>JAAGKR010000287.1:47500-73002 GCA_011419295.1 Clarias macrocephalus
AGGTTCTTCTTTACCCCTGAGAATTTATTTTATTACATTTTTTTGGTTTTGGTTGTTAATTTGGCAACGTTTCGGACGTCAGCACAATGCTGGTATTCTGTTCTTTTTGAAAGTTAAATTTACTTTGATGAAATGATGCCATGCTGTAGTGGTTAGCACTGTGGCCTTGCACCTCCAGGGTCCGGGTTCGATTCTCGTCTCTGTGTGCATGGAGTTTGTTAGTGCATGTTCTCCCCGTGCTTGGTGGGTTTCCTCCGGGTACTCTGGTTTCCTCCCACAGTCCAAAGACATGTAGGTTAAGTTAACTGGCATTCACAAATTGGCCATAGTGCATGAATGAGTGTGTATATGTGTGTATGTGTGTGCCCTGCGATGGATTGACACCCTGTCCTGGGTGTACCCGCCACGTGCCCTATGTCTCCTGGAATAGGCTCCAGGCCCCCTGGGACCCTGAATACAGGATTAAGCGGTATAGATGATGAGTGAGTGAGTGAGTAAGAGAAAAGATGTCAAAGCAATGTTGACAAGAGGATAACATTGAACGTATTCTCCCTAACACAATGTTGAACCAAACTGATGACCTGTGCATGAGCCGACCTCTTGTCACTGCAGTGAGAACACTACACACTTACCACTGGTTCACTAGGAAACATGATATTGAGATCGGGAAATGCAGGTACATAACAGTTTGGACACAGTGCACACTCCATATTACAGCACATTTTAGAGCTATGATGCACCGAGTGGTTTTATTTCCAAAAGACCATTAAACTGACAGGTAACATTACAACACAACAACATAACCACAGTGTGATAGCAGGATGTGGGAAAGTCTTGTGTCTGTCCCAATCACTGATTGTAATTCTAAATCTTGTTAGAAACTTAAGTGACCACGAATGTTATGGGAATGGATGTTTATCTCCAAAAATGCCCCAAAAAAAGGTTTATTCAAGGTTATCTTAATGTCAGTTCATCAAAATCAGAAACAACACTGTTTCGATGGTGAACGTCATCGTAACGTTGTTACAACCATATTACAACGGACATACATCACAAGGTTATGTTGTGAATTTTTTTTTCACCTCTATGCTTATTTACATCTATATTTATGTATTTATTTATTCATTTATTTGTTTATCTATTCATTTAGTTATGTACAGCTGCTTTGTGACAATGTTCACCCTGATCAATATTCATGCAAACACACATCTCTCACTGCAGATTTTTATTTTTATTTCCTAAACACACTTAGAAGGTGCCCTTATTCAGGTCAACTTACAGAAATTTCGTGTATATGTCTCTATTAAAAATAATAATAATAATAATAATAATAAATAAAAAATACTTATGCTAGTTCAATAGGTAAAGATCTATGAATACTAAAAAGCTAATACCCTTTTCAAAGGACGTTAATACAGGTTTTTTTGTTTGTTTGTTTAAATAAATAAATAAATAAATAAATAAAACACTGTCATTACACTATGCTGTTTGATAGAAGCTGAATTCACTGTCGATAAACCATAGCCTGCATACTGGTTCCAGCTACTGTGTTTATTGCAAATGTTTCACTGAGCTGACACAGAGGTGTAGCTTTTGAGAAATTAGGACTCCTAAAATACCTTATGAACTTTACAAGTGCTTATGCACAGAGGTAAACATACCGTAGCACATGTCTCCTCTAGAATGTGCTTTTTGATCATGCTGAAAGGTTCAAGCTTTTTATATATATATTTTCCTCCTTATTGAAATAATTATTGGTTAATATATGAAATGTTATTATGAGAATTAGGATTAAATAAACCGAGTCCTATTTTGCTATTTGTGTGTTAGCAGTGTGTTCCTTTGGCTGGTTGTACAGCATGTGGTTGGCTAGCCCAAGCCCCTTCATGTTTTCCCCTTTTAGCTTACATTAAAACCGTTACAAATCATCTGCATTTTCTCATGTTATTTATTTGATCACCGTCTCATACAGCTTTGAAGTCATAGTTCATGCAGAAGCCCGGATTTGAAGATGGTGCCATCGACTAATCACAGCTCTTAACACATCATATTTCATGTTTCAGTGTTTTGACTGGGATGAGTCACATGGCTCTTATGAGTCATTGGTCACTGGCTCAAATTAGCCTACATTAACCAGAGATGGGAGCACCAAGAACATATAGTTCCTGATGGAGAGCTGGAGAAGTAAGGAAAGCCTTTTGGATTTGGTTAGGTACGGTGTGTAATATGGTGGCCAATACATATGTGAAAGTGATTTCTCATGCGCCCAGAATCTCTCTTTTACATTCTGATTTCTGGACTATACAAGTGCCATCAGAGAAGAAGGAAAAACTCCATAGATGTGATAACCTGGTCATTCAGTACATCCAGATTATCAGCTAACTTCATTTTATTGCCACATAACGTTGCTAAGCCTAGACCTGAACAACTGAAGTAACCCCAGATCATAAAACTGCCCCCAGAGGCTTGTACAGTGGGCACCGTGCATCTGTTCATGTGCTTCCCTTTTTCACCCTGACGCACCCATTGCTACGGAATAGGGTCAGTCTGGACCACATCTTTTTCCATTACTTCAAAGTCTAATCATGTTGCTCTCGAGCAAACAGATTTTTTTTTTATATGATTAGTCTCACCAATAAGTGGTTTTCCTATGGTCACACAGCTCCTTAGTCTTTATTCTAAGAGTCTTTATCACATTGTGTGTGTGTGGAAATGCTCTTACTTTCACTATTGAACATAGCACTGATTTCTACTGTCAGTTGTTTACAATGAGACTTCAACGAATGTTTAAAATGAGCTCTGACCATGATTTTATTTAATTTTTTTACACAATTCCAGTACTCAAACTACCTTAGTTGTTTTCTTTGCTTGATCCAGGCCCTTCTCAAAAAAAAAAAATTAATGGCAAGGCAGTGCATTTTTTTAAATTTTTTTTTACTCTAAGCAGGTGTTTTTAAGTCATTGGTTGGACACCTTATTTAAGGTTCTCTGCGAAGATACACAGCATTTAGCCAGAACATCAACGTCACCAGCAGAATAACATTGATTATCAATTAGACACCAGTAAACTGGTGAAAGGATTATGGGCACCCAAGGCTCAGTCATGCCTGTGGGGACCAAAGTCCAGCCTGTCTGGTCCGATCCTGCAGAAAAGGTAATGTAGCACAAATTGCTGTTTTTAAAGTTATGGCTTATCAGTGTATAGCTGTAGAAGCCGTCACGGAAAAGCCTGGCTCATACTCTCTTTACATGTGATCTGTGCTCATGTAGCTTCCTGACAGCATACTGGATCCACACACCAGTTCTGCGTAATAGACAGTTAACCCTGACTAACCTGTGCATCACTTGCCTTAAAATAACCCAGCAATCAATCTTGTCTTCTTTCACTGTAAAAGAAAACGTCATAGATAATGACAAGCGTAATGTAACTCTATCAGCGTCTATTGGATTCTTTGCTGAATTTAAAAAGCAGTTCCTGAAATTGTCGAACGTGTCAAAGCTGTAGCGCTATCATTATCATTGTAGCGCTGCCGTCCTTGTCGCTGTCATCTCGTTGCTGTTATTGGAACATCGGAGGGACTTTGTGAAATTGCTATCCTTGCAATCTCTGTTGGTGACATTGTGGTGTGTGAATGTGTGCATGCTGGGTTTGGGTATGCCTGTTATGTGAAGGTTACCTTGGTGTGAAAGTAAAGCTTTAAATATGGCATCCAGCTCTTAATAAATAAAAGAAAATCCAGACAGTGTTGGTTTTACATCGATATCTGTGATCGTTTAACATTTTAAACCTATTATCCTTTGATTTTATTTCCGCTCATATTGGCAACGTTGCTGATTTACTGCCTTTAATTTCTGCCAGCTTAGCTTTCTTTTTTTAATATCGCCCATATATTGCTGTCAGAAGTAAGTGCCCCAGTCTAGAGTAGGAGCTGTTTTGTCAATGCTAGGGCTTATGAGCACGCTGAGCAAAAGCAATAAGCATTGCGCAATTTTGTGAACTGTTCTGATGTATGTTTAGTGCGTGGCGACACATAAAAAGCTGTAATTCACAGTTTACACGTGTTTGCATTTTCACATTTTGATACCGGTTCGTTTTCGAAACCCTGAAACAGATGACTTTTAAGTTCCTTCCCACTTGCGTTCGCATTATTCATCAGCCTCACAGCTAGGTATTACAGCGACAGGCCTTGATGTCACGCTTTTCCCCGGCATCAGCACAAACTAGTGCAAGCGCTCCAACATGAGAGCACATTCACCATCTGTCTTTGACTACAAAGTCATACGCAGACTCTGAGCCATGGCAGACAGCTCACCAGTTCCAACCGGAGCCGGAATGCTGGAACCAGGCTTATGGCGCACAAGCATACGCCGCTAAACCGTAACGCTTAGCGGTTCTGCGTGTTGGTTGGTCAGTGATCTGCACCATAGATTGTGTGTAGTCAGCAAGCTGGAGACTTCTTCTGAGCATTATTCAAACCACCCACACCTGTTTCTGTGGCGAGGAGAAGGAGGAGGAGGAGGAGGAGAAGGAGGGGACGCACATGTGCTAACCACTAGCGTAGCACAGATTGGTAAGGATAATGCAGGCCTGCTGCTGCAAAGTTTATTGTCTAAATGAGATAACGGCAATCACTTCCACAAACTCTTGGATATACATTGGCATGTTCTGAGCCAGTGAGTATACAGCCAGTTAGAGATGGACACACAGCTGGATACAAATGAGCTTTTAGAGCAACACTGTGCCTTTGCTGTGTATGTTCCAGAAGCCATGTGTCTCACATTTACACAAAAAGCATTATCAAGACGGAAATACGAAGCTTAATACGAACTGAACAGCTAGCCATGGTGTTAGATTTTCTTCCGAACAAGCCATTACACAGTTCTCCATGGCTGGATCCGGTTTTAAAGGTTAATCCGTGAATTGTGATTCATTGTCACTTTAGCATTCTTACTCGGCTTAGCGCGTGACAATTCCAGATCGTTTCCAGGTATTTAACCACCGAGGTTATCTACACTACAACTTATTATCTGAACTCGACTCAGTGAATCAGAAAGAGAAGTGAGAAAGTGTGAGCGAGATGAAGATAAAAAAAAAAAAAAAAAAGATATAGAGAGATTTATACTGTGAAATGGAGTTGTGGTAAAAAGAAAAAAAAAGTACCATAAGTTGCCGGATGCGCTTACATCACCTCCAAATAAATAAATAAATAAATAAATAAATGTCAATCATCCTTTTAGCAGGCAGCATGTAAGCACCGTATGATTTCAATTCTTTCCCGCTTATAAAATGATTCACTTGCTTGAAGCCCCACCCATCCCGTATCTTTAATTTTTTTTTTCCCCCTCATCCCTCGGCTGCTCGGATGATTAACACGTGAACAAAAAAAGGTGACTGTTGCTGTGTTTTATCTGTCAGAGAGCACATTTGTCAAGAAATCAATTGCAATAAATCACCAGCCCAACTGATTTACAGAACGATTGTGGAATTGATTTGCCTAATGAATCATATCATCCACCCAATTATCTTGTGAGACCTGCTCAACAATAGGCCACTGAAGATCAATCGTGGGAGGGAGGGAAGGACAGGGGAATTAGTGGCACATGGGAGACTCCGCTTCACAGGGCCAGGAACGTGTGAGCAAGAAGCCCCGTCTGTTTGCTCCTGAAGATACAGTCTGAATAACAGACGCAGTAAATTCAGTGAACTTAAGAGCTGGCATTATAAAACTTTATTTGTTTGCATGTAAAATAAAGATTTAACAAACTCCAACCGTAGACGATGAAATGTGAGCAGTATAGCCTGTATATAAAGCTTAACACAGACCTGATTTGAATAGTAGAGTTACAACTGAATTATACAAAATGTATACAGAAGTGATATAGTGCTCGTAAACATCAACTACTTTTTAATGATTTTTTAACTTTGCTCCGTGATGAATTCAAGCAAATCATATAATCATGACCCATGTAGGCATTTTACAGTGACGATTTGTCATAATTACACCTTCCTAGGTGGAGCAGGTAGCATTCCAGCCTCTCACCTTCACAGTTCATGGTTTGATTATGAGTTTTGGGTTACATTCTACATTCATGGAGCTTTACGTGTTCTATATGTCCATGTGGGTCTCCTCCAGGCTCTTTAGTTTCCTTTCACCTGACAAAAACATGTCAATAGGTGGCCTTGCTACTTTAAATTGCCTATAGGTGTAAATTGGCCCCAGGGTGTTACACTATTCCGGGGGCAGGTCAGTTTGGATGGACTACTGATCGGGTTCAAACCCGGGTACCACCAAGCTGGCGAGGTCTTCAAAGCTTCAAAGTTGTATAATGAGATAAATCTAAGTCACTATGGATAAGGATGTCTGTCAAATGCTGCAAACGTAAATGTAAATGTGTATTTCCACCCCACACTGTTCCTGGTATAGGCTCTGGAACTGTGGCAGCCCTGACAAGGATAAAAGCAATAACAGAAGATGAATGAATGATTTACATTTAAATTTATTCATTTTAAAGCTGCTTTAACTTAAATCAAGATAATATTCATGATGCAGCACAGTATCCGTTTAAGCCCATTCATTTACAGTGTAAGTACCTAGTCATAGCACTCTTTAAGTGTTGCAGTAATCCAAACACCAGCACTGATTTAAGCGGTGAATAAGAGAGACTGCTGGAGTGCCACTGGGTTCTGGGAAAAAAAGGCAGCTACTGTTGAGCTGGATGTGGATTTATATCAAAACCCTGTGGAGAGCTGTGTGTATGGAGGGGTTTTTTGGGGGGGTAGGCACTGGAACAACTGGTATCAAGTGTCAAAGCGCCTGTATGACGATTGGAGAGGAAAAGAAAGGAGTAAAAGACAGAGATGAGGAGGTATCAGAGAGCTAGGCACGGATATCACCATGGGTACCGACAGTTGAGACTGCAAAAACAAAGATTATGCCATGTAGTGGGAATGTGCATGTGGGAGAACAAGGGTGATAGGACTAGCTGCAAAAAAAAAGAAAAAAAAAAGGAAGGAATAGGAAAGAGCTGTAGTGCTGTTTCAGTTGGCCTTGTCTCAGAGTCATGCCCAATGGATGCCAGGGACAAATTCCCCAAATACCCCTTCCACCAACACCAGCACCCCTGTCAATCGTCTGTCATGCTGATGTTACTATGGATGTTTTTCTGCATAGACAATGGTACTCTATGGGTAGCATGGATATCTTCTATTTCAACTGCACCCATCTTTTGGTCTGTCCTTATTTAGCACTATAACACCAGCACTTGGACAATTCCTCATACACAAATAATAGACCCTCGTGTAGAGGGGGAAAAGATGCTGGAGACAGATTTAGAAAACTGAAAGGTTCTTGCTTGAGACTGAAATAATAGGTTAATTAAATGTTAATTGAAAGTTGGTGTGTGAAAATGATGCCTGTTCAAAACATAATCACACAAAAACCGAAGTATAATCAACAATTAAACCTGAAAGAGCCCCGAGTATTTTGCATCCTCTACCCTGTTAGAGGTTATGAAAGTTGATCTAAAACACATTAACATCCATCTCTGAGACTGAGGTAAGGGGTGTGTATGCAGGACGAGGCTTTTGTACCAATGGATCCTCTCCTTTGGGAACACACAGGGACCTGATTTACTGCCTGTGAGGGTGGTATTGAAGGCAGAGGCTCTATGATAGATAACAATACATAAGCTCCTGTTCAAACCCATGCTCCTTACAAAATACACACACACACACACACACACACACACACACACACACACACACATACAAAATCATAGTTCAATATTGTCTTGCGTACTCTGGTACAGATTTTAGTGACTGCAGAAATAATTGTCCTAATAATAATGACAGCAGATGCTCCAGGCTGGCCTTGGCTTACTTTGATTGAGTGACCCCTTGACCTTTTGGCTTTATTTCAGAGTGCATGTGCCGCAGTAAATGAATGAGTGTCCGTCTCTCTCTCTCTCTGTCTGGGGTTATGAGGGATTATTGACTTGGGTTTTTATAAATATTTAATGCTTGCATTAAAAAATATGGCAGAGGATAGCCATTAGGGTTGGGTAATAAAGAGGCTTTCTGGGTGATTGAGTGAGGTGCTGGGCTGTCCGGGGCCGACGCGAGGCCACTCTTTGATGAACAGAAAACACGTCACACACTGGACCACTCTGTCTCTGCATTTACAGAATCCACAGAGGATGAGAAGCAGGGCTGGATGTCGGAACAACGCCGGGCCACAGGCTGGCAGCTGCTCCTGTAATAGCCTTAATGGCTGTGCCTTTGTGCCTTTATGACTGCTGATACTGCACAGATTGTTCTGAAGTGTGTCTATTTTCTTTCAAGAAAAAAAAAAAAAAAACATGCTTTATTAACTTTAATACTGCTAGACATTTTGCACTGTAGCTCCGTGTACATTGTATACGTTTTACTCTTCCTGCTAAAAGATCTGACTATAGAGTCTCCAATGCAAGATCGCAATAATAATTAAACGCATATCTAATGAGAAACTTTCAACTTTAAACCTCCAACCCGTTTCTGTACTCCTACATGGTGGCTGTTATCTCAACTCCACGTCAGAGATACTTCCCCAAATGGCAAGCGGCCAAAGATCGATCCCTAATCTGATTGGGGGTTGTTTTACTTCCTCTGATAGAATTTAGATTTGCTCTCAAGTGCCTTTTTCTGTAGATAAAAGAAGTTATTTAAAGGTAAAACGAGGGTTTGATTCTCCCTAGCCGGTATAAAGACAGGGACTCTCCTTTGTCCAGTTTGTTCATTGTAATAATTGTGCGAGACACAGATAGGCGTCACGCCGCGTCCTCGGCAGGTAGGAGCTCAGTTATCAGGCCACGGATCATCCATTGGAGGCAAATAAGCACAACAGCTCACATTCAAATGTTGTTCTTTGGCATATTGACACTGCAGCTATCAGGCAGCCCTATTATCTGAGGCAGGACCAGATCTATGCCAGCGGGCGGTTGCATAATAACCTGCAAATCACTGATGCAAGCGCTCTGCATCTTGTTAATTGTCTACGTTCCGAGCGGGAGAAAAAAAAAATTGAAGCAGGCCCGTTGTCTTGATGAGAAATTGACATTTTTTGACCTGCTAACCAGAGGCACTCATAGAAGAAGATAACAACCATGCTTGTTTTTAAAGAGGAAGGCCATTCGTATGTGGTCTTTATACGGTTTTGGTTGGCTTGCTTGATGAGTATGGATTTCACCTTGCACCTTTTTAAACATCAGAACTATAAAGGGTTCAAAACGATACCACCCCTTTTAGGCATGTGCTATCCTTGGCCCTTGAATTTATCGACTATTTATTTTCAGTTAATTAGAAAGTGACCGGGCAACCTCTGTTTCATTCTATGTGGTGCAAAGTGCATTGTGTGCTAGCTGTAAGACTTAGACTTTGTTTCTCGTAAACAAAACTGTTCTTCAGCAGAATGTTCGTGTGAAATAGGTCGGGAACAGAAGCATTATTAGTACGGAAATATAGTTTCTTTAGGAACGATGGAACGAATTACGAGGGGCATTTAAGTCAAACCAGGAGTATTGATTGTTCACCGTTACCATAACACCATTATGAAAGTAGAAACTACCTTTATTTTTTTATATAATCTTCTGCTACACTAATGCACTCATCCTAGGATTTCACTAGTGCTTGGATTCCGTCAAGGTTTGGTTTTCTCGGTGCGCCTGAGTCATGATCGGACTTCACGCCTGAAACCCGGCCTCTCAGGAACTCCTTTAATGGCCTTGACATGTAAAAATGGTTTGGGGTGACGTCTAGTGTTGGTGAATGATTGTGTGTACAAAGGGATCGTCTCCTTGACAAGTTTACAACAAGTTATCAGTTGATTTTTCGAGGATCAGGCGACCCACAAACTGAAGGTTTATTGAAACCACTGCGGTGAGCTGCGAGCCACTGATTGTCATTCTCGGAGGTACAGACTTCTTTTAAACATTTACACCATTCAAATGTTTTAAGGGTTTAAGGTAAATGTCATTTGGTTTTATGTCGTCTGCTCATCATACAACAGTTTATCCTGAACACCATTTGTATATTAAATCAGACCTTGCAACTTAACTTTCTATGGTACATATAGTTACAAGAGGTTATCGTTTTAAGTCTGAGCTTGCATTACTGTCCGAGACGAGGTTCACATGAACGAGTGTGTGCATGAATTTGATCGGGTGTCCAACTCTGAATGTCTTCCCAACTCACTCCCAGTAGTTCGTGAACGAGCCTGAGAGCCGCTTGGATCCACTGAGACCCTGGTAGAATAAAGTAATTTACTGAAGCTCCATGTAAATAAATACAATTCCTTTACAGGACATATAACTGTATGTTCCTGAAACAGAGTCACAGCAGATATTAAATGGCCTGTGAGTTCTTATATCTCATATATGACCAAGCACTGAACGGGAGATGAGTGTTTAATTGGGAAGATCATAAGCTGTCATCAAATTCACAAACTGTATCCCACTTACGACAAGCATATGAAATCACCTAGGCTGAAATTAAAACCCTGCTATTATTATAACTGACCCTTCACAAGAGACGGCATGACTGCCGCAACGCTAAGCGCACTCTTTCTAGGTTGTAATTGCATATGCTACATTTCAAACGTGCGTTCAATGAAGCGTCCAGCTGAATCACTTATTAAGCAGGTTCCTGATGAGACAGAGACCGTCATGGTGAACATGCTAGACACCCAGCTCTCGACCTTCATCAAGGTTAGGACTGGCACTGTCCTTTCATTTTCCCTACGTTGGCCGGTGTTACTGCTTCTAGTTAGCTAATGAAGCATGGATGAGTGACAAACCCCATGTGTGCCTGTAGGTTGTAATTCACATCATATGTAGATGAAGAGGTTCGTCTGGCCACCTAATGGTGCCTTGTTAATGTCTACCAAATTGACACTTTTTAGGTGTTGCCGTAGGCGTGCAGTTTATAGTGAAATATCCACCGCGATGCTCTGAAGCGGAAGGCGGAAAGAACTAGCATGGAGAGGCCGAAGTGAAATGGCAGTTGTTCTTCAGGGATCAATGGGCTGAGCAGGAGGGCTGCTTCCCCCCGAGACTGCCCTTTTCTTCCAGGAATTCACATGAGTGAAAAGATGAAAGCCTTGTGTCACCAGCTCACCCCAAAACACCCAGAATCGCCTTACAGTCTCTCACCTACACCACACAACAGCATGTGCAAGTGCCAGGACTTAGCCCGTAGATTTTGTTAGCGATGAAGAATCAGACTCTGTAGTGATCTGTGCCGAAAGTGAGTCCGGTGGTGGTTATATGTACGAAATACAACTTTGATGCATGTGTCTCTCTTTCGATACCAGCTTATTTATTCATTTCTTCATAGTTTCCTCCCAAACAGAGAGACTTTCTTAAGTATTTTTTAGGTCGTGATGAATAGTTCTGCATGCTTCCTGAAGGACTTTTTTTGGGTCTCGCTTCCAGTCCAGCGTTTGAACCTGAGCAGTTTCAGAGGAATGCTTTTGTTTGTTAAACCACACAGTGACCTATGAAAGTTTTTAGCCTGATACCATCTAAGTTACGGCATGAACCAGTGAGAAACAAGTTGCAGATGATAACAGACAATCAAGCCAGTGATTAGTATACTGGTGATGCTGAATGCTGATTGGTTGGAACAGATGAGAGGGGAAATGGGGTTGTTGCTGAGGCTGTTACATAAACATGGCATTTTTTAAATTGTACATTTAGACTCTTTGCAGGGTGTCACACAGTAAAACAATTGATCCCATTACTTGAATTTAATATATTTTTATTTTATTTATTTTTTTTTTTTTAGTTACTTAGTTGGTTAGTTAAGAAATAAGTGGATATACGTTAATGTTTCACCTCGGTTGAAAATCTCCGCTGGTTTGGAGAAACTGAAATATCAAAGAGAGGAATATCAAAAAACATATGTATCAAAGTTGTATTTTGTACTCTCTTGGGTATGTTAACTTTTCAAAACAAACAAAAAAAAAGTTAAAAATGGTACTGATGTTTCTAAACAAGAAAAGGGGAAGATTTCAAAAAGTAAGATTACAGGGAGGAGCCAGTCACAGACAAGAAATACTTTAATTAAATATTGTGTAAAATGAACATCTTTGTACAGTAAAATGTAGAAATGTTTACATAAACATAAAAAATGTATACATGAAACAAAAATAGTATTTTCCCCTTACAGAGTCAATCTACAATTTACTGAAATCTTCAGACTAATGGCAATAAAACACTGAGTGCATGGACTAATTAGGCTAAAAACACAAAAAACCAGGTTGCAGTAAGGACGATATTCACAAATACACTTCATGTAACCTTGGGTTCCTCTCACTTTCAAGGTGACTTCCCCAGCTCCTCCACTTAGCTAAGCTTTGTTGAGCTATCACAAAGCAAATGCATTGCACATTCATCACTCATTCCCTTCTACAGCTGCCCTTGCTTCCTGCTGCTAAAGGAAACTTGTGTGCAGATTGCCAAGAGGGAACATCCCCTTTTGGTTTGAAACAGACTACGTAACAGTACAACAGGAGATTTACAAAGTGTTAAGTGCAAAAACGAAAAAAACAAAAAAAATTATAATAATAATCGTAATCAAAAATAAAAGGGAAGAAATGCTTGCTGATTTTGGCACAGCTAGGCAAATCAGACTCATTGAGAGAGAAGGAGAAGGGATTATGTCAACTGGTTAACTAATATGATTCGCTACTATGCTGCTGTATCATGGCGTAATTACAAAATGACATGTACAATATAGAAGATCTTAATCTCGGCTCTTCATTTACGTATATGATACAAAAATCTAACCTTTTTATTTCTTTTTTTTTTCCCCTTGGATTATCAGTCTTACTTGAGGGAGTACAGCAAATTCAATGTTTAAAAAAAAAATTGAGAAAAAGAAACTGACAAAATAGTCAAAAAGATGAGGGGTCACAATAATCACTTTTTTTATTTTAGTAAAAAAAGGCTTGTGCTTTTTACACCATTGATCATTTGAATGGTAATGATTGGCTTTGTGGTGGATGGGTTGTTATTAAAACAGCAGAAAGGTTACTCTCAAGAGATTCAGTCTAAAGTTTCGGACATATTTTAATAAACAGTAGTGACTGACGTACATATGATTCCAGTCCCGATTTTTTTTTTCTTTCATTGGATTCCATTTTCATATTTTTTTTATATTCTTTTTTTGTTCGTTTTTATTCCTCTGTTCTCTGTAAACATGGTTGAGCTATAATGTGGCAACGTCATGGGTGGCAGGTAAAAATGACTTTTTACATTCTACAAAAACAAAATTTACAACCACAATTGAATCTTTCCCCCCTGGGGCTGCTTGACATGCACATATTCTACTAATATTATTACAGCCATGTGTCACAAACAATTTATTTGACTATACAACAAACAGGTTTTATTAAAAAAAAAAAAAAAAAAAAAAGGATTTGTTCAGATAATTTAAAAATTAATACAAAAATAAACAATGGATTTGATCGTTCCTTAAAATAATGAACTGCAAACTCAAAAAAAAAAGAGAGAAAAAGAAATGAATGGAATTGTTCTGATGATGTAAAAAAATACAAATAAAATGTGTAGACATTGCAATCTATTCATACAAAAAAAGAAGAAAAAAAATGGTGGCAACTGGTCTTGGCATTAACATTCTGTGTTGCATCACGATATTGGCTATAATAAACATTACATATGAGCTCAAATAAAAGAATGAAAAGCAATATACAAAAAAAAAATTTCAAAGATAAATACAATATTTATAATTGATATGTTACAAAAAACCCCTTAGTGATCGCAAGTGTCTGTGTGAAAGTGTTGCAATGTATAAGACTATTTTACTCCTAGCTGGTTCAGTAGGAATAAAACTCTGTACTAAATATTTAAGTGGATCTGGAAAAAATTCAAGACGAGTGTATAAATATTTAGCTACAACTTTGGCAAAATCACAAAAGTCTACAATTGTATAACCACATACAAAACACATTAGGGAATAAGGAGCTAGAAGTAAAAGGACAACTTTTCTGGTACAAGAAACATAGACTCCACAGTAGCCTAAGAATGCAATAGTATACAGTGCTAGCAAAAAGTTGAAAAACATTGCAGATCACACTTGCTTTACAGGAAGCTTTAGCAGTGGAAGTATTTTTCCTTCTTTTTCTTTTTTTTTTCCTTTTTTTTTTAAACCAACAGACAGTAGCATTTCATCTCTGTTAGTGTGCTTGTTGAAGGCAAGAGAATTTTTCGCGATATCAAAGTTACAATTTCTACCTACAATAAGTTACAAAGTTCATTTTTCGATGAAGTATGCATGATAACATCTCCTCTGCTTGTTCCTCCCCGTTCTCTCTTATTCATTTAATCTTTACATTTTGTAAATCATATGTTTTAGGTTATGTTATTTCCAGTTTGTTGGCTCTGCAGTATTGGCTTGGCCCCTATTTTTCTCACCACAAATTAAAAACGAAAAAAAAAAAAAAAGAAAAAGAAAAGAAAAAACATAAAGAAAAAAGTAATGAACAAAAAAAATATATATATGACTTCACATTATAGAGATGTGCGACAGCTGCGCATCACTCGAAAAAGAAACATTCAGAGACATTTCAGTGTGTTTTCATTATCCACAAAGTTGCTCCCCACACATAACAAGATCTAGCCAAGATCGAACCAGAAAGGTTTATACAAAATAGGCATTTTTCCTTCCGCGATTATTATTCTTTTTTTTTTTTTCTTCAAGACAGAGAAACGTGAAAATATGACAAGAAATTCGGTCAATACATTTAAAATGTTCATGACAAAGTTTCTTGCATGTCAATTTACATTAGTCTGAATAAAATCTTTAAAACAAAGTCTCTTTTTTTCCTTCTTCGGAATTAAACATACATGTTGAATAACTTCGTGACGGATGCCGGTCATTTCAGGGGAACGTTCTGAGACGTACCCCGAGGCTCACTGCACGGACACTGCCGCTTTACAAGAGGTGGAAGTGCAATTTACATGGGAGGGACCACCAGTCCGGACATAGCTACAAAGGGGAAAAGAAAAAAAAAAGAATTTTAGTTTGATATATCTATAAATACGTGCATGTATGATAAAGAAAGCAGGGTATTTCCGGAGCACTTTGACTGACGAGGCATGGCACAGTTGAAGAGACTGCGAGTCGTGTTTGAAAGACCGTCACGTCGAATATTTTACCAGGAAAAGGGGCATTTGTGGGAATGTTTTTTTTTTCCTTTCTTTTTTTTTTCCGACAAGAAATGCTGGAAAGCCTTCAACATTTTAAATGAGGTTCCTTCTGACATTTTGAGGAGAAAGTATCCACGCTCCCACATGTGTGAGATTTCTTTTAGCGTTTTGTTAATGGCCATCAGAGAGGCCAGACTCCCCAGAGGACGTCCATGCTGACAGCTGAGAAACAACACGGTCACTTAAGCTAACGTCACCGAGCCGGGGCCTTTTGGCTTCCTAGCCAGAACGCGCATTCCTCTCAGCTTTACCTAAATTGAAAACTCGCCCATCTTTCCTTTCGGGTCCAAGGCCACCGTTTGCGACGCTCCATCTGCTTTTCCTATTTGAGATCTAAAGCGTGGATAAAGAAAGAAATCACAGGCTCCAAACACTCTCTATAGAGTGATAGCGAGAGAGAGAGCGCTAAGATTTATGAACTCTACTCATTTCCACAATTAGGTGGCTAGTGAGCTGCCTGGATTTTTTTTTTTTTTAATTCCCTTCAAAATAAAAACATCCTTTAGCTACTTTGTGGAGTCATGCTTGAAGTGCTTTTAAGTTTGCCTAAGCACCCGGTGCCATGGCATTCCTCATTAATTTCTGCAAACCACATATTAATAAGTGGATGCATGTAGCAGCATGAACTTTAATTTCCCAGTTCATTAGCTCTAACATTATTAATCTTGGATGCACACACTATGGCTAAAACATGTTTTCAAAGCAAACAACTCGGCCTTGACGGAGAGGAAATACAAGCGGCCTCAACAGGCTCGGGAAGTCGTTAATTTGCTGAATGACGCTGTCCTGCCGAGGATTTCACAACTGTTTCTTTCTGTTATCGTGCCGACATCTGAGCACCGCCTCGCATTACAGTGTTCATCAAAACAATGTCATATTCTGCTCGCACAGGAAGCCAGAGCTCAGTGCCTCTCTATGAAATCTTAATGCATCCGCCCTGTAAGCACCATATAAGACCCATTGTTTTCATAACTATGGCGGAGGGGGGGAAAAAAAGACATTTTTAACCAGCTACAATATTCATAGGAAATGGCCAGAGCTCTGACGTGTGTGTGTGTGTGTGTGTGTGTGTGTGTGTGTGTGTGTGTGTGTGTGTGTGTGTGTGTGTGTGTGTGTGTGTGTGTGTGTGTGTGTGTTTGTGCTTTCTCAAGGCTGTGAAGTCAGTGATCTTTCATTCAGGATCCATTCAAGTGCTGTGCTACATGGCAGACATACACAGCCCTTGTTCGTCTGTGACCCCAGCACACCTGGTAAAGTCAGTTAAAGGCACCGGGGAGTTTGTGAATACAATGTTCAATTCAGATCGAACGCATAGAAGGCGGTGAATAATGCAGCAGTCGAATGGCCATGGCATTTTAAGCAACTTGTTTGTGTTAAGACTCCGTTGGATTGGTAATCCGGTTCACTTTTTCCGCGGCTACGCTGGATGCCGGTTCAACTGTGCCAAACCCGCAGAGAGTCACTCTTGTCTCGTGAGATGCTGGACTCCCTTCAATCATTAATGCTAGATAAATAAAACAGACACATAAAAGCCACACATGCACATTCATGCGACATGCCCGCATGCATACTTCCAATCTATCACTCATCCATCCACGTGTTTATTCACCCATCCACACACATATATATAATTGATACAGGCAGCCATGTTGGAGAAGCAGCATGGCAGCAAGAAAAGGGGCATTTTCAAGAGAGCCAAAGAGTGAGGCAGCAGTGCGGCGTCATAAAAGGAGGGAGGCGGCTCTCACCTTGAAGTCCATTGCCATTTGCACTGGTGCAAGAAGGAGGTGGAGATGCTTGGGGCCTGACAACGGGGGCAAAGGCGCTCTTTTGTTTCACTGCAGAGATGACATTGGCAGGTGAGAATGAGAAAATGCCGTGTGTACTGCTACAGTTTGAAGAGAGGCTGACCGAAGAGGCTGCCATGGTAGGGCTCGATGGAACTACTGCAATAGAGCAAACATAGTCACCACTCAGAGAGAGTTTCACTTTTTTTCCGTTCTTTTTTTTTTTTTTTTTTTCGTTTTCTTTCCTAACAGACGAGAGTCAGGGAGAGCCAGGCCTCGCCTCTTTTTCAAATAATAATCATGGGATGAAAACAAATCAGGGAAGCATGGATATGAGGAAATGATCAGTCTTTAGTGGGGGAGGGGTTGTGCGTGATGCGTGTTCTTTCGCTTGCACACAAAACTAATGCAAATAAAGGAAGAGAAAATGGGGATCGGGATGGAATGAGATGGGATGTCCTGCCTCGGCCACTTGCTGGATAATAGGTGTCTTTTTCGACTCTGACGACAAAAAGAAGCAACTTTTATTGAGGTTTTGCTTTCTTAAGGTATAATTTATTACTCTGTGTCAGTGGCCTACTCAATTGGTTCTTTTTTTTTTTTTTTTTGGTTTTTAAATTTTTTGATTTTCTTTTTTTTTTATTATTATTATTATTTGAATGGTTGGATCACTATGTGGCTTGTTTCGGGTGTTCAGCCTCCAGAGTCACCCCTCCTTTTATCCAGTAGCACACATTCCCAAAAAAAAGAAAAAAAGAAAAAAAAGGAAAGAAAATCAAAAAGAAAAGAAACAAAACTAAACACAGACAACAGGAGTGTCAAAAGGAAAGGGAGCACAGGTGGGGAGAGCAGAGGAGGGGAAAAAAGGGTAATTACCTTGATACTTACTGCCGTAAGGCGAGTTGGCGGATGAGCCGTTGAGGAATCCGGGCGAGCTCGGGACACCCAGGTTGGGCATGCCAGCGTTTCCGTAGCCGTTCATGCTGTTGCTGACGGTGTTGTAGTTGGACTGCTGTGGGGTGCTGCTGGGCACGTAGCCGCGAGGCGACACGCTGCTCGTGTTACGGCTGTAGCCAACTGCAGGAAAAACAAATGCACTATTGAAAACGGTAGAATGATTGAGATTGTCATTTCATATCCAGAATGCACCTAGGTGCCATCTCCTGTCCACAAGATCCTGGTGAAACTTTGCTCCAGGAAGCCTTAAAGCGTTTTATGGACATGGACTCCCTGCATAAATCTGTATGTCCATTTTGTTTTTTTGTATCCGTTGCTTAACGCATTATGCTGTGCATGATTTGCAGTTGGATATTCTTACACATGTTAGTAAGAAAAGCAAATATGGCAAAAAAAAGGGGGGGGGGGTTATGTGGAAAGGGTCAGACAACTCCAGAGATCCACTTTGTACCCAGGCAGGAAAGATAGAGCTGCAGGCAACATGTACCACCAAACTAGCCAGAGCTTATTCAATTCAATTCAGTTTTACTTATATAGTGCTAGACTTGCTTGTATATAAGTACTAGATACTCACTTATACAGTTTTACTTATATAGTGTTTTTAACAATGGCCATTGACACAATGGGGCTTTACAGAATCAAAAATCATGGAAGTGAGTTTAAAAAGTGTGAGCGAATATGTATAAATTATAATGATCAGATTGTCCCTGATGAACAAGGGCGAGGGTGGCAAGGAAAAACTTCTTGAGATGGCAACATGGAAGAAACCTTGAGAGCAGGGATTGATCTGCATCATACTGTGTGTTACAGCGGGCTGAAAGTTCAGCATAACAGTAGAGGTGTTGTTCATATGGAGTCCAGTTTTCGTTATTTGAAGCTCAGGTACAAAACTGAAGTATAGCGCGACTGCATCAGAGAACAGCTGTCTGCATCACTTGAGTCTCAGACCATCTCCAGACCATAAGAGTCTTATGCATGTTTTTCTGCAAGGAAGTCTTTATGCAAGGTGAATAAAATTATACAATCACAGACGGATCAAATACGCTTTTATTCACTGGAAGTGTTCAAGTAAGCAGCATTTAGAGGATCATATTATTATTATTATTATTATTATTATTATTATTATTATGAGTAATTTTTATATTTGAGCAGTTTATCTTCACATATGGCCTCTCATTACCCTGTGAAGTCTCTGAGACGTTGACGGCCAGCTGACTGCCGAAAGAGTTGACGCCCATCATGCCGCCGTGGGACGCGGTGTTGGCGAGGGACGGGATCTGGTTGTGGTTGCGTGGTACACTGTAGAGAGCCTCGGCGATGTCTGCCGCCCGCTTCAGAATGATCTCCTGCGCCACAGAGTGGAAGAGGCATGAATGAGATGCATGCACCACCAGATTCGGTCAAATTTCATTCAATTATTTAAAATCTTAAAAATATCTAATCGCTTATGAGCCAGGGCATTACTTGAATCAAACAACAATAACAACAACAACAACAACAAAACAAACAAACAAACAAAAAACCCCTCTGAGCTTCAATTTTTTTTTTTTTTTTTTTTTGTTATTTCAATGCCGATTTCAGGACAGTTTCCAGGGTGGCACGAGGCTAAAGAAGAAAACACCATGGATGGTTGCTTTTGAATATTTATTAGCCCTCTCGAGCACATCACATCAGAACAGCGCTCGACTCTCTAGAACGTGTTTGAGGAGGGAAAAAAAACACCTTTTGGGCCAAGTTCAAGGTTATTCTCCCATTTAAATCAACCACTTACTTACTATGTGTGTGTGAAAGTGTATGTGTGTGTTGCGAGCGATTAACTCCTCTTTTTGCTCCGTGTGCAGCAACCACAAGTAAATAGCGAGAGAAAATAGAAATAAAAAAGCACACGCTCTTGGTGTAATGACACCCTGCTACAGTACAATGGCCTGCAGCTAGCTTTGAAATGTATAAAGAGGAGCATAGCAGGGGGAGAGAGAGAGAGGCACTGATTTAATTACAGCCACTGTACTGAGGGAGAGGGAGGCCGAGAGAGATAGAGACAGACAGAAAGAGAGAAGGGATCGAGGGGAGGGGGCTTATTAGCATGCACTGGTGTAGAGGGTATTTTACCTGGTTGTTGTGGGGCATGCCGTACAGAGCCTCCACAAGGTCAGCTGCTCTCTTTAGTAGAACCTCCTGCAGCACACACAGACACACACACAGAGTGTATAATGAGTTACAGAAATGCAAAGTGTAATATAAGTGCATGCATGCAAGTCCAGGCATACTGCATGCTTTATTTATGACCTTAGTGACGTCTAAATGTATTGTATTCTATTCCACTAATACTCGATTAACGGCCATTTCAGGAGCGATTTCCTTCTCAAACTTGTTTCTTTCTACCATGTGTCACTCGCCAAAGCAAGTGAAGTGGTGTGTAACCTCTAAGCTAAATGAATGAAAAAAATAAGCACTTGAGTTTTAAATGCTGTGGCCTATGGGGTATTAAACAAACAAACACACACACACACACACACACACAAACACACACACACACACACACACACGCATTCGCGGCGATACATAAAGCAATACGGGAGCGACGTTCGTTCGGTCGGCTAAATCCACCCACTTTAGCACCGAAGAACAATGAGTCATTTTCCATATCTTAATTAAACTGGCAGAGTGCTCAAAGACAACATCTCACCCTTTAATTCATGCCCCAAATTTGTAGTGGAGTTCAATGCCAATTCCTCTTTCTTCAGAACAATAAAGTGAATTAGCTCGGGTTAATCTAGTTCTTTCATAATGGCATTAGGAAATTTTTCAATTAACCTCTTTCACTGGCTGTTGTAAAGGACTTCATAAATGAGTTCTCGTGCGGAGCTGCCTGAGAGGCTGCGCCCGGGGACCCGGGTGCCCACAAACCCCATCTTATCCATGTCTGCATGCCTCCACCCCCCCCTACTTATAGCACAACACGGATTAACTTTCTGCTTAGCTTCCCTTCAAAAATTACACCCAGCCTGCCAACAAGCCAACACAACCACCCTGATCCAGGATGTCTCGCTTGGCCTAGCCTATTGTAATTTTATTATTTTTTTTCTGCTACATGCAACATCTCCAGAGCTGATGGTGTTCCATGAGAGTGATGCACAAAATGATTAACATCGTCTCTTCTAATAAACTTCATATTCTCTCAAGGTAATTTCCGGTAAATTCTGCTCTTTGGACAGGAATGGAAACTGTTTGAAGTCTACAATTTCAATCTTGTTCTATCCACAGCTCTGCCCTTGCTAGCATGTTCACCGGATCGCACACTGTATCTTAGCATGGCTGACCGGCTTCATTCCTAGTCACGGACGCCATCTTGAATCCGTACTTATCAAGATTAATCGCATAAGTCGGGGCTCTTGGTGCGTGCACCATACGTTTTATAGAGACGCTGTCTAATCCTGAGAGGGAGCGGATGAGTGGCTTTTAAAATGGGCATTTAGCTTAGAAATTGCTGTCTCTGCTTCATGTTGCATGCATCTAGTTTGCATACAAATAAAGAATTACACTTGTCACGCGGCAGGTACAATCAATGAAAGGCCCAGCTGTCTTAATCCTGTCCCATCAACCGGCTCTGTGCTCTTTCTCCCCCTCTCCATCTCTCTCTCTCTCCCTCTCTCCTGCTCTATGAGTGAGATAAAGTGTTTTTTGCTGAGGCGCTAATAATTACTCATCATCTCCGCCCGTCATATCACAAGACTGCCAATTTTACCTGCCGATTACTACAATTAAGACAGCCGCTCTCACCGAGACGAAAGCCTGCCTCTCTCGAACCCCTTGTCCATATGGCGCCCGGGCCGACGGGATGTAAAGATAGTTTAAGGAAATCACGTCTCCTCTCCAATTTAATCTGTCGTTAGCTACAAGGTGTCTTCGCTAATGAAGCGGATTTAGCAGCCGCCGTTGGAGTGTGCGACGAGAGCGCGAGCCCGTATCGGCAGGCGAGACGCCGGGTGCGTTTGTTTTGTTCCCCTCAGCCTGCCGGCCTCACGCTGAGAATATTATTAGCGGTGAATGGTATTTGAGAAGCATTTCGATGTAAATTCATGAGCGCCGTGCTAAGTGTAATTGACTCTTCTTTCCTCCCTTCGCCGAGACGTAGCAGACTCCAGGTTAAACGGAAACTATTAAAGCTCAGAAACGATCCCCAAGCTTGCTTTCATGACAAATGCGTCCGGTTATTATTACAAGCGTTCGCTGTTCCGCCCGTGGACGTGAACCATTTAAACAGGGCTCTTCTTGTTATCACAGTCCAATATCTGGAGTGGTACACAGTGTATCGGCGGCGTTGCACGAGACGGGCGAGGTGAGCTGGCTGGAGGTGCTAATGTCATTCTAAAGTGTAAAGCAATTATTCTGTTAGTTCTAGCCTCAGGTTATGAATACATTGAGGAGCGCGGGGCCCAATAGATGTAGCTACTTCAAAAAGCCAAGAGAAAGAAGATGAATTTTAATGCATGGGTAATTGCTCGACATGAATGCATTTCTAATAAATTTCCTTGTATATTAGATTGAGGAGGAAGCGGCGTGGATTTGTGCTTGCCAGCTCGAAACGAACGGGAGAGGAATGGAAAGACGCGAGGCGGCCATTAATTTACGAGCGAAGCAGGCAGGTTAGCACTATATCATCTCAATAAAGATCGTCTGATCAGCTGCAAACGAAAAGAATAACATCTAATCAGAGTCCTATTTCTTTCTTTTCACTCTGGTGTGTATGGAGAATAATGGACGATAGCGCTTGCGAACGGAGAGGCTAAGCAGAGTGAGAGCGAACGCCCCCTTAGCAATCTCGTCCTTCATCACATGACTGACTCCTGATATTGCCTTTATTCCCGCTCCCTAGCTTCGTATATAAATATGTTCATTCGACGCCCCTCACACGAGATTTTTCGCGCAAACTTTGATCTGATCTAAAATTAGGGAGGTAAACTTCAATTTGGCGCCGCTCTCACTCCCGGCGTACATATGTAGCAGCGGCATTATTAGTGTACGTCCGAAGCAATACAGGTTTGCCGTATTGGTTTTCTGTCCCGAGCACAATTACCCATCAAAGCGCGGCCATTGTAGATTCCCTACAACAGGAGGGAAGAGTGGAGGGGGCAAGGCACAGTGGAAATCAATATCAGGCTGGTATTATCAACTCTGCGCTGAAGTAGCGGAGAAAACAGGGGTGTGACACGTTCACCTTAATGCTAACACGCGGTTTACATTTCTCCCTGCGAACCCCCTCCTCCTTATTACTCCGGCCTGTCTCGGCCCTAATGGTGCCGTCCCTCACACGCACACACTCATGGTCTCATTGCGAATCCGTGTAAGGGTCAATTGCTGCTTTGCGCGGAGCCGGCTGTGACCCGCCGGTTTCCCGCCTCGAGCAGACGGCTGCCGTAACTATGATAAATCACTTGGCACTTTCATTTACATGCCGCTGAACTCCACATTTGGGTCCATTAAAAGCCAAAATCAAATATTTATGTTGTTTATTGGAGCTGCTAGAATCCATCTCTCCTCGGCAATCGGTTTGCGCCGAAGGCCCCTGGTGTTGAAGGTTTACCTGAATTAGAAAGTAAAAAAAAAAAAAAAAAAAACCTTCTGAAGCTTTCACGCCCACTTTTCCTGCATCACATGCTTTCTCTGCCTTTACACTCTCCCACAGTTGAAAGGGAAAAAAAAAAAAAAAAAAAAAACAGGCATTTTCCAGACAAATCAATACTTTTTTTTTTGGTTTGTTTCTTTTTCTTTCTTTCTTTTTTTTTTAAAGCTGGTTGTAATAGAGATATAAGTATATCTTTTGAAGCTTAGCAAAAAAGCAGAACATCACGGTGTTTGGAACAAAATGCCCGGGTGTACAGGCAGGGAGAGGTCGGCCTGGCTGGTACTGTTTTATTGGTAATGGATAGTTTAAAGCATTTACTGGAACAAGATTTCCTGTCTAGATATTGCCCTCCACAGAGAGCGAGAGAGCCAAGTGTAATTGAAACACATCATGTGGCGTGGGCTGGCTCTGCTCGGGGATGCTTAGCTTGGTGTGTGTCTGTGGGACACGAGGCTGGTCGTGCTCGCGCTTAAAGCAGCCAGGCTCGACTTAATGATAGCACCCGCGCCCCCATGCTGGGCTTTAATAGATATTTGTATGATATCTGTTATTAGACTTTAGCGGTGGTCAGCTCTCACTGAGCGCCCATTAACTGGGTACAAAATAATATCTTAATGTGATATCGCGAAAGGGCCCAGCCCTCGGCGCTCGGGCTCAGAGGAGGAATTAGCGTGTTTTGGAGCTGATGAGGGCAATAAATACATATATTTGGAGAATAATCAAAGTATTATATGATTTTCTTCTGCCTCGTTCGTTTGCAACATACGTACATCCGAAGAAGGCGGTAGGTATCATGGGAACATCTGGTGAACCGCTGGAATGGTTCGATTTAAATGAAATGGAAAAAACAAATATATCTGCACGGAGCATGCTGATATAAACGTTCGGACTTCATTTATTAACCCAGTAAGGCTTGGACTTATATCAGAAAGCTTTGTAAACAAGAGATTAAAGTGGATCTAGCTTTGGAAAATGAAAGGAAAACAAGAGCAAAATAATCACACATCAGAAAGAGGGCTCTGCTCCGATTACAATCACCACTGCTTACTGGAGTGGAAAAATGCTTAATTGAACTATTTCGCTACACAGAAAGTTTGCGCAATTCTGGCAGAATTCAAACACCAGGGTCCGCAGGTTGCCTATTTTCTCTGCGTGCGTGTGTGTGTGTGTGTGTGTCAGTCAGTGATTTGATTCGTGATGACTTGCCAAAATTGATTGCATGTACTAACATCGGCGTCCTGAATTGTTTCCCATTTTGAAATTTCGACGATAAACATCTCTCTCTCTCTCTCTCACACACACACACACACACACACACACACACACACACACACACACACACACACACACACACACTCTTTCACTCTCTTTCACTTCCACTCAGCCTCACGCAGCATACTGACCTTTGGCAACCTCTCCGGGTCACCTGGATGTCTGGGGATGACCTTCTGCAGTCTCTGGAATCCGTAGTCGATAGTTGGCTCGTTCAAAGCTAAAAAAACAACAACAACAAGCATGGTTCGTGTGTTAGTTTCACTCGCAGGAGGCGCGCCCGCACGGCTTGAGCAGTCAAACTGAAATGTGGCATACATAAAGTTTATTGCATTTATTTATCAAATCTATGCAAATCTCTGGATGTGTTCGAGCATTTGAATAAAACACAATAACATACTTTAGTTTTAGTGTGCGGCATCCAGATAAACACACGTACGCGCGCAACAACGTTGGAGGCATTTTTTTTTCCCCCTCTAGCTCGCTTATTTGAAGCAAACTGGCTGTAATTGATCAAATAAATTTTGAGAGCTTAGTGGATACATTATGAATGAGGTAGTGTGAGAGCTTGATGGTTAGCACCCCTCCCCCCGCCG
>JAAGKR010000287.1:73028-110528 GCA_011419295.1 Clarias macrocephalus
CCGCCCCCCCCCCCCCCCCCAAACTGAAACCCACTTTCTCACACGCACACACACACACACACACACACACACACACACACACACACACACACACACACGGTTATGTACACGCAAACACACGGCAATCATGGCTGTCTGTCAGCGTGCTGAAGTCTGCATCAGGCCTTTCCTCCCGTATCACCAGCTAGATTTATAGCAAGAGGCTGATGATGACATATGTCTGGCTATTGCCCTGCTCAGATTTATCCCTCTCTCTCTCTCTCTCTCTCTCTCTCTTTCTCTTTCTCTTTTCCTGCTCCTTATTGCCTGAGCACAAACCATGCAGGAGGTGCACTTCATCTTACAAAGCTTTAATAATCTGTGAATGGCTGACTACAAACTGATGTAGGGCGCCATCATTCTACAGCTGTGTTGGGCTAGCCTCATGAAATTGCTGGCCACAAATAGTAATTAATCTTTCCTCTCTTCCTCTCGCTCTCTTTCTCACACACACACACACACACACACACACACACACACACACACACACACACACACACACACACACACACACACACACACACACACACACACACAGGCATGTACACACTGAGCCTCATCTCTCTAAAATTGTAATTTTGAGTATGAACAGGGCAGGTTATAAATCAGAGGCCAGGGTCGCTCCATATACAAGTGCATGAATCATAATCTCAACTCACTGCAACTGCACACATTGTGTTTAACAAGCTTTAGAGGAACCGGTAGAGGTCTATTACCACTCTATTCCACTGAAAAAAAATATATAATAATAATAATAATAATAATAATAATAATAATAATAATAATAATAATAATAAAATATAGGAAACTGTCTGGAGAAAGCAGCCAGAACAGAACATGCAACCTGAGCAGGTAAAATGTTACTGGACATAAATAGAAATATCAATATCACAGTTATGTAAAGTGTATAAAAAATATTCAACAGTCATAAAAGCTTCTGAGCGCTCGTATCGTGATATGAACTTTTAGGATAGAGTAGGAAGAAGTTTCTTGTGCTTCGGGATACAATTTGCAGAATGTAGATCACACACACACACACACACACACACACACACACACACACACACACACACACACACACACACACAATAACAGTCAGTAGTGTAAGTAGGTGATGCGTCTATGATGGTTCAGCTTGAGACTTTGTTCTAAATCCAGACCTAAAGTGAACAAGTCTGGGCTGAACTTACAGAAGTTCAAAGTTTAAAACAGGGATGAAATGAAATCAACATACTGTATAGAAAATATCTTTTAATAGAGGCAAATAGTGTTTGGAGGTATTTGCGCAACATGTGCACTAAATTATACTATACTATACTATATACTCAAAATTCTAATTTGTACGTCCCAAATGCAGGAATTTGGAATTTGATGCACTTCCACAATGAAAATCAACAATTTATGTTTAATTCCCTAATTAAAATATTCATAACAATTTCCCAGCATTCAGCCTTTAATCATCACTTAATCAGACCAGGAGTTTAAATCCTTGTGGTTTCATGCCCGAGAGCCTGGACAGTAAATAAGGCCTGTTCTCTCTGCGTAGGATTCCTCTCCTGCTGATCACATTGAGACTTTCTGTGGTCGTGTGCCTCTGAGGTCATGCATGCAGAAGAGGGCGGATAGCACTTTCCTCAGGAGATCTGTTTGGCTGATTCGCATGTTTCAAAGAAGCACGTGTTAGCAAAACTTCTCTTCTACTGGTATTTCTTCTATGATAAGATCAAGCTGAGGAATAGCATTAGCTCGCTTAATGCTAATAGAGAAAATAAAGAAACTATCCAAAATCCCTTTAATTTACTGAATATTAAAATAGGAACAAAAATGTTCATACTAGTAACCGGACCGTACCATAATTAATGTCATATTGATATTATGCTGGCCTTGTTTACGTCTTTATTCACTACAGTATGTATCCTGGAATGATGGCAAAAAGCTGAAACTTCCACTGACAAGAACTTCCTCAAAATAATTGGTCGACTTTATGATGAAGTGGCACAATTACATCTACATGTGTGGGCTAATGATCGATATCTGCCAGAGCTGGGTCTCTTTGAATATGAGCCCAGTGCACTGTGTGTGTGTGTGTGTGTGTGTGCGCGCATGTGACTGACAGGCGTGATGCTATTTGATGTGCCATCATGCATGGTTGAAGCCAGTGTCACATAGGAATGAGAAATAAGATGCTGCCTTGTTAATACAGCATTGATCGGCTATATTGATTTTACATGACACGTCTCTTGCAAAGATGTAACTCTCTCTCTCTCTCTCTCTGTGTCTGTCTGTCTCAGACTTCTTGCATTCCTGCATTCCTCCAGTTGCTCCTTTCAATCTTTTCTAGAAGTTAGTGAAGGTGAATCAGACTTTTCATGTGCTTACTGTGACATAATCCTTCATCTAGACCATTAATGTCAGGTTATTACAGTGTTTGGCTTCTATTTCTGTCCATATAGTCAGGTTTGAAATTCATTTATAATGTAAATCTACCACATACCACATTACTTGTAGGTAAGCAACTAACGATTTTGTATCTGTTACTACATTTAATTTGTTTAAAAAAAAAAAAAAAGCATGCATAAGGCAGAGGAATACTTAGGGGTGCCATTATTTAATCATCTATACCATATAACTGTTCACAAGTATGAAGGCACCTGAAACACTCACATTATCTCTGCAAATCCAATGGTGACAATTAGTAGTGTAAGTGTAAATCCACCGTGATACACACTCACACACAGGCGTATAGGGCTGAGATTGTGACAGTGTGACAGTGTCTATGGTTTAATAGATCCATTCTGATGGAGATAAATGCACATCACTTATTGATCGGATGCTAATGACACTGAAGAGGTCACAGCATCCTTCATTGACACTCATCTCTTGCTTCACTGCTACACACACACAGACACACACTGAGAGGTGCACACACACACACACACACACACACACACTTGCAGAGCAGAGCAAGCATGCCGTGTTACAGAAACCACAATTGATATAGATATGTGATTATGACTCCTGGACCGATTCAAAGTGCACTAATGATGTCTGGTTGGAACGCTAGGTACAGCAGAGTGTTCGGTGTGCGTGTGAGTGTTATTGACTGATGGAAGAGTTGGAGTGGTGGTGACCTCCAGGTGGCCCTGTACATCACCCAGACGGAGCGTTTTAGTTCACACACGGCACCTTTTGTCTCTGTTCATTGCTGAGAAATGCTTAAACAAATTGAGTAATAACAGGTTAACCAGAGAGATTTCCACCTCTCACTCTCTCACTCTCTCACTCTCGCTTCCCTACATGACACTAAATCCACCCTCTTTTACCCAGAGTATAGTGGGAATACAAAACCTTTATAATCAGTCTCACGATCTTTCTCATGCCCACACACACACACACACACACACACACACACACACACACACACACACACACACACACACAGCCGCTCCAGTCACCGTGCTGGTCTATCTGAACCAGGCCAGACCACGACCCCTCCCAGTGGGCTCAGCGCCAGCCCCCTTGCCCTGGGCTCAGCCAATCAATAGCACTTTCCTGTTTTGGAGGCGGGTAATTATGAGGTGGAGAGAGTGGGTGACCTCTCACCTGTCCCGCATTACACTGCTGATATTAAGATAAATTGCCCGATTTTGGGTAAACATATGCTGCAATTCAGCCTGTCAGCAAGGGTTTGCTCAAGGATAATTTGTATTGATCTATCTGCTTCTTCCCAATGCAGCTCGCTGACCTCACGGATAATGAGAGAGCAAGAGAGAGACGGGGAGAGAGAGAGAGAGAGAGAGAGAGAGAGAGAGAGAGAGAGAGAGAACAGACACCATTGTTTCAATGCTCTGGAGTCACTAAGTGTGTGTATACAAATATATATGCATATGGGTTCAAGTCAAACCAGGACTTTTTATTGTGCGGAATATAACAGAACATCATTATGGATTTATTTCTCTATAATAAGCCAGAATTTCACTAGTGCTTGGATACCATCATGGTAAAAACTTTTCTCAGTACGCCGGATCCATGGTCTCTCTGAAACGCTGGCCTCCCAGGAACTCCTTTCATGCCCAAGCATGTGCAGATAGCTTGACGTGAGGTCAAGACTGTGTTTTTGTGAATGATTGTGCAATTTGGCAACAAGGTATCCATTGAGTTTGAAGGAACTGGGATCATTACTCACAGCCTTCTTTCATGTATTTGTACCATTCAGTCCCGGTTTAACTTGGACGCCCCTCGTCTGGGCTCTGTCAGTGCCTAAGAGTTGTAACTTACGACATCTCTTTAATTTCGTTCGTTTGTTCTATCCATCAGGAATCTCTCAAGCTGCCTAAAAATCCCGAAAGCTAGCGAACCCCTTGGTGTCGAACACTTTTAACCCTCCACTAGCTCAGATTTATGTTTTACTGCCGTTATTATAAACTGTAATTTCACACAAATGAAAAAAAGCAAGCTCATAGTATCTGTCCGAGTGAATTTGTGCGTATGCACGAGCATGTCTTCATATGTGCGCATCTGAGCAGGACGATTGTATATTTGAAGATGGAGTACTTTGACCTCGTTCTCCGAGCTCGCACGCCGTCATTCCTCACGCCTGACACCCTACACGCCAGAAGATACATATCTCTGACATGCCCCTTCTTCCCGAATAACACGGCCGTTCTGCCATAACAACGCGAAAAAGTGACACGTCTGCCATAAATCCTGATGAATTACGGGCCACCCCGCTTCTTGAAGTCGCGAAACGTAGTAAAGTTAAGACCAAAGCCTGCGGAAAAGAAATATGACGGTACAAAAATATTTGAAAGCGAATCGCTGTCAGTCAGGTGTCAGGTTCGGCTGTGTGAAGAATGCGGCTCAAAGTCAGCGGGGTGATGTGATCCTGAACGTCGGCGGTGTTAATGGCGCTCAGGATCAACGACGGAATGGAGTCGATGATGGAACAAAGTGCGACAGCGTTGTGAGCGCTAACCCGGAAATAATCACGCGCTGCCTTCTTCAGTCGTTATCAGATCTTTTTTTTTGCCAGCTGCGCAGATGTTTTTTTTTTTTTTTACTTCTTCTTTTTTGCTGTGAGTTTTGTCAGTAAGTATTAATACATTGTGAAAGTCCATAACAGTAATGTTTCTTTTGACAGCAATTTATTTATTTTATTTATTTTTTCTTGGTGAGCTCAGATTCAAAGATTGAGTAATATCGTAAAGAGAGGGGGGGGAGGAGCAGGGAAAGGTTTTGTGTGTGTGTGTGTGTGTGTGTGTGTGTGTGTGTGTGTGTGTGTGTGTGTGTGTGTGTGTGTGTGTGTGTGTGTGTGTGTGAGAGAGTTGGGGGGACTTTGATAAGTAGACGCTGGTGTAATTGTGCTCCTTTGAACAAACATGAGTAAAAACACTGGGCTCTGGACTGGCATTCCACGCCCACATTATGGCCTATTATGATAAGGCTATATCTTTGCACAAGATAATGAGTGGCTTTATTGCTGTTGCTTGCTATTACTTTGTCTAATTATACTTAACTGCTCCGAGCTTATCTCTGCTCCACCTACGCCATCAAAAAGTCTTACCCCACCACACACATGCTTTTTTTTTTTTCTTTTTTCCTCCGTAACCCAAATCAGGGAGAAGGAAAAGAGGGGTTTTTAAGGGAAAGCAAGAAAAGAGCAAGGGGAGAGAGGTTACAGTTCAGAGAGAGTTTCAGTATAGCGCTGTGCCTCTGTGATAGTGAGAGTGGAGCGAGTGGCTTTCTCAAGGGAACAAAGGACGGCCGTTTTAAACAGGCATGAAATACCATGAGCTCGGACAGTAGCGCCTGTGACAAATGCATGCTCTCTCTCTCTCTCTCCTTATTCCTCTTATTCTCTGTTTCTGTCTTTATTCCAACCCCCCCCCCCCACCTTCTTTCTATTTAAGACTTGCGAACGCCGAGAAAACAACAAAGCACAGACAGGAAGCATCTTTTAATGCCGAACAGCCATCGTTCCAGCCCAGTGGAGGAAGGAAGGTGAAGTGAGACAGACGGAGGATTGAGAAAGGAAAAAAAAAAAAAAAAAAGCCCAGCTTTCATTTACTTCAATTCCTCGCTGGCATAACAAAAACAGGAAAAGATTCATTTGGTTCCAAACAAGCCGCAGGATTCATTTGTTAAACCAATTTTTTTTTTCAACTCATAATAATACGTATATCCCTTCTAACCATATGCCTGTAATAATATCGTTAGTTTCCTTTCCACAAAAACAGACCACCACTGTAATTATAATTTCATTGAGAAGGCCCAGACATATAATCCACGCTGAGCAATGAGACATTTGTTAATGTCAAAGGAAACAGAAACATAGAGCATGAAGCCGAGAGAAAGAGAGAGATGGCAAGCAGGAATGTTGCATCTATGTAGAACAAGAGAAAAGGAGAGAATTATTATTTTTTTTTTTTTTAAAGCAAAGCTTGTAATGTTGAAATGTAGTCAGGCCCAATCGCGTAGCTACAACGCAAGGCTGTGCCTCTAGAGGGAGTCAGCGTGAGGAGCGGACAAGTGTTTAACACCCCCAATCCAGCAGAAAGACGCCAATACAGATCGTATCAGAAGGAATTATGAAATGACCCAATGATTGGTAATTGAATAAAATGGGCGTGGTTTGAAGGGGCGGAGGATGAGGAATAAAAGTGATAGTCTGCAGTTGTGACACTCTGTGACTGTCTGATATAGAAACGTCGGTGTGGACAAATACGTTTTGTGGTCGACTGGAAGAAATAGAGAATCATCAGCATTAAGCTAAGCTGCTGGTTTTGTAGCAAGTGAGGGGGAAAAAAAGAAGACAACTGTGAGGAGGAATTTCTCCCAGAATTCAAGGCTGGTGTTCTCTTCGACCTGGAGCTCACTTCATTTTATGGCCAGCTGTCTCCGAAGGAGCTATTCCATCTCTAAGAAATTCAGATGCTCCGGAAATTAAAATTTCAAAGATCTTCAGAGGTTGAGGGGGAGGGTGGAAAAAATCAATGGTGACAGATCAATGCTCATAGAAATTTCATGAACTTTGAACCGATACAGGCATGATGATTGGGGTGGGAATGGATGGAAGGCTGGAGAAGACTCCTAGCGCTCGGACAAAGACAGAAAGCCACTCTTCTCCACACCATTGCGCCCTTTCATATTTTATTCCACTGACACAAATTAGATTTTGGGTCTATCTCTAGAAAGGAGGGTTTTTTATATATATATATATGTGTGTGTGTGTGTGTGTGTGTGTGTGTGTGTGTGTGTGTGTGTGTGTGTGTGTGTGTGTGTGTGTGTGTGTGTGTTGGACTTTTTACCACCGCCAACAAAAACATGCATTATAGCTTAACAGCCGAACTATGCTAAATGAAATCAGACTTGGATTATCTCATGTCCAAATTAATACTGTGAAAAAAAAAAAAAAAAAGATCAATGTGTGGACAAGGTGAAAAAAGAAATCAATAAGTCAGTTAAATTATTGCTGCATTTTTTCCTCTTCATCCAAGATGGGTTAAGCTTGCCCTGTCTGTCAATATGTTCTAGCTTTTAGCATTAATCTATAAATAAAAGTTATGTTGGGAAAGGATACCATGGCCAGGTCTGGATAGGTTAGGAGTGTAAAAGAGAGAAAAGGATGGGAGGAGAAAAGTGTGAGTCATCCATCAGAAAACGCTCTGGTCACTGGAGCACAACTAATGTGCGTGACTTAGCAAGGGCGAATCTATTTAAAGCAGCCAGAAACAGGAAAAAATTGCAGTGGCCAAAAGAAGAACCAATACAACCAATTATATCTAAATCTTTTTTTTTTTTTTTTTTTTCTCATTAATGAGAATGTTTAGTCAATGCTTGCACCAGGAACTATCTAGTCCCGAGTCTGCTTTCAACTGGTTTGTCTAATAGTATTGTGATTGAAGTACAAAAGAGCGAAAAATCCAATTGAACCCTATTGGATTTTGGATCCTGAGAATAAAGAGGTGACGTCTTGCTGCCTTCTTTTTTAGCAGGATGAAGGGGTGTGACAAAGATGGCTCTGATTTCATAATCGCCCGGCTTCTGATTACTACTGTATGTTTCTACAAGTATGTGTATGTAAGAGAGAGAGAGAGAGAAGATAAAGAATGAGCCGCTCTATCTGATCCAGTTTGAGGGTGGAGAGAGCTTGTTGTACTGATAGTCTCTTCTAAATCACCCGCTGATTGTCCAGCGATACAGCGTTTCATGTGCCACTTTTTAGAGAATTTATTTACCGCCAGCCTCCCATCTTTCTGCCTTCACCTCCTGCAGTGTGTGTCGTCCGTGCCCAAGCAGCGATGCCATCAGGACCTCTATCAGATCGTATCCAAGAACAACTTTCAAGACTGCAGGCTCTCCAGCAGAGCCTGAAGTTCTTAGCCAGCATTCTAAACGATTGTGTCTGGTTTTAACAGCTTTTAAATTTCAGCAATTAATCTTATAAAGGGACTCGGATTTGGTGCCAGGGCTTGTGTGTTTCTGTATGTTTGCATGTGCCAGGTCAGTCGAAAGTGTGTGGCAGCATTGCCGAGTGGAGTGGCGAGACGACCCTTTTGTCCTCTTTGGCGGATGATGAATGGCTGTCTCCTTCTCGGCGCGTTTTGTCAGTTTTGGCGCAGCCGAGTCAATACCTTCACCTTGACGAGGAAACTTTGTGATTTATCAGGGCCGCTGGCCAATGAGCAGGCTAAAAGAGCCAGACCCTCTGAGATACAGAGAGTGGCCTTTGGTCAAAGTCTTCTCGAACGGATTCGCGAGAAGGTGTATGATAGACAAATGGTTCTTGTTAGAGGCAGCCAAAAAAATGAAGGGGGGGGTTACAGAGGGAAGGAGAATGAGGGGGAAAAAATGCCCGACTTGAACTAATAACAGAAAGGGTCCGTGGCGGTCACTGCAGGTCCAAAGATGAAGCACCCTGTCATGCAGCAGGTTGGGAAATTAGCAAATAATGTTCCTTGGCCCTGATAAATGGGTGACAGCTCTCCTTCGCCAATCATTTTTTAACATTTTGATGCATGTCTACAATCCCATCGGAGGAAAGGAAAAGTTTACCGGCCCTCAATTTCCGTGTGATAAATGGTGGTCGGTAAATGTACGATTTCTGTATGAGGTATAGTTCATTTTAAGCAATTCTGGTAAATGGGTGTCACTGATTAGGACAAATAGTCCAGAGGGGTGAGAGCTCCAGTGGTACATCTCTCTCTCTCTCTCTCTCTCTCTCGCTCTCTCACCCACACACCTCCTTTTTCTCAGCTCCACTAGAGCGTTGAGGCCAGGCTCTTGCAGTGACCATGCACTACCTAAATAGAAAGCAATAGCTTTGATGCAATTAGAGTCCAATGCTGAGCTATATTTATGATTGCTGTCATTGTTCTAAAAGATTTGCCGGGGTGCTCATGAGCCCTCACATCTCCCAGCCATACAATGTCTTCTTTCCTTTCAGAAGAGTGGAAGAAGGCAGGATGTGCGTCTTAGGATTAAAAGCAAAGGTTTGCATGTTTAAACACACATACGCAGAGGCTACCTGCTGTTTAATTGAACGCTGTTTACCTTTCAAGTCCCTTACATGGTTAAGAAAGGTAAAAAATAAAAAACAGGACATTCTGTCAAATCCAGCAGAGGAGCTTTAAAGGGAACATCTGGACGAGGCTTTCAAAATTGCATGATCAGCTTGTGAAGCTTCTTCGAACGACTGCTATTGGCAGGAGGACAAACAAGTCTGTCCCTGTTTTGATTCCTTTTTTTTTTTTTTATAGACCCTCCTGACAGGCTGTTCAGCACTAGACCTGATCAATGGGTCTCAGATGCCACCAATATGGCCTTGTGCAAACAAAAAAATAAATAAAAAATCATGCGACAAACAAGGTGAAGCGGGTAAGAAGATCACACATGAAGATGTTTAAAGGATATAGAGGTACGAGATGAGGAAGAACAAGAAGCACCAAAGCCAATAAGTTCCTAGAGGGTGAAGTCAGACATGCGCACATACCCCAAACCAAACACAAACTCCTGCCACGTACTGTACTGTACACATGCCGGCTCTGCGTCCGTGGACGATGGGTATTAAATGACACTCTGTTTTAGGCGAGGGACTCGCAGCTCATAAAGCGCGCTTACACACTCTCCGTGTTTGCGTGACCTTACGGTCTGCTCCGATGTCATATCCTGGTTTTATTGTGCTCAGCCTGGCCTGCCACGCTCTGAGCATCCAGCGGGTATCATTTCACTGCTGACCCCATCGCTCTGCTTGAAGTGTCAAAGAGAAAACCAGAGGAAGAGACGGAGAAGGAATGTGCAAAGACACGGCCTGCCTTTTAAAGCCAGCCTGAAGTCATTTGCAAGCTTGACCTCTCAGACAGGTGGCTTGTGCCGCCATGATGGAGAAGAATTATCGACTCTTAAAGTAGTCCGTGGTTTTTGGTGACCCAGCGTAAGATCTGACTGAGCCTGAAGGACCTTTATGAATCGAAATTAACACTACTATCTCTACAGAGAATCGGATTTGATGGATACTCACTGATATACTCCAGTGTCGCAAATTTCTTTAAAGAAATACAGTACTCTCTCTAACACACTAGTACAGTATGCACAGCTTTTTTCTCTGTACTAAGAAAGATCAGGAAATCTTTGTGCACATGCATGTGTGTGTGTGTGTGTGTTTTTTTCTTTCCCTGGACAAGCTATATTTGGTGCATAAAGTGTACCTCCCTGAATAACGAATGGCAGTCACCATCCATCGCATGTAGCCCTAAAGCACTAGAGAACTGTTTATGTTCATTTTCTCTAATTCGTCCAGAAGAGCCAGCCATTATTCCACTTAAACCTGCAAACACACTGTGCATGTAAAGACACAACACGGTCACAAAAAAAAAAAAAAAAAACCCTCTACCAGGACCACCATGGATCCTATGGTCAAAGCAGCCATTTATAAACTAATTATAAGCATGGGTCATTTATTCTAATCAATAACGCTCCGCACTGGTTTAAGAAACAAAACAAATGTATTTACAGAGAGGGAGAGGAAGAGAAAGAAGTGAATGATGACTTAAATGATGAAGATTAAGGCAGAACTCTGTAGCTCGGAGCGTTTATTAAAGTAACAGTATTGCGATAATTACGGTAATTATAAACCATTTTGTTGATGATGTGCTTATAATAATTAATTAACCATCACAGCCATGACAGCGGAATGCTATTAATTCTACACCGGTGACTATTTTGCATAAGGAAATGAGTTTTTACTGTAAAATGTTTATTTTTTTTTTTAATCTTTCTAGACTATGTGATGACTTATGTTTGGACAATCTTGTCATTGTTTAATTTTCATATTTTATCCCATCAGCACATTTATTTATGTATTTATTTATTTATTTATTTAATAAATATTGATTTATTTATTAACTGTATTTATTTTTGACTTGTGCTGTTGCATGTCATGAAACCAGAAGTCATGCTGAAGATTAATTTATGTAACTTCATTCCAAGCGCATAAAACTCCTTAAAACTGCTGTCCTACTGTACATGAACTCCACTTCGATTGAGAAAGTGTTCGGTGCCACTTTACGTCTCTCTTTGAGGAAACTAATACTGTCTGCTTCCGTCTCTTGCCTTCGCACTCTGAGGCAGCTGTGTTATGTCTCGAATATTACAATGACATGACGAAGTACTCCTTTCAGGAATGTTTGCGAAAAAAAGAGTGTGTGAGCATAAGTACGAGTGTGTACCAGTACCGGTATGTAAGAGTGTGGCTCGGTGTATGAATATGTCCTAGTATGTAAGAGGGTCTGGTTGTCTACCAGTATTTAAGTGTATGCACCAGTATGTAAGACTGTGTTCCAGCATGTTTCAGTATGTAATAGTGTGACCCAGTATGTAAGAGTGTATGTGAGTACATATCCATATGTAACAAAGTGCTTTTGTGTGTGTGTACGTACATGTATGTAAGAGTGTGTGTGACTGTCTGACCAGAATTTGAGTGTGGGTACCAGTATGTAAGAGTGAGTTCCAGCACATAATAGCATGCACCAGAATGTGAATATACATATATGACACAGCTCAGGCATGTGGAGTGTTTATTCCTACTTCGTTCACAAAGATCAATGCCTAAAGTTTCTAAAATGTCCTTTTCTTACTTTATATACCTGATAACTGCCATAAGTCCAGCTTTAAGTATGTATAATAACCATATAGACAAGTTATATGATTATTATACGCTTATTATATAGTTACTACACAGGCATTAACACCAGCCTAGGCATGTTATAGAAAAATAATCAACAGCATTGCAGTGTGATGCAACTCGACATGCTGCAAAAAGAAAGTTTTACTTAATTAACACCACAGCATGGGTAACTAATGCTTCTATTTGTTTAAAAGTCTGCCGCGTCCACAAGTTGGTCTTGTAGACAAATTCTGACCAATTGGACCTGAGAATTTAACAGCCCTGGGGTATATGTGCTTGTACTCTATGATCATATATACATATATAAACTACGCTTAGTAGAAAATGTGAGTTTGTAAATGACATAATGAGGAGAAATGTCTGAATATGACTTTGACTCCTGTCATCATACCGAGCGCTAAGTATTAGCACATGGGACTAAGTGAAAGGCTCAGGAAGTTGGTCAGGTCTGTAGAGCAGACATTAGTGTCAGAGCTCATATAACAGGCATGGTATTAGGCAGCTCCCCCATCTAGGGTTTCATTATCTCAAAGGCTTGTTGGCCTGTGGTCTGGCCCTGCTGAGGGGGGTTAAACTGCCCAGACTGGGGCAGGAAAGGGGAACAGCTGCCCCTAAAGGAACCCAGTGTCCCACAAACTAACTCCCTACCCCCAAAACCAACTATTCTCTCTCTCTCTCGCTCTCGCTCTCTCTCATACACACACACACACACACACACACACACACACACACACACACACACACACACACACACACACACACACACACACACACACACACAATTGAGCACTAATTCCTGATGATTATCTCATTGTCCCGCTCAGTCTGGGATCTGATACCGAGCTTCCAGGTCAAGTATGGAGTGACCACATCACCTCTACTATCAGCCACACTAAGGACAGATTAGTTAGACCTTACACACTCACACACACACACTCAAACTGATTCAAGAGTACAAACACAATCTTCCATACAACCTGACCTTGCTTGCTCTGTATATGAGACAAACAAGCACTCTTTCTCTCTCTCACACATACACACACACACACACACACACACACACACACACACACACACACACACACACACACACACACATACACAGTGCTGGTAACGTGTGCATTAGAGGTGGGTGTATTTACGCTCAGAGGAAAGGAGAGAGGACATGTTGTAATGGTTTGAGATTAACAGGAGCTGGCAGCTGCCCCCTTCACCACTCCAACAGAGAAAGGATAAGGTTACCGACAGGAAAAATAGAGAGGAGGAAAGAAAGAGAAAGAAAGAGGCAAAGGGATATATACGGTGAGCAAGCGAGGCTGATTTTCACACGATTTTCCTGCGCTCGACATCGCTGCCGGGTGAGCAAGGGCCAGAAAAAAAGGAAAATAGACAAGACAGAGGGTGTAGAAAGAGAATAACAGGAGAGCATGATGGAAACAGAAGAGGTGGACAAATAGAGAGAAATTGAGTTACAGAACGAGAAAGAGCTAGATGTCAGCTCACAATGTTTACTCGGTGTAGAAAAGTAAGGCCGTCGTCTGGCACTCACCAGTGTAGACGAATCGTCCAGGCGCTCCTTTGCAGAACTGCTTGGACTTGTAGGACAGGGTGACCTCTACGACCCCGGGGATGTGTCTGGGGGGAGTCTGCACTCGGATAGCATGGGGCGTTATCAACTGTCAAGGAACAGCGGGCGCAAACCGTTAGCACCGTTCCAACCATCCATCACATGCTCCTCTATCGCATGCTAACTTTTTATTTAGCTACTAAACCTAATTATAACTTGGATGCTAAATAAGTCTGTCAGTTTTCCACTCCACACCGTATCCAAGGAATCAGAGTTCTTGGGTTGAGGCGAGTTCAGGAGAAACCACAAGTCCTGGAGCTGCCTCTCATTCTTCTCTTTTTTTTTCCTCCTTGTAGACTTTTTACCCCTAATTGCTTGATTATTTTGCAAGAGCTTGCCAGTCGGTGCAAAATGCAATCAAAGCCCTGGTGGATATGGCGCTGCTTAGCATGCTTGGTTGATCTGATTCCTTATCTCTTCATGTGATTAAATTAGGGGGAAAAGATATATATATAAATATATTAAAATAAATAAAAATACATAAATAAATAGATAAACACTGACTGCCTTTCTGAGGGACTTCGCCGAGAAATATGTGTGAGGAGACAACTTCATCAGCATTCGTTTAAAGAAGAGCTACGCTGTATGCTGACGCTTGTAGTGACTTTAAGCTGATTAGCGTCTAATCTTCGGCGATGTGCCGTTGTTGTTTAACATTAATCTGACACGAACGTGTAAGGAAACAAATTTATATACTATACATGGCATGCTACGGCATATAAAGGAACGTAAGAAATGTTAGTTTTCATTTAATTCTTAGATGCATAAGTGATTGTTTGTTTGTTTTTTTGTTTGTTTGTTTGTTTGTTTTTCCACTTTGAACTGTAATTACCCAGACTATTTAGCATCCAAGTGCACTTAAATATTAATGACTTCTTATATAATTATACTAGAACAAAAAACGTAGGAATAGAAATACATATATGGCAAAACCTCTCACCTCGCTCCATACGAGCATGGTGCCGAACACGACCTGCAGGCCGTCGAAGAAGTTGTCGCCGATGAGGATGACCGTGGCTCCGCCGGTGGTCCAGCCTTCACTGGGGCTAATGGCCTTTATGCACGGGGTAGCTGCTTATGACAGGACAGAAAGCATTCCGCTCAGGATCGTGCTTTATCACACATACACACTCACCAAAATACAGAACACACACTGACTCCCTCACCGAGGGGCAATTAAACTCAAAAGCAGGCAAAGCATGAATGATTTGGGCCACGCGGCAACAAAAGGGCATCGCCATACATCAGGTTGGTCTGTTTTTTTTTTTTTTCTGTTGTTTTATTTTTTTTTATCAGCTATTAGGAGGCATGCACAGAGGAAGAGAAGAATGACTATTACTGTTAATAATAATAATAATAATAATAATAATAATAATAATAATAATAATAATAATAATAATAACGCTTAAATAACGTATTATTCCTCCTGAACTGAATAGATCAGACGGATCACTCTCTGTCCATATCTTTAGTACCTTGGTATATCCAGATGTTTCACGCTCTGGTACGTTCTGAGTTTTGTTCAAGTGCACACTTCATGCTTTAAACCCTCCTTCCTCACCAGCTGATAAAGACATAGAGCTAAATACCAGACTCATCCTGTATCCAGAGCTCCTCTTCTGCTCTCTGAGTCTCATCACTTTCTGTTCCTTGTTCCTTTTTTTTTCTTTTTTTTCCCCTCCTCGAGTAGTTATTATAGAGGTGTGAGAGGGACACAATGGCCTCATGTTCTCTGGCTCTGTGTTCTCAGCAGCCCGGTTAATAATGCACAGGAGACACTCGGCCTTCCTGTAAAAAGGCTTTCTGTGGCAAATCATCACGGGATCTCTGCAGTGACATCATCCGGCACGTCTCCGAGCCTCATGTAGGCAGTTAATCACGGGAAACGGGATATCATTTATTAGGGAGTTACTTAGGGTTAGAAGTGATTATGATCTAATAATAATAATAATAATAATAATAATAATAATAATAATAATAATAATAAGATCTTATTAGATTGCAGTGATGAAAGGCAATAACATATGACGTGCATGTTTATTTGATATCCTTTGAATACGGAAGAAAATGAAATGATGGATGGATTCTACAATTTGTTTAGAAGATAAGGAATTTAAAAATGACGATCGATGATCATGATGAGCGTATAACATTTTAACCCTGTCTGCTATTATTATTATTATTATTATTATTATTATTATTATTATTATTATTATTATTATATAAGAGCACGTGGACTGTAAGGTCAGGTTCAAGTCCCCATCTTCTTCTGTGTGTGTATGTGTGTGTCTATGGGCTGTACAGCTAGGCCTAGTTAATCACCATTAGGTATTGTTGTGTTGAACAGGCCAGACAAGGCACCTCTCTTTGTTTGCCTTAATGTTGGACTAGTGGAGGTTGTATTTGCTCGTTCCTCTCACATCTCCCAGAGCAGCAGAGGCTCCATGCTTTCTCTCTCTTTCTCTCTCTCTCTCTCTCTCTCTCACACACACACACACACACACACACACAGAGGGAGCTTGCCCTTAACTAAAGCTGTTGACTTCATGCTAATAAGTTCATACAAATTTTCATTTCTGAGGCTTGCGAGTGACATTTGCTTTTCTTAATTGCAGGCAGAGTGCTTGAAAGCAGATCGAGTCTCTGAAGACAGACACGACGACTCAAAGGGACTGACCTTCATCAACACTTCCAATTATAGCGAATCATTCACTAAAAATTACAGTAAACAAATTTACTTTGTGTAGGTGAGCGGACCGCAGGGACAGAGGAGGGGTCTGCATCTGTTTGTGCATGCGTCTATATATATGTGTGTGTGTGTGTGTGTGTGTGTGTGTGTGTGTGTGTGTGTGTGTGTGTGTGATGTAAAAGCAGAGAGCGGACGGAGAGCAGCTGCGGGGAGAGAGCGCCGCACGTTGCCTCGGAATTTGCCGCGACTCCCCCTCGTCATGTGCGAAAAGATCCGGCGAAGTCGCCTGCCCTTCTGCCGTGCGACATTTGCATACACTTTCAATACAAGGTAGCGGGGGAACATGTGCTCAATGGGAGGCGTGGCGAAGCGAATTACACACCGATCTAACTCTATACATGCACAATGTGTGCGAGCAGATGATGGAAAATGGAAAGAGGAGACGCAGAGGTAGTGGGATTCAGAAGCCAAGTTCAACACACTTCCAGGAAGAGGATGAGAGAAATAAATATTTATTCATGGGAGCACTTTTTAGCAAGGGCTGGAGTGTGCGTGCGTGCGTGCATGTGTGTGTGTGTTATAAACAAGGGATCGCTTTTTAGCAGGGATTGGAGCAGTGCCACATCCTGGCTTGTGTGTGTTTTTTAAACGTATACAGCTGAAAATGTGTGGGAAGTGTGATTAAGGAATACAGTATGACTTGTATATCTGTGGTTCCTTCGGATATTCGTAACTACACTATGTGGCGAGTATTTCGCACCGAAGACCGAATTAGACATTCGGTTCTATGAGCGAAACGGATGTTGCTGCGTCTTTGTGTGCTCTTGCTCTGGAGACCCCACTGTTTACGTCTGACCATATCACACTCGTCGGAAAAAAAAAAAATCTATCCCGGACCTCCAAAGGAAAGTGACGAGTGTGTCTGAAGCGAAGCTGCTTCGACTGCGTGTGTGTCCTGGCCTCCTGCCGTCTTCCCGAGTGTATTGTTTTCCTGGTGTGAAGCTCTAATCAGAGGCGCCCTCTCTTCCATGGCAACATGGCCACCGCCGCCGCCGTGTTTGTCACCTTCCTCCTTCTCCCCCAATACACTCGAACAGGTCCGCTCTTGCCTGATGCTGCCTCTCTTTGTTGAGCCGACGGCCAAACGTGCCGCAATAGTGCTGGGGATGGCCAGATGGCAGGCTGATCCAGGCGCTGATGGGATTAGAGCTCGTACCTCGTGTGTGTGAGTGTGAGTGTGTGTGTGTGTGTGTGTGTGTGTGTGTGTGTGTGTGTGTGTGTGTGTGTGTGTGTGTGCGCATGTGTGTGTTGCCCATCTGGCCCCCTTTAACAGGCTACAGCCCTGCAGACGCGATCCGCTTGTCTTTATTGCATAAACCTAACAACATTACCGCCACTTGGTATGCAAATCGAGCTGGAACTGCAGGCCTTCAATGCACATGCAGAGAGAGAGAGAGAGAGAGAGAGAGAGAGAGAGAGAGAGAGAGAGAGAGAGAGAGACGGGAAGAAAGAAACCTGTCTCTTTCATATCATCTTCTGTCTCTTTCACTTAGCATCGCAACCTCGCAAAGCTGCAAATAGTAAATCTGAGATGATCTGCTTTTACCGAGTGCCTCTTTAAAAAAAAAAAAAACTTGCGGGCGTGTGTGTGTGTGCACATGTGTTTATGTGCGTGTGTGTGCTGCTGCACGCAGCAGGTGTAGTATTTTCCTGTCTGATTATGTGCATATGGAGTTGTGTCTTGCAAATGGCTTAGTTTGTTGTTTCTGATCATGTGCATATGGCGCTGTGTGTTTGATGCAGGCTAATACAAAAAAGACCTCCGCGTGCGAGGACGTCAGGCACGCTCGGGTTCCGCGTGGCCCAGGAAGGATGCACGCTCGAGCGTCGTGCAGGGTGGATGGATGGGATGGATTGTTGGCGGTGGAGGTTGGGGGGGGGAGGGACGGGTGTAGAAGAGCAGTCTGCAGTCCGCTGGGGGCAGCAGCAAGGGGAATTACTTTTAGTTGAAGATCAGAAGCCAGAGTAAATTCACTGTCCGGGAACATTAGCCCTTATTAGATGATTAGATAAGAGCGTTAGGGGAAGACGAGACTGTCTGTGATACACAGCAGCACCTCTCTCTCTCTCTCTCTCTCCCTCGCTTGCGTTTTTTCCCGCTCGGAGCACTTATCACTTCCAAGAATGTGTTTCTAATCTCAAATACTCCTCTCTCTCTCCTCTCTCTCTCTCTCTCTCTCTCTCTCTCTCTCTCTCTGTTATGGCTTTCAGCTAAAAAGAGGATATGGATAGGATTATGGTTCACGACCGTACACGTCCCGAACACGTGTGTCCGTTCTTTTTACACTGATGTTGTGACATGGTGGAAAGGAGTAAATCTGGCAGTTATCACCTTCTCCCATCATCAAGGATTAGGATTCTGCATAATCCTAACACACACGTGTCTCATTGCATTCTTTTTTTTTTCTTTGTTTTTTTTTTTTTCTTTGAAAAGTTCATGTATGAAAAGTTCATATAATAATTCTGAAAATTTAGTAGGAGTGATTATGTTGGGAAGGCTGAAACTGAGGGTGAATGACAGTCATAAGTCCAGGGTTGGAGCTCTTCCTTCCCTTTGTGCTAACTGTTCCCAGTTCGCTCTTAAAGCCCCTTATTAGAAGGCTAGTGGCAATATCAGCTCGGCCTAAATTTGACGTCTGGGCCGGCTGAAATCCCAAGTAGCTAAGTGGTGTAAAAGAAACAGGGTGTGTGTACGTGCGTGAGCGCCTGTGTCTGTGTGTGTGTGTGTGTGTGTGTGTGTGTGTGTGTGTGTGTGTGTGTGAGGAGAGAGAGGAGGGCACCTTTTAAAACCATCAGGACTTTTTTTTTTCTTAACGACTTATTAAAACATCACAGTTGCTCAGAGAAGACCTGATAGGATTGCAGAATTAAAAATATTAAAAGAAACCCTGAGTCTGAGACGTACATCACACGGCGCTAAAGTTTTGTAAATCAAGGTTATATTCCTTTTACCAAACCCGAAATTTGTTAAAGCACATTAATCATGGGCTAAAAAAATAAATAAAAAGAGACATTAGATGAATAAAGGAGGTGAAACGGAGTAAGGAAAGCTCTACAAATAGGCCTTTGAAGATGAGGAGCACCAACAGCGAACAAGCTGGGCCTTTTTCTTTCTTTCTTTTTTTTCTCTCTCTCTGACTGCTTTTTTTTTTTTTTTTTTCCCCAGGGATCGAGCGAGACGAGGGGAGAGGCTTCAACCTTCTTAATTGCTCTCCTAATTAAAGGCGGTTGCTAAGCAAAACACACCTACCATCAAACGGGCACAGAAGAGAGACAAACAACACGTCATGGGGGCCAAACGGCTGCGGCGCTCAGGGCACCCGCGCGTAATTAAGCTATTTTCATTTCGTCCCTGTCATTAATAAACGAACAAATAAAAGTCAGGGGGAAAAAAAACAAAACAAATAATAATTTACTGAGCTTTGCCTTGCAAGAGCATAACCCCTTATTACCTCATATACATTACCTCACCACGTACGACCTCGATATCAGCTGACACGAGGGCGTTAGAACTAAAATATAAGGGTTAAAGCAGTGAAGCTAAAAAGGAGACACTGTTTGGATGGTGTCTTGGCACATGGCCGTACAATAACTAGAATGAAGTGTTGAGATTTCATTTATGTGTTTGTTTTATCCGTATTCTTGCACACATGCTGAGAGTGAGATGTGATTCCTGGAAGAGTGGAAACTTTCCGATTTATTTATTTATTTATTTATTTATTGTAAGGTTTATTATTTCGTTACCCTCGACCTTGACGTGGCCCAAGATCATTCATGAAAAGTAATAATAATAATAATAATAATAATAATAATAATAAAGATGGAGGAAGCAGGTAAGCAACGTAAGGGAATGAAAAACTAACCTATGTGATCTACAAGTGGAAGCGTGTATGAAAGAAGGAATAAAGAAGGTTTACTAAAAGCTAAACTATTTCCTCAATCACCTCTAAATCAGACTCCACTCTAATAGAGGCTCAGAAAAGAGGAAAGAGAGGATGGAAATACCCCTAAACAAGAGGAAGAAGGGAGGAAGTGAAGAGGAAGAAGGGGAAAAGTGAAAGAAGAAAAAAGAAGAAAGAAGAAGAAGAAGAAGAAGTGCTGCAAATAATAAGGTCATGTAAAATGTGCCTACCATTCTCCAGATAAGGAGGGGCCGTACCTTCAGAGGGGTCAAGGCGACGAGCCCTGCGGCCATGTTTGGAATTGTTGTGGACGAACATGTTGTCCGAAACGGCCAACACGTGACCGTCCACGTTAACCGTCGTCGATATAACGACCTGTGAAGAGAAGGTAGAGGATTGATGATCGGTATTAGCTTGCATATAGAAGAAGGTCACGTGATACAGATACTGTAAAAATGTGCGCTCCTTCCGCGCGCATTGTTCCCGGATCTCGCGCGCTTAACCTTGCTTAGGAGAGGCGACGTGAGGCCCTTCCTCACTTTACTCTCAGAGTTCACCTCTACTAATCAGCAAAGCAGCTGCCTCCAAATAAACACCCGAATCAGCAGCTAGCAAGCTTGAGGGACCAGGTCTCAGATCTGAGAAGAAGACGATGATTATTAATGACCTTTTTTTTTTTTTTTTCTTTTCCCCAGGAATAAGGTGCGCGCTTCACAAATATGTGACATATGAGTTTCACACGGCGCATGGTTCATAAACATCGCTCAGTGTCATTATGCACCCATGGGACGCATTTGTCATTTAATATTTCATTATTCTCCCGGAAAAAAAAAAAAAAAGAAAAAAAAATCAAAACATAAAAAATGAAGTGCCTCCTGACGGTGTTACAGGAGCTTAATTAAATTAAACGATATTTAACGTGTTCCTCTCAGACATCCGGGGAAGGCTGCAGCGAGGTCTATACGTTAGAACGAGGTTGCAATGCAGCCAAGCTATATAAAGAAGATTCAATTTCTCACTTGATAGCTACAATTAACCTTTGTGTGGATAAGAGCGGTTTCGCTTTCTATAAAAAGGATGCACTTAGGCGAGAGCGTTTAAGTGTCCTTTATATAAAGAACCCGCTTTTGAAAAGGTCTGTCAAATACCTGTCACTCAAACGTGAGGTTTTTTTTTGTGTGTGTGTGTGTGTGTGTGTGTGTTCGCGTCTGCGTATGTTTGCCGTCGTGAGGGTGTGTGTTTAAGATCTTTGACAAACCTCCAATTAGGCCTTAATCTGCCACTTGCGTGAACACAAGACGGGAAAAGAGGCTCTCGTTTGCTCTTTCAGGCGTTAACAGTCTCTCGAACGCTGCCTGTGGCCCTCACGCCACTAATGCTACCCATCTGCATTGATCTATTGATATATTGATTAGTTGTTTTCCCTCATTAGTGGCAGTGTGAGGCAGTGCAGAGATAAATGAGACTGGTTGGGTGCTGGTGTGCGGGACGCTTAAATAATAGTAAATAAATAAATAAATAAAAACAAAAGGAAACTCTTCAGTGAATTAGCAAGGCCGCTTTTCTGTTTTTTTTTTTTTTTTATCTGTTTGGCTCACAGTGATGGCTTCAACAGGGGCACTTGATCTGACGAAGGGGAGCGTTTAGCATTTGAATGGAGACGAGAAGCCGAAAAGGGGGAGAGATAGAGAGCGAGAGAGGAGAGAGAGAAAGCTGGAAATCAGCATCAGAATAAACATCAGAGCAGCTTTACATCCCCCCTCGCTCTCTGGCGCTGTATCTCTACGAGGATGATGGATAGGCCGTGCTCCGGCCCCCACCTGCCCGAGTGAGGGATGGGAAAAAGAGGAGCAAGACAGGAACAGAGAGAAGCACCGGAACCATGACCCTCAGACAGGATCTTTTTTTTTTTTTCTTTTTTTTTTTCCGGGTGGAACATGTGTGAAATTTATTCTAGAGATGGCATTTAGTTTAACATGGAGCGGTCAGGATAAGAAGACAGCCACATTGCCTGTACGAGGTGTAAAGTGAAAGACCAAACTGTACTGAACAGCAGAGAGGAAAAAAAAAAGTGCAGCGTATAGAAAAAAAAAAGTCTCATCTTCTCATCTTGGATAGATTCAGGTCAAAAATCATAATCATATATGGCCTGAGATGAAAGTTCTGGTTATTAATGGCTTCATCATCTTCCTATAGAAAGAGTGACCCAAATACCTGAGAGTTCTTCTCAGAACGCAATACTAGAGAGAGAGAGAGAGAGAGAGAGAGAGAGAGAGAGAACGGACAAAATGTGGGACAGTCTTCCAAGGCGTTCGTCCGGGTCAAAAGGTCATCATTATGGTTCCTTTGTGTCTTTTGCTGAGGCAGCACAGCGGTAGCAGCAGGCAGGGAGAAGAGCGCCGAGGGCCCTGGCGCCCTGTTAAGACCGGTTAAACCTTCAGGGAGGAGAGGAGATTAGAAAGACTGAGAGAGGGGGAGAACGAGGGAGTCAGGTGGGCCATCAGCGGTGACGGATGTTTCTTTTAGTCACCGCAGAGTCAGAAAGGACACTTCCTCTCACTCTGACTCTGACCTTCTGCTCTGGACACATGGATCAATATCATCTGTGGCTCTCGTCCAGTCGGCCCGCGCTGCATGAAAAATGAAAAACTCCGCCGCCGCCGCTGCTTCTGTCTGGTCCAGGGATCCTGTCTGGCGCGTTATACATCTTCATAACAGAGGCCGAGGATACTCGCTTACACATTCCATCGTTAGAAGCACGATGCAGAAATGTGTCGGATTCTTATGTAAGGGAAAGAGATCTGATGTTTGTTTTAAATGCTTCAATTTATCTATTTATCTATGTCAGCACTGTGGACCTGCACCTACAGGGTCGAGGGTTCGATTCCCACCTCAGCTCTGTGTTCTTGCATGCTTGTCCCCTAGTTTCTCCCCCAGTCCAAAGACATACGAGCGAGTGTGTTCATGTTCGTGCCCTGTTATGGATGGACACCCCGTCCAGGGTGGACCGCACCGAGTGTCCCGAGTATTCTGGGACCGTGTACAGGAAAAAAGGTGGTATAGAGAATGAGTGAGTGAGAGAGTTATATGCAGCCCTGGGACAGGATACAAGACAAACACCATGATCGTGAGATCTTCAGATCTCTAGAACAAATACAGTACAACACTACCCATAAAAAAGAAAGAAAAAAGGGTAGACTAATTGTAACCAAAATGTCTAAAATTGTAAGGATGTGTGTGTGTGTGTGTGTGTGCATGTGTGTGCACGCATACTGTATATTGCACATCTTACACATCATGTGTGCAATCATTGTACAGTAGAACTGCTTTAATCCCAGTTGTACACATTTTATTCCTGTCATATCCCATGTACACCTCTTATTGTTTTCATGGACGTGACAACATGTTTCATTTAAATTGGACGGTCACTTTATTTCCAAACCGCCTTGGTTTAGTTGCTGTCAGCTGTCCTAGTTTTGGGGAGTTTGAGATGCGTTCACAAGCTTTTTTTTTTATCTATGTGGATGTGTGTGTGTGTGACTCTTATCCTGCTGGAGATTTGCTTGAAGTCATAAAAAATGGAATTTCACAGTTTTGATAGATATGTCTTTGGATATACCTTGTCAATCTGATTATAAATGAAGGTGTTGCAATGTGTGTGTGTGTGTGGGGGGGGTAGTGATTTGTAAGGTGTGAGTGTATTATGGAGCAGGATGGTAGAGCAGGTGAACAGTTTGTATGTTCAATACCGAGGGCTGAATCATCACGTCCCCAGAGAGGAACTCTCCCACGCCGTCTCTGGTTGCACATCCCTCCTATCCACCTGCTTTACAATACCTGCTCTATAGACTGCAGGAGCCTATTTTTATTTCAGAATGGCCTTTGTGGATATGTGTGCATGTGTGTGTGTGTGTGTTTGTGTGTGTGTGTATGTGAGAGAAAGATCGAGGAGGAGGAAGAGGAAGATGAGGAGGAGGAGAATTACCTGGAACCTGCGCATGTCTCGTGGGTTGCCTGCATTCTTCAGGCAGTTCTGATTGCACTTGAGGAAGAATTTCAAAAAGAATCTGTGGGAAAAGAGAAAAAAGAAAGAAAGAAAGAAAGAAAAAAACAATCAGAGAGAGAAAAGACAATCAATCCAGCTGCGAACAAACTCGACAAACTCAGCCGAGGACGGATCGATAACGCGGAAAATAGATATGGACTTCCCAGCAGAGGTGAAAACTCCACAAGTTGTAAAGCTACCAGTTGTAAATTGTAAACAGACCCAAACACTTAACACACACACACACATATATACACACACACACACACACACACACACACACGACTGAACAGTAATGATCGCGAGTGTTTTGTTCGGAAACCCTCCCAGCGGATGTCTCGCAGAAACTGTCTGTCTGTCCGTCTGATGCATACAAATCCCACAATTCCCATTAGAACCCATCTGTCCACACTTGCACTAGGTAGGCAGATATTCCTCACCCCCCCCCCACTCCTCCTTCCCTCCCTGCCTCCCTCTCCTCCTCCTCCTCCTCCTCCTCCTGCTCTCCATCCTGTAATTAAAGGCAGGCAAACGAGTGCACCTGAGCCCCTCTCATCATCAGGAGACGTTTGAGCACTTAACAAGGTGAGAGCGGCCCACGAAAAACTTCCACCTCGTTCTGACAATTAGAGCGGAGCCCGTGCACCGGACCAGCAGCGCCCAGCAATTACAGCGCAAATTACAGCCAACCTAATCTGCTCCGCAAATGTCATGTGTGCGCAAGAGCCGAGGTGGATCGTCCCCCCCCCCACCCCCCCACCCCCTCCGGCATACACACGTGCACACTTTCACACACTCATGCGCGCGCACGGCGACAAACCTGTACCTAAGCCAGTGCATCTGTATGAATAGGTAAGTGTTGAACAAGTGGCTCTTGACTTCTTCTTTTCTTTCTCAAGTCTCATCGCTAAGTCTCTTCAAGAGCTTTGACAGAAAAAGAAGAAGAAGAAGAAGAAGAAGAGCAATGACCCTCTCACTGAGAAGTCTCAGATAGCATGCAGTGACGTAAATAATGCATCGCTCAGGAGGAATATCCAACCTCACATCCATCTCTTACATATGGATGTTCATGTGGACAAATATTTGCCGCCGTCCCCATCCTCAGGTTAGCCTGCACCCGGAGCGGTGCCATGCACGGCCAATGTCACGCATTGCTGATTGCGCGGCCGCGTAGAGTTAACACGTGTTCGACACAGCTCTGGGCAAACAGTTGAGAGTCAGGGGGCACACACACCAGACGAGCGCTCCACGGCAAGGGCCATAAATCACGATGCGAAATGATCCCCGTAACCCTGAACACCTCTCCTCATCCCGGACTCATCTGTTTACATTCCGCCTCTCCGCGCTGACAGAGCGCGCAAGACGGATAAATAGAGATAAAGATAGAGACAAGACAGAAAAGTGACTTTTTTTTTATTTTTATGAAAAGGCGGCCTTGGATGATGTCGGAAAATCATTGACGGCCGTCATCGACGAAACATAAATGCCATAACGGCGTCCACAGTTTGGGAGGAAGTGGCGATAGTGCTGTCGGGAAGGCTGTAAAAATCTCCACTCTTATGATGGCAACTTCGGCTTTAATTGCGTGCCGTGTGTGTGTGTGTGTGTGTGTGTGTGTGTGTGGTGGTGTGTGTGTGTGTGTGTGTGTGTGCAGGCCAGCGCTCGCAGGCCAGTGTGTTCGGACGTGTCGCTCAGAGGATGAGTGTTATGGGCTGTAATTCTCAGACCCCAGTACTTATTTCCCCATAGGGTCGTAATGTTTCCACAGCAGGTATCAGGCCATATCTCGGCTGAAACATGGCCCTCATTCACTTGCTCCCTGTGCCAGACGACAAACAAACAGCCTGACTCCTACGCACTCACTCACTCACACACATACACACCAAAAAATATATATATAAATAAATCAATAAAATCTGCAAAAAAAAAAAAAAATGAATGACTGTCATAAAAAATATAGCTGTATAAATATAGCGGAGGCAGTTCATAAACACTTGATATGTATTCGCAATCTGTCAAGAAATCCTTAATACAACATAAACATCAGATTCCTTATTAATGTCTGATATCATCTTCTACTGATTGCATGTATTAAGTCAAAAATAGGACAGAAAAAGTTTTATTGTGATCATTTTAGCTCATGATGTATGTCTGTAAATTGATTCTTTTTTTGTTTGTTTGTTTGTTTGTTTGTTTGTTTATGGTTTGATATTGAATTTTTATGTAACTTCATTAATATCATGCCGCGAAACCAGGACTTTTTCCGTGTCCATTTGGTGTAGCCCTACTCACCGAGCGTCTCGTATATACCAATATACTCGAGTATATCCACGCAGCTCCACACAATAAGCCCTCATTAAGGCTTGGTATAACTGCTGTCTGTTTGTCTGCTTCGTTCTCAGCAGTTGATTAAGCAAAGCTGTTGTGCTATCTAATGAAAATCATCTCGGGCCTCAGTCCACAACTCCGCGTAATATCGCCTGAATTAGGAGCCATTTCAATTCTACGTGGGGATTGAGGAAATTGCTCCTTTGTGAGCAGGCGGGCAATTATGACCCCGCGTTACTTGCTTTCTCTCTCTCTCTCTCTCTCTCTCTCTCGCTCCCGTCTTTCTAAACGAACACAGAACCTCGTGTTCTCGGTGCGGCATCAGAAACAAAGGAGGCCGTTAAACTGTAATTTAATGGAATATCAAGGAGTCGGTAGCATTAGACGCTGGCAATGCAGAGAGCAAGGGAGGGGGGGGGTGCAGGGGATGGAGGGGGGGGTGGAGGAAAAAAATTAACCGCAATTAGGTTTGATTAAAGCTATCCTTCTCAATAATCAGCGTTCGTGACAGGACAAGGGGCCCTGGTGGCCCTTGGATGGCAGCGAGGCGTCGGGCAATATTAAGGCCAATAAAAGGGATATTAGCATGGCTAATTACAACATGGCTAAAGCGTGTGTGAGGGGCCACTGTGTATTGTTATGTGCAAAATAATTGGACAAGGCAGTTATCAATTACGCGAGATGCCTTTTCAGTTTGTCAGAGCGAGAGAGAGCGCGAGAGAGCGAGAGAGAGAAGCCGAGCAGACATGTTTAATTTCACGTCTGAGGCCTCGACACATCTCTCAGCTCTTTTCTCAATGCCTCAATTTCTCGAACACTTGCTCATTCCCTCCCTCACTCTCCTCCAGACAGAAGAGCAGCACTCCTGCTTTGGCTTTTATCTCCGATCACAACTGCAGAGAGAACAAATCAGTGATAAAAACCATCACGCTGGCCAGAACAGGGTAATTAATACAAGTTTTCCTTCTCTCTCTCTCTCTCTCTCTCTCTCTGACCAGAGGGGCCGAATCATTATGAGGTGATTAGTGCCAGAGCTGAGGTGGCACATGGAGCAAGAAGAGCAGAGAGAGAGAGAGAGAGAGAGAGAGAGAGCGAGCCTTGTCATTTGGAAGAACATTGGCTTCACAGGGTCAAGGTAATTGAGAGCAAAAAAGGAGAAAGTTTCACACACTGCAGCTCTTACACAAGACTCACTTATCTTAACCAACGCCGTTAGTGTATCGTCTCCTGGCGTCAATTCAAAGGAGGACGTCTAATATTCTCACTCCGTCTCTGTCACTAGAAATGTAGAACAACGATGCGATATGGCGGAGGGCTGGTTCACATAACTGTAGTAATGTCTCTCCTCTCTTCTTCAGCTCAGACTCTCTCTCTCTCTCGCTCTTTTTCTGGCTTCATCTCATCCTCCACATAACCGAAACCGAAATCTCAGTCATAAACCAAATAAACCTCAATCAAGCAAATATGTAGCAGATCATACAACTCAATTAGTACGAAATGTTCTCAAAGTTAAGATTAGCGTTAGGGGTGGGGCTAGCCTTCTTATCTTTCATTCTAATATAATTTGCATGACGAGGATCGAAATCCAAAAATATCAAGCTGATGTTGACGTTTTACCGAGATCAGTTTCAGATAAATTTAAAAAAAAATTATAATGAAAAGAAATAAATCTGAGAAATTTATTGTGCACAGTTGTGAAAACAGCTGTAATAAAATAACTAAGCTAAATACAGTATAATGTGTTGTTGTGCACGCATGATGGAATATCGCTCTATAGAAACTGTAAACATGTGAACCAAAAAAAAAAAAGAAAGAAAAAAAAAGTTTCTTTTTTTCCAGTGTTTCCCAAGACAAGACTGATGAGTACATGCAAAGGCCGGTAAAGAAATACAAGGGCAGATGGGTTTGTCTGTGTGCGTGTGTGTGTCTGTGTGTGCGTGTGTGCGTGTGTGCGTGTGTGTGTGTGTGTGTGTGTGTGTGTGTGTGTGTGTGTGTGTGTGTGTGTGTGTGTGAGTGGTCAGTGTGAGCACTAATTGCTGGTGTGGCGTTAAGAGCCAGGGCCACAGCTGTGGGTTTGTACAGAGTATTGATCACCCAGCAACTCTAGCTGATCAGACCCCTGCCTGCCAGCCAGACAATAACACTTCCCAACTCCACCCCCCAACACACACACACACACAGATGCACATCCAGCAAACTCCTGCTCTACATGGCTAAATTCTGCTGTAAACTCAGCGCAAAGAAGCTAAATTTCACCAAAGTCTTGTCTCACTCCACCTTATTACTGAGCATTTCACCACACACACACACACACACACGCACACACGCGTTCCTGAAGGGATGCTTGTCTTTTTGCACTTCTGTGCTGGAAAGTGGGTTTGCAGATCCAAAAAAGTTTCACACATGCTTTCACACTTCAGCGCCGTGTGAGGTTGCGCGTGCTTTTTTTGTTCATTTGTACACATGTGTGTCTGTGTGTGTGTGTGTGTGTGTGTGTGTGTGTATGTATGTGTGTGTGTGTGTGTGTCTGTGTCTGTGTGTGTGTCATGACATCATGGCTGGGGTTACAAGCGTTCTCTACAGGAACCAGATGGCCCATTGTGAGCTGTCCGTCTTTCCTTCTTTCTTTTCTCACTCCCTCTTTTCACGCACTCGCCCTCCTGTGTGCCCAACAAGGGCGTCTCTCCCGATGGCATTGCTGCAGGCTTTTAATACACCCGCTCGTTCCCACCTAGCGCACACACACACACATGCACGCACGCGCACGCACACGCACGCACTCCTACTTGAGGGCAAACAACCTAAGTCAACCTGTCTGTCACCTCTGAATGGAATACAACTCAGTGTCACTAGAATAACACGCGGCTAATCTACAGCGTGCTGCTTAGCTAACAGGAACGCTAACAGGTTTAATGGACAAATTGTGTGTGTGTATTTGAATATTAGAGAGAATTTAGCAATAATCTTAGCTAGTTCGTTTTTAGTCGGCACAGTGGCTTAGTGGTGAGCACTGTCACCTCGCACCTCAAGGGTCTGGGTTCGATTCCCGCCGTGTGCATGGAGTTTGCATGTTCTCCCCGTGCTTGGTGGGTTTCCTCCCACAGTCCAAAGACACACAGCAATTAGCATCAGCAAATTGCCCATCGTGTGTGAATGAGCTTGTGAAAGTTGGCCGGACGTCCTACCACAGTTGTAAAATGGGTGTAAATACAATGTCCACCCCCAGCGTCCAACGGTCCATAGATGGACTACAGAGATTCCTAGATGGATGGATTGACATTGAGGTGAAACGACCTCAGCCTGCTTTTGGATACTATACCACCATATACTTTAAAAGTTTGTGGAACAGAGTTAGACCAGAATTTCTTTTTCGCATCCCTCATCTTTGCTAACTCTAATGCTAACTCAAGGTTCTTTGCCCAGTGTTAATCTCTTTGCCCAGTGTGAGTAATAATTTAAGATTAGAAATCTGTGAAATGTCTACGTTTCTACCTGTGTGTCTCATTGAGGCAGAATATTTCTTTACCTGTGCAAGTCTGTAATCTCACTCCTGCTACCCCCCCCCACCACCTCCCTCGCTCTCCTTCTTTTACTTTTTCCTTTTTCTCTCATCCCTCACTCCTAATGTGGAACATGCCTTTGACATCATTCCCCGAGCACATCACTGGCCCTGTCAATCAGCAGCCATTTTGTCTTCGACTGTGGCCTCATTAAATCTCTCCCTCCATCAACCCCTCCTCCAAGCTCTCATCCCTCTCTCCGTCTCTCTCTCTCTCTCTCTCTCTCTCTCTCTCTCTCTTTCCGTCTCTCTCTGCCCTCCCTCGCTCCACACCTCCTCTTTGTGTTTACCTGAGAGCTGATCACAGTGTGGATGCTCCATCACAGAAGTCATGGGGAGATCTCTCCAGCTGACTTATTGCCTGCGCTCTGGGGGGTCACACGCTCCCTCGTTCCCCGCCCTGCCTCTAACCTGCCTGGTTCATAAGGCAGTTTAGCAATGGGGTGTGTGTGTGTGTGGGGTGAGGGGGGGGGGGTCTTTTATGAAGAGTCATTGTTGTAAATCTGTGCATGCCCTCCTCCTCTTCCTCCTCCTTCTCCTACACTTTTGCCCTCTCCGCTCACTCCCTAGCCACAGACGGAGCTTTGATGTGGGCCACAGCGGCTCGAGTTTCTCTACCAGGAGATCGAAGGGGCTGCGTCCTGATCCGCCAGGCCACACATGGCCAGAGGTGTTTGTGTGTTTGGCTTACATTGCAAAAAAAAAATAATAATCAAATTGGATAAAAATATAGCACACAGCCATATATACTGTATATATGGTGTTCTTTGACACTTCTGCACTTCCTTATTTCAGCCTCACCTTGCTATCATTCCTCTCGTTCCCTGTCCTCCTCTCGTCTCGTTTCCCCCTCTCTCTCTCTCTCTCTCTCTCTTGCTCTCTCTCTCTTCTCCCATCTAACATTCATACGTTCACAGATTCTTTCAAGATGGCCCTAATTAGGAACTGTCATCTTTGCTGATTTTAATTATTAATTAAAGACAGGAAGGAGAGGGAAGGAAAATACATTTCAAATCAGGCCAAGGCTGTGCACACACACACACACACACACACACACACACACATGCAAACATGCTAATGTGTGACCTGCCTGAAGTCTGGGCCGTGTGGTCTGGGAGATGCTGATTAAAAACATATTAAAACATTATAAATGATTAATGCAGGTCCAGTTCGGAGTGGCAATTATTGGTTTTAGCACACGTTCTCCAGCCTAATGACTAGAGCATCGCCTCTGTGTCACAACTCCCACACATCAACCAGAGCGAGAGAGCGAGCGAGCGAGGGAGAGAGAGAGAGAGCGTGTAATGCCACGAGTTTAAACACTTCCATAAATGCTAGAAGTAAATAAATGAGCTAAGGTAGCGCTACGCTGCTGAATGACTCCAAGCTGCTGGAGACGTTGTGCGCGCTAATGGATTTCTGTTAGGAATTAATATAAGTTGTGGAAGCACACATGGGTCAGGCAGCTGTGTTTAAAACAAACCAGGATCTTTTTTTCTTTTCAGGTTAATCTGTTGCTGCCCGGATTAAAACCCAAAACTGAAAGTTAAAAAAGTTAAGGAAAGACCTGGAGGTAGGATTAGCACTCGTTCGTTGCATGTACCTGGCTTGTATCCTTTGCCAGCGATGCATTTATTCATTATAGATAATCCATAAACAGAGATGATGATTAAAGGAATATATCAATAGGTGTATTTCTAGTATACGCGAAAACTCTTATAAAGCGCATATCTGTGTAAGTAAGAGCGTCTCACAGGGAGATAGACAGCTAGAAGAAGACAGAGACGTTGTTCGGTACGACAGAAGGAGTCATTTTACAAGAGGATAAAACAATAGACGGAGTAAGCGAGGGAGCACGAGGGCACGGCCGAGACAGCAAGAAGAGAACGAGGGGCGAGAAATGGCAAATGAAGAGAAGCTGGATTAGGAGCGGCGGCGTCCAGAGATGACGTGAGTGCCATATTTTGTGCAACAATAATGCGACTGGCAGCAGAGATCCTTGTTTCTGATTCATCTAGTGCCGTATGGCAGAGCTTTGTCAGTCTGCGCGCGATATAAATTATTCAGCCTGAGAGATGGCAATTACAGAGCCCTGCACAACCAAAATGAATATTTTATGAGGACTAAAACTGCTCTGGAATGAATCACACACACACACACACACACACACACACACACACACACACACACACACACACACACACACACACACACAGTGTGCTTATACATGGAAGGGCTAGGGGCCGTGACTGCTTTCATATTGTTGACTGAAATCCAGAGAAGCCTAATAAGCAAATATATTGCAGGTTAACCTGACACTGTTTTGCTTGTCTTGGCGGACGAGGACCGCATCTCACCGTCTCCGTCCCGTCCGATAAAAAAAAAGTGCAGGCGTGCCGCAAAGATCTCGGCACTATAATTGTTTTTATTATCCTCACATTCACTTTATGACCCTTATCTTTCAATAGACTTCCAATACTTTTCAACAACTGTCAAGTATTCCATAAGCTGCTGTTTTTTTTTCCCTACATTGACGGGATAAAACTGAATATGTTATCCTTTCGATGCTGTGAATATACTCTTCGTAGCCCACCAAAAAATGCGAGAGGAAGAGGAGAGCGAGAGAGAGAGAACAGAAAGAAAGAGCACACACACACAAACATAGTGAAAGGCTAATGGAAGCGGATTAGACTAGAAGCCTGCTTGCCCAAAGCATCGTCTGATAAAGGTTTTGTCTGTTAGGTTTCCTGCAAAAGTCCAGCTTTATAATGCTGAAACAAAAAATAACATTGTTCACAGGGCTCGCAGAAGCAAGGCGGCCTGCGTGAATAGGTATTGTGTGGGCCCAGCCAGTGATACCTTAGCTTTTGTGCTCCTGGAGCAGGTCAGGGCTATGACATCAGAGCCACACAAGCAGGCCTCTGTGCACTGAATGCATTGAGGATTTCCACCATGGTGGGAAAATGCATCAGGAGAGACCTTTTTTTTTTTTTTTTATCTCAGCGCACTCACAAGAACACACACCCAGATACAGACACTGACAAGCACACACAATCATGCACACATATACAGTATGCATTTACACACTAGTGCACATGGAAGTGCAACACACTGGTTAGCTTTAGCAGGAGTTTAATTTTTCCTTCTTTTTTTTTAAGTAATTTATTTTCAGATTTCGTGCACAAGACGTTTTTTTCAACTTGAATTTTTTTTGCACAAATTGAGCTCTTTGAATTGTTAAAAACATTTACCAAGTTGCGTGTAATAAAGCATAATGGCATTTAATGACACATACACAATCGTACGGTTCATAAAACTGATGTTTAGCACACCTTCAGGGAACCCGGTTCGATCCTAAACTCAAGGTTTCTAGCTGTAGGGGTGTTTTGCATTTTGTCCTCTTCTCCATGTGGAATTCATCCAAGAAACATGTTACAATGAGCCCTTAGGTGTGAATGAGTGTGAGAATGTGTGTGCACATGGTGCCATGAGATGGACTGGCTTCACATCCAGGATGTATTCCTGCCTCGTATCTTGTGTTGCCAGGACTGTGGCTCCGACTAGAATAAACTGCTAGGTAAAGATGAATCTGAAAATGGCTATAAAGTTATACTTTTTAACATTGATTTTAAAAAAATACTAATAATAAGATCAAGGAAAAAAATAAAAGTAGTGGCCTATTTGTCACTATGAGAAACAGTGGACATGATTAGGTTTAAAAAAATGTATAGAATGACTGGGAAGTGAGAGTGTATTCTGAGAAGTGCAGAACAATTCGTTATATTGCAGTCTCAAAGTGAGCAAAACGGGTAGTATAGGAGAGTGACAGAAAAAAAAGAGACAGAACTGAAGAGAGATAGAGAGAGAGAGAGAGAGAGAGAGAGAGAGAGGGAGCATGGCAGTGGAAGCCCATGTTAGCAAAGCAGGATCTGTCGCCTGATGTACAGTGAACACGTGACAGTGAGACAAATGCAAAAAGAGGCATGTCTTCCAAAGCTGCCGCTTTCCTGATGGCTCTTCCCTGCATAACTGACACCGCTGCTTTGCTTCGCCTGTCTGGGACACTCCAGCTTTCAAAGAGGGTTATCTACAAATAATAAGGATGTTCTTGCTTGCTGAGTCGACATGCAAGCATCGCTCTCTACAGAAAGCGAAGAAAAACACACATACGAAGGCAGGGGGAAATAGAAAAAAAAAACATCCCATCTCTCCATGGAAGAAACAGAGAGATGTCAGGTTAATTTTGCAGAGAAGCAGCTGAGGTGCTATGAGAAGACAGCGTTAGTGTGGGTAGGCGCTGTCGTACATCCACGAATGTGTCAGCATACATGGAGATGGGCTGCTTCAGGGGGGCTCAAGGACCGGAGGCAGGGTTCAGGGGCGATGATCTGGGGCGGTTATTAAAGCATCTTGCACTCATTCTGTGGTTTTACAGCCCCAAGCCGGAGGGAGAATCATTTTCCAAGCAACACAAAAACTAGTCTGTCTGTCACTGTCTGCCACTAGGGGGCTTTAAAATCAGAAGCAGTGTTTTGATTCTAAAAGATAAATAAATAAACAAATTTTTTCTTTTGATGTGTTTAAGCTATAACAGTGAAGAAAGGAAAGGTCAAGGAGCACAGCTTGATCAACTCTGTTGTAATCTTCACCTCTTAATAAAGTGCCAGGATCGTTCTGTGTTCGTCAATCACAACACACTGATCAGTCAGAAAGATCAGAGTGTGTGAGTGAGGAGAAAATCTAAATCTTGTTACCTATGTATGATGACGGTAGTGTTCCACTACGAGCAGGCCTGGGTGTCCCCGGAGGGAGAGACCTCATTAATTGCTCCTGTAAGTGGGGGATCCGGCGTGGGGCCGAGATTCAATACAGGAGCATTTATCCCTTCTCTCGCTCTCATTGCCGGGTCGTCATTCCCAGCCCATAAGGTGGCAGGCGCCGAGCGGCTCGGATAATGAAAATTTCTTCAAGTATAAAATCCTTAATCAAAATGCTGCCGGTGTCATCTTGCACCGGCGGAGAATCGCGACTTAAATTAATATACAACAGAACCTTTGGCTAAATTAACATGCCCTCATTTGCCATGCGATTCCCCAGGATGGAGGGATGAGAAGAGAAAGAGAGAAAGAACGGGGGGAAAAAAACTGTGTGAGAGGAACAAGATGTCGTTTTCTCCTCCAGCAATGAGCTCTCAAACTCTCTCAGAACAATATGTTGATGAAGGAAGAGAAAAGGGGGGGAAAAGGCATATTAATAAATAAAAAATGCTAACAAGCCAGGGGGAAAAAAAAGAGAAAGAAAATAAACCTTGTAATTGAGTGTCTTTCTAATGATTCACATTGAGATGACAAAAAAAGGCAATTATTTGGGCCATTTTTCCGCCGTGTTTAGACGCCGGATTTGTTGATGCGCAGCCTCTTGCATTCATCCCTTGTGGGTATTAGTGAACTCTGAGAAACGACGGTTTCAGCAAAAACATCACAGCTGAATGCAGATATTCTCCAGATATACCCGCCTAATGACCTTGGGGACCGAACATATGATATAGCTTTATATTTCACCCTAATGCACACATCCAAGCTCGCGAGTGTAGCCCACAAACGCTGACAAACGTGTATCAGGCGAATACAACCAGGCTGTGATATGCGAGCGCTGGTGTTGTTGTGAATGGGGTGGGGGTGCAAGGCGGGACGCGGGATGCTGTGATACACGGCCACGGTGACACCTTTGGGAGCGGAGATGTCTCCATCCTACTTGGTCTTAACAATCCGTTCTGTGCCACTGAGCAGGACTATCGGAATACGTTCCCCAGTATTTAGCAGACAGGCGGTTATCTAATAGTAAATATAAATTGTTGCATATTTTTCTCCGGTGACGTTGCTGTGTGTTTTGACAAAGCTCCGGTGAGGTTACAGCATTGGCCTTGACAGGCGAGGCGTCAGCTTTTTTTTCTCTCTCTCTCTTTTCCTAACCACATGAGAACTCTCAATTTACTACTACATCTCTCTCTCTCTCTCTCTCTCTCTCTCCTCCTTTCCCACTCTCCCTCTTTGCCGAGACGAGCCGAGCCCCATCTGCATGCACTCAGATTAAACATTCAATTTGCTACCTGATAGGCCACAAGGTCCGCCACTTACCATACAAATGAAAAAAGTGTCACTGTCAGCCCCCCCTCCCGTATTCTCCTGACCCTGCACCGTACTCGCCTAATAATCCTGTAATATTTACTTCAGGGAAATTATGACGCGTGGCATATTTATCTTCATGAAAAATGTGCATGTAAAATTGAAATAGCCTTTTGAACGGGGCGAAGATACAGTCAGACACTAATATGCTTCATGAACTATAAAATTTAGTCACAGGGTAAGACTGTATTACTGCTGAAGCACGCACACGCACACACACACACACACACACACATCGAGAGAGAAGGAGAGAGAGAGGCAAATTTCCCCCCATGTTAAGCTGGTGTGAGCTCTGGCAGCCGATTCAGTGTGATAGTCATTACGCTTACATGATGGTACAAGTCAGCCCTGTCGGATTTCCGCGCCCTCTCCAGCTCCCTTGCATTAATCTCCTTCCCAATAAGCTATTTGCACTTGCTCGCTCACGCAGCCAAATTGAAATAAGGTGTAAATTTGCGGGTCTTAAATCCGAACAAGTACAGACAGATATTTTTCACCTGCCTCCACTCATTTTCTCACAAGTAAACACGACGCGCGGTCTCTTTCATGCTTTCCTGCCTCTGAAATCATTTGTCTTATTTTTTTTCCCGCTCTCCCTATTTTGTTGTCTTATTTATTCATGTTTTATTTATTTGTTTGTTTATTTGTTTGTATGATTCCCTTTTTCCTAAACACTACCTTTTACTAAAGAAAAAAAAATTATAATAATAAAAAAAAAGCCTAGGTGAAATTTGAATAATACAGTCTCACAGACAGCTGTTGGTGAAATCCATGAACGCTCGCATGGCTCTATGGAAAACATTGCTTCACGTGGAAAATAAAAATGCCCCTGATTGGAATTTGCATGGCAATTATGTTTCCAAAATAGGTAACCCAACGTAG
>JAAGKR010000287.1:115528-143028 GCA_011419295.1 Clarias macrocephalus
CATCAAGCTAATTAACAGTTATTATGGCATTTTTGAAAGTATGACTTTAATTAGCAAAGTCCTGACGCATGCAATTTCAAACTTGTCCAGGAAAAAAAAAAAAAATAATAAACACGGGACATGATCAAGAAGCTACGCAGATGATTAAGATGAAGTCGGGAGGGGGGGGCGAGAGAGAGAGAGAGAGAGAGAGAGAGGGGAAATCTTTGTGATTTGACTGAATCTCCATCTAAATGAAGAAGAAATTAGGGCAGGTTTTGTGTATGTGTGTGTGTGTGTGTGTGTGTGTGTGTCGTTGCCAAAAGCTTGGGTGTGAGCAGCCTGCTGGATGTCAGGTGGCTGTGTTACCCCCCAAGCTCAGCTGCTCAGTAGCACTCACTTATTCTCCCCCACTGCACAATAACACACATCCATATAGTCTAGCCAAGACGACACACAAATACACACACACACACAAACACACACATGCACGTCTGCGCAGAAACCATATCCACCATCCGTGTAAGCCAAAGCAAACACGCACAATAGGAAACACATGACATGCACGTGAAGACTCTGACGTGGACTTCTACACACAAACAAGCCGCATTCCGAAATTCTTAACTCATATTTGCTTTTCTGAGAACAGATTATCAGGGAGGAGGCGGCATGAGAGGTGAGAACAATTAGGCTACGGTCCACGGGTGGAACGCAGTCTTCCTTTTTCTCCCTTTTGCCCTCTATTCCCATCCAAGTCTCCCCTCCAACTGCCTCCCCAAACTGGACCAGGTCCACAAACCCTCCCTCTTTCACTTTTTTTTTCTCCTCTGACGCTTCTCTCTGCGCCTCCATCACACACACACACCCTCCCGTGCCCACTTTGGCCTATCAGCGTGTTGCTGGCAGGATCCTCTCCGACCATTATGTGAGGAGAACCGCTTGAACCTGCCCTCTGTCCTCGTCATCCCGTCCATCCCTCCTGTCCTTCATGCTCGCGGAGGGAGGCATGAGGAGGATTTGGGGGGAGAAGAGGGGGGAGGTACGGGGAGTGGGTTTGCCGAGCCAAGTTGTGACACTGCCACATATGGCCTCCTCCATCACTCTGGCTAATCAAGCAGCAAGCAGAAGCGAGGGCGCTCTAATTGCCAGACACCTCGAGAACGCCGGCGTTTCAGGAATGATCCGGATTCGGAGAAAGGATGCGGTTATTGTTCGTGGTATCCATCCAGGTGAGGATGAATCATGTGCGTCGAGCACACAAGTAAAATTTATGGGAAAGTGACTGCTTTCGTTCAGACTGATTTTGGAAAGACAGACAGACAGACAGACAGACAGATAGGCAGAGCGGGAGGGAAATTTCCAAGAGAGACAGACAGGAAAAAAAAAACAGAGATTTTTCCCAGAAACACGGGGTTCCTTCAGGGGACTCACAGAGAGCTTCCTGTTTTCCTGACCGAACCCACTGGGATTTCAGCTGGGACCCACAACAAAAAAGTGATAGAGAGGGAAAGAGGGAGACAATTCCCTCGCTCCACTCCACTAGTCATGTATTTCCTTCCCTTATTTCGGAAAAACACTCAGCTTCAACTGTGAGATTTGCTTTTTTTATTCATCTGTTTGTATACAAAAGGGTGTTCAAATCAAACCAGGACTTTTTATTGCACAGAATACCAGAACATAGTTATGAGTGTAAAAACTCCATTTATTTTTTAGATATAATCCCCTCTTACACTAATGCACGAGTAATCGGATACCATCAAGGTAGAATGTTTTCCCCAATCATACTGCTTGCTTCATTTCTTCATGTTCCTGGCCTCCCAGGAACTCCTATAATGACCCAAACATGTGGAGCGAGTTCAGGACTGTCCGGGGGATACGGCAATAATTCCCAGCCAAGTTTCTGTAATGTGGAAGCAGTTTTTGTGAATGACTGTGTGTACAGTTCCCATAGACAGATGCATGTCTTCCATAACTGGGGGACACGTTATCCCTTAATTTTCAATGATCAGGTGTTTCAATAACTGATTGTTTACAGGAATGGCTCCATTGTAAATTAAAGGTATAAATCTTTCTTTTAAAATGTTTAAAATTTCATGCATTCATTCCCAAGAAATTACACCACAAGTCCTGGTTTGACCTGAACACCCCTCTTATATATTGTATGTATATAAGAGGGGTGTTCCCTCTTATATATACATATACCCTATTAGAAGGGTATATATACTGTGTGTTTATGTGTGTGTGTTTATATATATATATATATATATATATATATATATATATATATATATATATATATATATATATATATATATTCCGTTTCTGTCTGGCTCCATCCTTGTTTTCCCTAAAAGGCTCTGACTGACAGCTGACATTCTGCTGTTTATTATTGAGTGGACCATCGATGCTATCTGACCATGCAGAAATCTAAAAAAAAGAAAAAGAAAAAATGCGGTCCAAATGTCAAAGCCTGAATATTTCCAAACGTTTTATATAAAGAGTGTGCTCGGCGCGCTCCTCTTTATTGTGAGCCCGGGCGACGTGTGGCCGGCGGGCGATATGCATGCGAGGGCACAGACAAGGGCCAAACTCTGTTGTTTTGGAGATGGATGGGGGGGGGGGGGGGCACACCGCACCCTGGCTTTTGAAAGGAGGGGGGCATTCGGAGGAAAGGAGATAGAAGGAAATCAAATGAGAGCCAAGATGCTGTGCGCTAAACTTGGAGCGGATTCAGTGAGCGAGAGAGAAAGAGAGAGAGAGAGAGAGAGAGAGAGAGAGAGAGAGAGTGATTGCTTAACTCCATTTTCATATGAATGACAGCCTGAACATATCTTCAGGAAAAGGGCAGCTCTCTAAGGTTTGGACCAAGCTCCAGAGACTCAGGTCTTCTCTATTTCTTGGGTATACCAAAGGGCCTGATGCACTCGCACATCGCACCACACACACACATTTACGTGTGTGAAAACTCACACACACACACACACACACACACACACAGTGTCCATAATTAAACGAGCATGTTTCAGTGTACTGACAGCAGCACAGAGAACAGGAGGGACAATGCGATAATTTCATTACGGCCTGCGAGCGAAACTCTTAATGAGCTGCCTTTCAGAGACAGAGGAAGATGTGAAGGGATGGAGGGAGAGAAAAAGGAAAGGATGAAGGGGGGGGTTGGATGTTACACCTCACTATCACAGAGACACGCTGTACCCCATTCCTTTGGAATAAAGAGCTGGGACACAGGGGCTAAAAAAAGACACGTGGCACCGTTACAGAGCTCGAACATGGAGCTAGTAAAGCAAGAGCATACCTTTTTTCAGAAGGGACACATGGGAAAAGAGGGAAAAAAGTCAATGGAGATGTTCTCTCTCTCTCTCTCTCTCTCTCTCTCTCTCTCTCGCTCTTTTTCTCTCTCCTGCTGTTTTTCTGTCTACCTCCATCACTCTGTGTGAAGCTGAATTGGACCACTGAAACAACAGTTGTTTGGTTTTGTGCAAGTGTTTCTTGTACTCTAACTGACTTTAGATGTTTGCTGGCATTTTTTTCTCATTGACTTTTACACACACTCTCACACACACACACACACACACACACACACACACACACACACACACACACACACACACACATGGGGGCAATTATTTAAAGTATTGAACCTTTAAGGAAAGTAAGGACAATCCTGACACCTGATGATGCACCAAACACTCCAAAAATAATGCAGTATGAATATAACACGGGCCAGGATGCTCGCCAAACACTCATCAAATGCAGTGTTACGGGGATAAAAATTGGCGTCTTTTTTATTTATTTACTTTTCAAACAGAAACTCATTAATGCAAAGCTTAATGCTTCTTTCACTTCATCCCTCGCTTGCTCTCTCCTCACTGGGGGAATTTGCATACTTAATTGATCAATATGCTCCCTGCTCCTTTTGCACATCTGCCAGAGTGGTCCCAACCGCTTCCACCACTCATCACTCAAAGTGACAGCTCTCTCAGGCTCACAAACGCCCTCTCTCTCTATCTCTCTCTCTCTCTCTCTCTCTCTCTCTCTCTCTCTCTCTCTATCTCGCTCTCTCTTTTTGCCAGAGTGCATGCTGGGATTGACTGAGTGGAGCATGTTGAGCATGAGTGTGAGTCTGTCTTGTCGCTTCCTCTCAACGACCTTTTAATTTTTTGGTTAGACTTGTACATATACTTTTTTTAGAGGAAGGTGTTCTGGGGACGCCAGCACAAACCGTTATTTAGAAAAACGTTCTGCTCCCTGATGTGAAAAGTGGTCTGAGGTGTGAGCAAGGAGGACAGGCAGTCTGCACTGGGCATGACCGTCGTCCCGGTGGTGTCCAGGATGAACAGCGTAGTGTGGATGTTCTGTTTCTGGATGTGGTGGAAAGAGCAGCTTGGCTGTGATGGGGATTGATATCTCCGGGTCACACTACAACGTGCTTATCCTCTCGTCTCTGAGCTAAAACTCACAATCAGACCTCCTAGGTTTTAAAATCCAAGGAGCGCTGGTAAGGTCATGCCTTCAAAATGCGGACCAGATGGACGCAGCCTCTAAATTATGTTTTAGCCCTGAAAAGAGGGATGGAGAGAAAAGTTTTATCCACAACCTGAGCTCTGAAACTGGAAATGTTTATCAGATTTGATAAAATATATGAAATATGCAAAAGAGCATTTTTTTTTCTCAGGAATAGGAGAAGCTCTTGCAGCTCTTGGTGAGGTAATAATTTTTGAAGAATTTTAGAACGCCTTACAAAGCATGGACAGAGGCAAAGAACTGAGCATAGACGGTCTTCCAGGACAGTTTTATACGTCTTTCATAGGCGACGACTTGCTGGAAGTCCTTACAACCAGCTTACACAAAGAGATATTCCTGTTGAGTGCAATCCAAAAGTTGCTCCCTTACTGAAATAATAAAAAATAAAAAAAATCAAGACCTATGTCATGGCTCTGTTCTGATTATAAACTACTCTCCAAGCTATTAGTTATGAGATGAAGAAGTGTCCTGGAGGAGATCAAACAGATTGCAAACCTGCGAGGTCTATATCTGACAACATCCCCTTAGTTCAAGATATCTTTGAAGCCACAAAACTACATGGGCTGAATGTAGGGTTGATCTAAAAATACCAAAAAATGCATGAGTATCTGCGGACACCTCTTGAAAGCTTGATGGTTTTAGTTCAGTTTTTTTTTCACACAGTTGCTGAAGGAACTCCTCACTCATGGAGCCTGTTTTGACAGTGCTCACCATGATGCTCCTCCGGTCTGGTGTCACCACTCTGGGTCACTGGATGGACCTGGCTGGCGAAGTACTGATGGAGTAGCAACACATCTGGGACTGAGATCTCTACAGGTTGTGGCACAACTACTCAAAAGTGGAACGGTCTTCTTTCACCTGAGGAGAAGGAAATGCTGGCAGAGTACTGTGGAGGACCGGAGGAGCCTAATGAGGAGGATCCTTTCCCGGAGCTCACATGCCTAGAGCGATGCACTGGTCACTTTTTAGACTGGGTGAACATCACAAACCTTGGCTTTTATACTCTCTCAGTCACTCATTCTCCATATACTGTACCATATACAGCTTATATGAGCTTTTAAGGGCATTTTAAGGCTTGTGTAAAGGTTCTTTAATAAGAGACTGCTCCACTGTAAAGTTGACGCGTCATGGCGCTCTGTCTTTAGGATGAGCGAGGAAGATCGTCCGCAACGGAGAGCTCTGTATAAGGGTACCGTTAACCAAAAGACCGTGACATATAAAAGAGGAGAATTTTACATGGTTATATTGCTGTTAATGCTTTTATCTCTATTTTGTGTCCAGAGACAAGCCAGGAGTGTCCTTTCTGTCTCAAACCTCGTTTTACTTTCTATAGTGAAAGTAAATAAAAAAGTCCAGGATTTTTGTTTTTGTTTTTTATAAAAGAGTCCTCCTCTACCAGACCTGCATTCTCACAGTCATCCGGTCCAGCCTCTAACATTCCTTCATGATAAAACACACCTAAATCCCAAGAACAAGTGTCGGGTGAAGCTCCGAGCGGGGCTGTGTCTGCGGTGGCGGAGGGGCACGGTGTGATTTCCTGCACAGCTGCCCGCTCCAGTGTCACTCTGCAACATGTGCATCATTGTCTCCCATTCAGCATCTGTCATTGTGACCGCATCTGGACAGCAGAGCCTGCAGTTTGAGCTCTTATCAGTCCAGTGTGACACACACACACACACACACACACACACACACACACACACACACACACACACACACACACACTCTCTGCTCACTCCCTTCCCGTTCCACCATACTCCCACATCTAGACTGTTCATCCTCTTCCATAATTCTCTCTCTCCTTGTCTTGTTTTTTTTTTCTCTCTCTCTCTTGGTGTCTTAACAAATGCTCGTTTAGTTCTTAAAGCACAACTCTCTCTCTCACACACTCACACAATTCTGAAAAATTCCAGGAAAGGCATTGGATTCCACAAGGGTTCATATAAATAAGGTAACAGGAAGATGTCCAAGTGTTAAACCTGGCTCTGATTCAAACTTACAGCCAGCTGATGTAAAAACATGATAAGCCTGTACAGTATGAATATGCATTATGCTATACATCTGTGCATATCAATGAGTGTCACAGCCTTTATAACTCAATATTTCAAGTACCAGATATATTTTTCTTTCTTCTTTTTTTTTGTCCAAAGTTCTAAACTTTTCTTGATGAGACTTTAGTGCTTTGTTGCCCTGTCAAAACATTAAAACTTAATATCATCAGACATATGATGACTGAAAAATCAAAATATGATGCTTTTCCTCACTCCATTATAATTTTCATAGACATTAAGATTCTTATAAATTCATAGAATCATCCAGTAGAGACGCTATACGACACTTTAATAATAGTAAAATAAATAAATAAAAAATTCTCATCAGTTATTCCTGGCAAACTTTGTCACGTTTCTACTTTTTGATTGATGCTTGAGCCGAGACTATCATTACTTCAATTAATTTTCTCCCACAGACAAGAAGAGCAAGAAGCCCTTATGAGGCATCTAAAAATAGGGGGCCGCGATTTTAGCGCGAAACACAGACGCTCTACCCTTCTCATCTCCATGAAGGAAAACTTTAATTTCATCAGAATTCCTCAAGAGGAGTGTTAAATTAATTTGAACAGGGTTGGAGGGGGAGAAACGGATGCACAGTGACTTTGAGAAAAGAGAAATAAAATAAGATTAGATGAAAAGCCAACGAGTGCTGACTGCACACTTCCCGCCAGCGCCGGGGAAAAAAAAAAAAAACCCTCTAAACAGCTCTTTCATACTCTTTCATAAATGCCAATATTCACCTTGAGATTATGATCATGAAGAAGGCCTCTGGAGACGTTCGAGATAGACTCCTCTCATCTGCGTTCACAATGTCAGGGGCGAGAGAAAGAAAGGGTCGGAGTGAGAAAGGGTAGGTGGTTGCACGGAGAAATATGGCTCCGCTGAATGACTCCGCCGTTCTGAGTGAGCGGTCTTTCTGTGAGGTGTCGAGGATAAAAACCACACGCTGCAAATAACAGAGGAATGACTCGGGCTGTGAGCGGGAGACGGGGAAGAGAGAAGGAGATGCACTTGGCTGGTTTTAATTCGAGTTGGAAAAATACAACCTGTTTCCTCCAGTCCTCTGAATCATCCCCGCATCGATCCAGAGCAAATCTGACAAGAGCAGCGTTCTAAACACTCGTAAACTGTGCAGCGGGGAGACACAGCTCGTTATGAGACGGGTGACCTACACAGATCAGATCCCTCTTTTTTTTTTCTTCCCCTTCTTCTGAACAAACTTAGGCCCCAACCTGTATTCCTGAACCGTTCTTCTTCTTTTATTTTATCTCCGCCTGCGCAAACGTGTCAGGCTGAGAGATGAATTTCAGATCAGGATATAATTGTACAGTGCGGATGGCATGCTGCGCGAGCCTTTGTGTCGGAGGCATCACAGTGATCTATCCTCATTATTGTGTAAATAGGTTTTGGCAGGGCTCAGTAAATAAAACAGAGACTGATGGCAGGAGGAGGGGAAGATTTGCCTTCCTCCCAATTAGACTAGCCTTAGGCTGTGCTTTTAACAGCAGATAAATCCCACAAATTGCTAAAGTGATTCTGTCACAAGCTCGAAATATGAAAAAAAAAAAAAAACACTGTGAATGGCGAGAAAGAGGAGAGAAGAGGAAATAAGAGGAGTGTTTTGGAGGCTGTTTTAATGACTCGGGGTGGGTTTCCGCACAGCTGGGGCCTGCTGATTGACAGGTCAGATCAGATTCCTCAGTCAGTGGGGCCAGATGGAAAAAGCAGGAATCTGTTTAATATGCAGCTTTTATCCCCCCCCACCCCCCCCCCACCCTCATCCGTTCCATTTCCCTACTCCAGCATGCACAAACGATCCCAAAAATCCTCACTTCCTACCTGTAAGAAATTGTCACATTTTTCACAACTAATGCAAATACAAACTTTTTTTGTTTGTTTTATTTATTTATTTTTTTTAACAGCGTAAAATGGCATCACAGCGGTGTCCGTTCCCACCGAAAGTTGAACATCTGTAAGAAGATGAGCGCGGGATGGTGTCCTCACTCTGCTGTAAGAGCGCGACGATGGAAACATGCTCCATCCAAGGATTGCAACCCAAGAAGTGAGGGGTGGAAATGAGCTGTCCACAAGTCATCTGGGAAAGTGGATTCTAACCAAAGGTTTTTCTTTTTCCGCAATTGGACGTTGAGCGAAGCTTTTCTAAGCTTAGATTCCAGCTGAATGAACTGTATATGTTAGCTTTAAACGTTTGTGCTTAAGACAGATGGAATTGGTGTTAGGCTTGTTTTGTCCTCCAGCATGTACTTCCTGTTCTCCGCCATACCCACTTCCTGTTCTGTGTGTGAGGTGGCTAATGTTTTCACAGCCAGCGTTGTTTGCTTGTTTTAGCATTGATCTCATCCTTCCCTGATGAGTGCATGTGTGAGTGTGTGTGTGTGTGTGAGAGTGTGGGAGAGAGAGAGAGAGAGAGAGAGAAAGAGAGCAAGCACCGAAAGCAAAAAACAGAGCCAATGCACATCAGCATCCTCATTAATCACATGATACCAGAAACACTGTATTGTAATATCAATATTTCTATAAGGAATAAAACTATAGAATTATTCAGATAGAAATTAATTCCCAAAGAATATCGAGAAAGATATTTGAGGATAACGTGCTGTAATGTGACGTCACACGATGCAAAGCTACATTTGTTGATTATTTTCCAATAATGTCATGTCCTATAGTGTTTAATTCATCATAATGATTTCCCATAGATTTCTATTTCTATTTATTAATGAATTGCAGATTATTATCTTTTTGGCTGTTCATTGGAATATATATATATATCCCTGTAACTGTATCTATGAACAGACATTCCCTCCCTGAGACTGGAGACTCCTTCCCTAAACGTCCCTTAAAGTTCTCATTGCAGACACGTTTCTACATAGTTAAACGTAGTTTCCTATTAAATCCATTGGTTATCAGTCTTAGACCGATGTGTCTGTGAATGAGTTATAAAACTGCTCAACCGTTCCGACCAATCGGATTCGAGGATGCCGCAGCGCTGTGGGATCAGTGTTAACAATACAGCAATCTTCCTTCGCACCCACATGAGTGATATGTGGCAAGGCAGCGTGTTTAATGTGGACATACTGTAGTGGGTTTAGTATCCCACAACCCTGCACTCCGCAAAGCGTCTGCCTTTATGAATCATCCTCCGTCGCAGATCTGAATTAATGCAAATCCCTGGCACAAATCAAACTGCTAAATAATGTAGCCAAGACAATAAATTTGCCCTTATAATGCTTAAAGACGGATCCCACGGGGGAGCCGCTGAGTGGAGGAACCCGAGGAAGACAGAGAGGGCCCGAGTCAGATCGTTCTTTATCATGACAGATCTCCTTTGCACACTAATTTTCTTGTTAAAGAAGAAGGAATTGAAGTAAATGTGAAAAAGCGAGGCCTTTTCCTTTTCTTTCTTTCTTTTTATTATTATTCCTTCGCCTCCCGTCCGTGCCTGTCAGCCGAAAGGTGTGGAGCGTTTCTCCCCCGCACAGCCACATTAACCCGGCGAACGGCTACATTAGTGCAGATTAGCATCTAACTGGGTCAGTGCTCACGGTTGCTCGCTAACACATCCCCAACACATCCACCATACATCACTGCACACACCACTCCACACCGCACTGCACCGCACCGCACCTCGCCCGAGCGGATCACGGAGAATATGCACCGCCGACGCCGCCGGTCTGGATTTGCACTAATGATCACAACAAATCAAGACACCAGAACACATGAAGGTCAGCTTGCTTAGAAAGATTTCCCAACATTGATTTTCTTGTCAAATATATGTAATCCTCACCATTAAAGGAATATATCAGTGTTTTTCTAATCTAACATCTATCTATGGCATGTGAGGAAACCATCGATATGAATTTCAGCTTGTTTCCTTGTACTTAAATCTCATTCATAATACAGATCTAAGGGGAGACATTGAAGCCATTAAATCCTTACAAAGAAATGTTATCCAGGAGAACGGCACATGTGCTATAGTTATGAAAAAGCCCTTGAAAAAAAGTGTTTGGAGAACTTTTTGTCTACGTCACCTGCGCATGGGTATACTGTAGGGTGTATATTAGGGTATCATTGCTTCTACAATACAGTACAGTGCTATTAATGAAGAGAGGAAGAAGGAGGGGGGGGGGGAATCAAAAGAAAGACTCCTTTCCTGTCCACCCTCTTGACAGATGTGCTTCAAAAAGGAGGGGTTAGGGGGCTGATGGCATCAAGTAAAAAAAAAAAGAAAAAAAAAAAAAGAATAGAGCATGACTGTCCAGCCTTTTAATAGATCGGAAAGCAAAAAAAGAGAGAGAGAGAGAGAGAGAGAGAGAGAGAGAGAAAGACAGAGACGACCCCACTCATTTTCTTTTCCGGCACGGAGCAGAGGCACGCTCAGCGGGGAAGCTGGCCGAGAAAACGGCAGCGTAGCGGACACTCCATGCCAAGATGATGAAAGTTGTCAGAGTTCAAATTTACCCATACTCCTCACTTATGACATGATTGATTTTCCTTCAGAGTTCTCAAACACACGATTGTCTTTCCCTCCCGCGCCCACTCACACGGGCCAAGTTAATGTACACCTCTCTCTATTCCCTCTCTCTCTCTCTCTCCCTCCTCACTTCGGGGTCCAGAGGGGTTTCCAATGTGGACGAACACCACGGTTTGATGGGGGGGATGAATTTGAAAGCACAATTTTCTCTCTGTCAATCACCAGTGGCTAAAAGGAACAACTTAAGCACCAATCGGAAGGGCCTGTAGCGGGGTCGTGGCAGAACGAGCGCCGGCTTTGTCACGTCGGAGATTGAACTGAATCTGAGAGGAAGCCGGCGAACGCAGATTCATCAGTGGGATCCTGACCAATCTAAACGCGGGGGCATCGTTCGGCTCGCGCGGCATTCCTTAAGCGGCTCTTTTAATATCTCTTTCACAGGAGATGTATCAGGGTGACAACCTGCACATGCTTTCCCGCTCTAATGAGTGGAAGATCGCATTAATAAATAATAAGATTTCATTTCTTAATGCGAGATTCACTCGATCATGGGCTCGCTTCAGAATACGACCGATTAGCATTTATTAAATTATTAATGCAGAATAAATAAGAGACAGAGAGAGAGAGAGGGAGGGAGAGTTAAAAAAAAAAAAAAAAAAAAAAAAAGCATGTTAAAAATCTTTTGGTTCCAGTCAAACACTCTGAAACATTAATGGAGGAGGCCAGAGTGCTATAAAAACAGATAGGCAGCCACAGTGAATTATAAATTGCTATTGATTTTTTTTCCCTCTTCCTTGGTGATGAGGCTCTCAGGTAATCGCATGTTGCCACATGTAAAGTGCACTTTCCTGGCAGAGGCAAATACCAGCCATCAAATATATATGAGATGGCTGAATGTATGACCAATCTCATTTTGCAAACAAGGAAGACGAGGACAGGGACTCGGGGTGAGGTGGGGGATGAAGCAGACACACACACACACAGTCAGTGTGTGTATGTGTGTGTGTGTGTGTGTGTGTGTGTGGACTCCTCGGGAGTTTATAGAGGTGTAGAGGGGGACCCTGCCGCGCTGCGGTTTGATATGTTGCCTTGTTAGCATGGCTAAGAGGAGCATAAATATTTCTTTATTATTTGCCAGGGCCTTCCTGTCGCCCCCTAATAGACAGGCCACATGGAGTTAAAGCCACATTAGCTGCTGCTGGGCCTCACAATCACTCACCAGAAATAAAACCAGAGGAAAAGAAAAGTGAGCGAGAGAGATAGATAGATAACAAGGACTTTATATGGGAATGAACCCTGCATGACATTCCTTGTGTGTATCCAGTTTGTACTTATTGCTACTGTACTTCTCTATACGCATATGACGAAGTACGACTATTTTAATCTCGTATACTGTACGTAGTCCGTCCTTTTACTCGGCGTGTATATGTATACAGGACACCGTGTAAGTATTCTACATAAACAACAACAAGGGGGGAAAAAATGATAATAAAAATAGACACCCTCCCACCAGTGTGTGCTTCGAAATAGTGTTTCTCCCAAGGCAACCTCAGACAAAGTGGACAATTACTATTGGCATTTTACATGTAAATATTTAACACTTCACAGCTAGTTTGGCCCTAAATGGCCATTAGCTAGAGCTCCGGACCCTTTGGTCAGGTTCTCGGAGGACCCTTGCTGCACGCTACACCACGGCTTTATTGGATTACAGTTAACACAAATCTCTGCCTTTCCCCGTACACGACAAAAGACCCAATTTGAGACGCGAGGTGTGTGTGTGTGTGTGTGTGTGTGTGTGTGTGTGTGTGTGTGTGTGTGTGTGTGTGTGTGTGTGTGAGTGCCAGAGAGAGAGAACAGAGAGAGGAAGGGAGTGACAGGGTAATGGCTGCAGTGGCAGTGAAAGCTGCTGTTAAGAGGTGGCTCCGTGCTGGTGAGGGCGCTTTTGTCAGGTTAATTGATAGGCCCGGGCCGCACTTCATTAGAGAGACACATCAGGCTTAGCCATGGACACAAGAGGGACCTGCTTACAGTGATATGTTAATCTGGCCAGTCCGGACACAACGGGCCTTAATTAATCTGTACTAGTAGTCACCTACTCTAACACACACACACACACACACACACGGGCATGTGCGCGCGCACACATATTCATAAATATTCAGGCGTCCTACAGAAGTGAGGTTCGGTTATGCAGAAATATATTAGCGATATTTTATTATCATCTTTAATGAAAACTAGGTAGGTTCCTTGCTGCGGCCTACTCTTAATTATCCTCCAACCTCAACCATTATCATTTATTATGTTTTTAATCAAATCCTAGAACCCCACATACTGTATAAACGCAAAACATGCATAATGAATTCGATCTCGGGAGTCGAAAAGCACAAATTCGTCCAAGTAATGTTCATAATTCAAGCATAAAATGTCACAGAAATGACAAGAATACAGGTCATACTGGAGTCTATGTTTAAAATTAACATACACATAACTTCTTATAATACATACAGCGATATACAGGACAGTAATATTAGCATACTGGAGCATGTGTGTGCACCTGCGTGTGTGTGTGTATATATATATATATATATATATATATATATATATATATATATATATATATGTGTGTGTGTGTGTGTGTGTGTGTACGAGTGTATTGTCTGTGCTCAGCAGGGAGGGGTGTTGTAAGGTGCCATAAAGATGCTCTGAGAGGCTTGGGCAGTTTTATAGTCTCGCTGTCTGAGAGAAGTGTGCTTTGTCTGAGCGAACCCGTGACCTCTGCCTGTGACCCGTGGCCATGTATATTTAATAAGGCTGCAGTTAGCCAGGCCAGCACCTCTGATCAGAATCCCGGCGTACACTCCGGATTCCAGACGGAGCTTGCTCACACAACTGACTGATGCTACACTAACCCTCATCACATACCTCGCAACTCTCATCCAGAGTGAGACAGAGTGAGATGGAGATAGAGAGAGAAAGAGGGGAAGACGGGATGCCACATTGGTGTGAGTCTGCGCTCAGCTGCTAATGTGTTGTCTGAGAGAAGAAGCACTTCATTTCGCAAGCTCAATTAGTAGACCGAGACACTATTGATGGCCTAATGGCTGTTTGTTCAACAGCTGTGTGTCAGACGCGCCTCCATGAGAAGAAACACTAACAACGGGGGAACTGAGACTCGCTCTGGAGGGTGACTACACGCACACACACATATACACACACGCGGACAATAATACACAGCAGCAACAACACACACGGGTTTCTCTAGAGGCTTCGGTTAGCACCTCATAACACCTGTGTGAAAGGAAAATGTGGGGGTGGGGGGGAGTCGACATATAACATTCCGGTGTTTCATACGACCTCAGGTAGAACATAGAAGTGTTTTCTTAACCTTACAAATGACTGCAGGTGTTATTCTGCGTGGCGGTTACCAAGAAAGCGTATTTTCACTTTGCAGCATCTTCTTTCGCCTGCCAGGGTCAGGATGAATAAAGACAGAAAAACAGAGCTGTTTAGGAAACTGTGTCAAACCCTGAATTCGGTTTAAAAAAAAACTAAAAAAAAAACCCCAGATCTCTCACTCCTTATATATTTCTCTCTCTCTTGCTCTCGCTCTCGCCCTTCCTCTACCTCTACTCATGTTCGCATTCAATTGTCAGGAAGCGCAAAGCCTGATACAAAAGCTGGATGAAGGGAACATGTTGAGTTCTTCGCCTGCCCTTTGTCAGGTATATTATATCAGGATGTAATGCTGTATACTGCACAGGGAGGTATGTGAAGGCTGGTTCAAAATGTAATCACACACACACACACACACACACTTGCACACACGCGTGCACACAGTCAATGTTAGCACAGCAGGGCAGGTTATTGTGCTCAGCCTGTCATTGAGACACGGACATATGTCAATGGTATCAACTAGCAAACCCTCATATTTTCTTCCGCCTACCTCTTTAAGACCCAGATCTATTACACACACAGCAGCAGCACAACCAGTTATTTCCTCCCAAGCAGCCTCACACTGACACACACACACACATAAACCCCCTACACAGATTTCCAACCCTTGCACCACTGCCCACCCCCAAGATCCAAACTCTCTCGCTCCTCTGCAATGACCTCTGCGCTCTGGAAACAATTACTCCTGGAAAGCCTGTCAATATCATTATTTTTACAAGAAATCAATACACTTCACAAAGTTAATGGAGGATTCAGTGCAGAGGCGTTTACCCTCTCTCTCTTTCTTTCTCTCTGTCTCTCTCTCTTTCTCGGTGTCAGGGTCCGGGAGGGGAGGAAGGGCAGCCGGGCACAGATGACAGATTCTGCTGGACGTGTAGCAGACAGTCCGAGGCGAGCTGAGGAAAGCGCGAACGAGGGATGGAGAGATAGAGGGTGGGGGGGTGAGGGGGACGAGGTGGTGGAGGAGGATAGAGACGGACGATGAGGAGGAGGAGGAGGAGGAGGAGGAGGAGAGGAAAAGGGCTGAAGGCAGACGTGGAAAACGTCAAACACTGCAGGCAGGCCAGCTCTAACGAGCCAAAGATGTCAGACGCTACCAGTGTTCATTCGCCAATGAACATCTCGCCGGGAGTGAGCGAGAGAGATCGAGAGATAGAAGGAGAGAGAGAGGATGCCTAGGAAACAGAGAGAGAAGCTGCCAGTGCAGTGCTCCCCAACACAGTTTCTCTCTCTCTCTGTCTCTGTGTGTGTGTGTGTGTGTGTGTGTGTCATCTCTCTCGTTGGTCATGAGATGGCCACGATGAGAAAATGGACACTGCCCTTGGCTGAAAACAGAAACGACATAGAAAAAATAATAATAATAATAAAAAATAAAAAAAAAGAAAAATCCCCAAATAATGAGGCCCACTACAGCCAGATGTTGGGAAAGCCATGTTGTTGTTTTGACCCAGGGTGAAAAGTAAAATCAGTGACCAGTGGTAGACAAAATGATATAAATCGCATTGCAAAATCACCTCCATCATGAATAAATACTCCAGCACTGGGATTTCCAACCCACCCTAAAAAGAAAAACTGAAAAGAAAAACATAATAAAAGTCTATTATCACTTGTTGAATTGAAAATATATATATATTTATGGACTTAGGATACAAATAAAGTGTTTTCAAAAAACTTTCCTGACAGCTGTTTTTCATCCGAGATTTTTAGTACAGAAAATGAGGATGAAGTCTGTGTCCAGAGTAATTACATAAAAAAACTATAGACTGGGTAGAAAAATGGGAGTGCAGGGGTCAACTGGCAGAGCGCGGTCCAGATGTGGGGTTTTTTCACCAGATTATAATGAGCACTCAAAAAAATACTGTGTCAGAACTAATCAATGTACGAAAGAAAAAAAAATGGCTGTAGTTCAGCATGCATTTTAAACATGAACCATTATTTCACAGATCTTCTCAGATGTGGCTCTCTGAGTGTATGTAAATAATTTAGCTGAAGGCGGTTTGAGAAATGGAAGAGTTTCCATAAACATTCGTAGATTTAAAAATATATATATTCAGACTATTATATTTCATTTAGCACTTCAGGTCTAATTAATATGGGGTTTAAAACAGTAACGTATATGTTGTATGTACTGTATATGTACAGTATGTGTTTATGCATAAGTTTGGAAACCTGGGTAGATTAATGAAGCATAATCGTTGATGGTTATAATACATATTGCGTAACTCTTCAGTTCATTCAGTCATGTTATTTGACTCTCCAGATTGAGAAGTGTTGTTTCCAGAATGCAAGCACTCGACTGTCCATGTAATTACCACCATTTAATCTGTGTATTTATTTATTTCGGTCCGAGCTCGCTGAGCGTCCTGTTTTCCCCCGCACCGTACGCCAGCCACCTCTTTAAGCGCACTGATTCACTGCTGTGAAATAGTAGCAGCACTTTCTATCAGCGCTCCCCAGATGGCTTGCAAGCTGTGCCAAAATGCCTCTTGTCAACAGCCTCGTGAACTACGAGATCATATGGTGACAAGAGATATGTCTTTATATCAATTTTGTATTAGGGTCCCGCCATTGTTCGACTGTCCAATTCATCACGGCCGAATATTGGTGCGAGTGCGACTCGAGAGGAAATAGCTCTTGTGTCTTGGAGAGGAAGATGTGCTTTTTGGCAGGTCCTCGGAACGCTTGGGCGGATGTGGAGCCCACTCCATAAATCACATCACAGAAAGATTTCTTTTAAGAAAAACTCATTCATATGTATAGACGTTTCCTCTTTGAGAGCAGAGCTTGATATCTTACAGAGCTACTGTACACTATATTAGATAACATACTACAGTGTAGCTTGTAAAACAGACTCTTTTCTTCGACTTTGGAATGAACGTTTTCCTGAATCCCTGCTTTCATATTGTTTCTTTCCTGTTACATTAAAGGAGTTCGAACCGCGTGTTCGACACGCTCGTGAGTTTTTCACACGCATACTGACACTCACATTCTCAGAACTATGCGAACCTCGTGCCAAGTGAGCTGAGCGCTTTACCGGATGTGGAGTGATTTATTTTGCTGGCATTTCCTTTTCCTGATCTATGTGTGTGAGTGAGCGTGTGTGTGTGTGTGTGTGTGTGTGTGTGTATTTTGGGGGGCGGGGGGTTGGGGGGGTGGGAGCGGAGGTTGTGGGATGGGATGAGCTGAGATCTTGGCTGGACCAGGACCCAATCCAACGTCATAAAGAGCAGAACAGGTCAGACCCGTGCACTACAGTTTCTGAAATGTCAGAATTTTAGAGACACAGTGTGTGGGAGACAGTGTGTTTTTAAGTGTGTGTGTATGCGTATATGAGTGTGTGTGTGTGTGTGTGTGTGTGTGTGTGTGTGTGTTAGGGTTGCTAATGTAAGCCACATGTAGAAGTTGTGTTGATGGCTCTAGATTATAAAGCAGCTGTGCTCTCATTGGCCGCAGAGAGATGGGAAACGGGAAGTCTAGGGAGAAAAAAAAAAGAAGAAGAAAAAAAAAAAGAAAGGAAAAAAAACACTTCACGTCAACGAAGCTGAAAGCCCTCGGCCCAAACTCCCAACGCTTCCACATGCATCAGAGAGCAGACTACAGACAGGCAGCCCTTCAACAGGCAAAATACGAAAATGAAATAAATAAATAAATAAATAAATAAAGGGCGAAAAAGAGAAAGGGGAATAAAAACGACAGGCCCAAATTGAACATTTGCCTGACATGATGGAGAGGTGCGAGTGCTTTTTTTTTTTCCTGTTGTATTACCCATGTTCTGCATCGACAATAACACATTTTCCCCTACTGAGCTCCCAGCTGATTCCCCAGCACTGAACTGCGCTTATGAATTATCTGACACTTTTCCCGCCTTTCTCCTCTGACAACCAAGCTCTGTGGAAATTCCAAGGCACCTCTGCTGACAAGCAGAAATATCAATATTTGAATAAATTGCACATTTTCAAACTCTCTCTCACTTTCTTTCGAAATCTCTCTCATCCCATGGAGAGGGGGGGATAACAGGGGGAGTTGTTTTCTTTTTTTTTTTAAGGCCTTATCCCCAGGAGCCCTAAAGGAAGAATTCAGAACGAAGCGTTTCATCATGAGAGAGCTGCGTTGAGTGACATCTGAAGGAGGCGTCAGAGTCGACCTGATGAAGTTTACTTCCTTCCGACTACAAAAACACGAGCTTTGGCTTCTTTTACCCCTCCACCCCCGTCCTCTGTCTTGCCTCTCAAAGAACGAAAAACAGCGTAAGATGGCTGAGCGAAAAAGGAGCGTTCACAAATTGACAAGGAAGCATTCTTCATAGCGATTCATCAGGAACCTGTGTATAGTGTATGTGTAGTGTGTGTGTGTGTATGTGTGTGTGTGTGTGTGTATGTGTAGTGTGTGTGTGTGTGTGTGTGTGTGTGATGTGTGTGTGTGTGTTTGGGAAGTTAGTTTTTCAGTCGCCTGACAGACATGGATCCTGAGGCTGATTAAAAGCTACTTGTTAGCACTAAGTCTTCTAAGCCCATGATTCTTCCTGCTAACAAGCGCATGAAGAAAACGATATAAAGACAACAAAACGCTGTCGTTAACATTTATGAGCGCCGCTCGTGTCACTCAAGACATGCTGTTACAGATAAAGTAATCTAACCTGAATGTACTGTAGCAGGAGAAGCCAGTGAGCGAGAAGACAGAGAGAGAGAGAGGGTGTGTGTGTGTGTGTGTGTGTTTAATTTGCATGCCTGTTTAGACGCTGCTCTTAATGGGGACGTCAGAGCGCTGCGTCGGCGAACGTTCCTGAGCCGAGCAGAGACAAATGTCAGCGTACTTTATAAGAGCGATCATGTTTAATAAAATGCATCGTTAGAGATGAGATCAATATGAAAGAGCCCGGGCTGTTCAAGCAAAACAAACAAGACGAGCTGAACACCCCTTTTTTCCCCAACCCAACCCAAATTACTCACACTCACTCACACACACACACACACACATTTTCACACGAATATGAAAAGCAGTCTTAATAGCATACTTTGCATACTTTTACTGTTGACAAGACACAGTGTAGCGTTCATACGCACATAATGTACTGTATTAGCACTGCTAAATAAGTTAATTGGAAAGCAAAAAAGATTAGCATTTTCTCTCTGATGTACAATTTGTCATCGGTCCCTGTATTGCTTTTGGTTTCTTTCTCTGATTAATTGACTGTATATTTGAATTTGTGTGTTTTTCTTTCTTATATAAAAAAAGAAGAAGAAGAAAATAACGCTGATTAAACGGCTAGACTTGCTAACATAACACGGGTTTGAAGATATATTGCGCCGTTAGCGCCCAAGAACAACACCACAGCACACGGACACACTCGATCTCAACACAGTGTGTACACTGGCTAACATGAGGCAGCGTGTGGAACAGGATTAGCGTTAGCAGCTCTGTGATCTGTGCGTGTGTCTGTCTGGAGGGTGGTGGGGTCGAGGTGGGGAGTTGTGTGAGGGGGGGATTCGCCGCGCGTTCAGCTTCTCGTTTCCCCCCTTTTTCAATTTCGCCCCATGTCCCGGTAAACTAACACTGCACTGATGCCTTTCACCCTTCACTGGCCACAGGCTCAGCGCTAATCAGGATTACTCCACTCCGTCAACACTGATTTCAATAAAAAAAGAAAGAGTGTGTGAGAGGGAAAGACAAAAAAAAAATAAATTATCATAAATATAGAGGGAGGTCTGGCCTTGCTGGCTGCATGTTGTGGTGATAGCAGAAGGTGATTAAAATCTCATTCAACGGGAATCCAACTGATTCAGGGTGGTCAGACAGAGGAGCACACATGCTCCCACACACACACACTTTTTTCTCTCTTCCTGGTATGACGAGCAGGCAGTGTGATTATTATTGGTCGCGCTTCTGAGTCACTTCTGATTGCATATGCATGCACAAATTGGCACAAAGCAGATTCATGAACAACAAATGATAGAGGAGGGAGCCTGACCTCTTCGCACCCGGATGCTGTTACATTCAGGCGTTCGGCGCCTCGTACTAATTTGCCGTCTCTGACAGGGGGCGGGGAAAAAAATGGCCCAGTTAAGCAGTGATGAGACACTTTGCTTCGCCCCCCTGTCGCTAACATACTGTCATGCTAACACCCTAAGACACTTACCTTTAAATGGATGTGGCATGTGACCTCATTTCCACAAGGTAAATGACTACCTTAGCGAAACAAATTACCAAGCCACGGCCCTACAGAATTATTTTTTTGTGGTTAAAAAGGAGCGAATAGTTAATACTATAACGGTTGCTTGTAAGTGATCGAGGTTGGTGTGCACGAGTGTGTGAGTTGCTGTGGTTTAATTACCCTGTTGACACATGTATCTGATGCAACCCTGCTGCTAGTCAGTGAAACCCCTGAACAAACAAGTATCACAAAAAAAAAAAAAAAAAAAAAAAAAAAACCAGTTCCAAGATAGGTTGTAAGAAAAAAAAAAAAGGAAAAAAATCGGTGAAACACCAAGCTACTGGAAACGAATATCGACTCAGAACAAGAGCTAACAGGATTTCCTAGCAGCGTTGCTAATAAATGACTCGGCTCTTCACGCAATTACGATCAGAGAAACAGAGAAACTCCTAAGGAAAATGCTGGAAGGAGTGAACCTGTAGTATAATTCAACACACACACAAACACACACGCTCGCACACTCATTTCTTTCTGAACAGAAAGGGTGGAAAGACAAAATTGCTGGATTGCTAATTGTTAGCATTCACACTAACCTCAAGTGGCTAGCTATTATCCTATACTAGTACACTTCAAAAAAATCGCTAGTTAGCTTATGCTAGCTAGTTTCTTAGCCTTTTGTTTTAAACCGAGTTGCAAAACAAGAAAAATCTAACTAGCCAGGTAGCTTTACTTCTGTGTACTCTTGGTGGTGGAAGCTAGCTCACATTAGCGGTATGTATGGACCTTCCGGAATCATATTACTAGCTTCTCAAAGTTGTTGTTGTTTTTTTCTAGCTAACATTACACCAAGTCGAGCCTCATCCAGGTGAAGAAAACTGTAAAGCGAATATCCGCTTTGTTTTGTTTTTTTTTTTAATCCTGGAAGAGATCGGAAGTGTGTGTATGTGAGAGAGAGAGCGAGCAACTCAATGTGTTCATTGTCTCTCGGTTAAACGAGAGGTGGCACTCCGAGGTGTGGGAGATCGGACTGACTCTGCGAGGTCGGCTTGTTTTTCGGCGCAGTTTAACACTGCAGGATCAATGCAAGCGGAGAAAGTGCATCGCTATTAAGCCGAGTTAATGGCTTGTAAAACAAACCTGTTGAAAGGTGTGAAAGGGAGGAGGGAGGAAGTGTGTGTATGAGTAGTTTATATACTTGTCGCTGAATGCAAGATTTATGTGGAGGTTCATTCGATAGTGCTTGTGTATCTGGAGGCATTGAGTTTGTGTGCGTGTGTAAGTGCATTGGGATCTTTCTGTGTGTGTGTGTGTGTGTGTGTGTGTGTGTGTGTGTGTGTGTGTGTGTTACACATTAAAGAGTAGCTAAAGACTTGTCTGGCTTGTGTCAGGTTGACAACGCTGAGCATTTAAACAGAAGGAAGTAAGGGAGTGACCCCAGACGCTTTGAGGAGATAATGTCCAAATTTCTCTCTCTCTCTCTCTCTCTCTCTCTCTCTCTTACCTCCTACAGGCCAATTAAAGCTCCTCCACTCACAGAAAAAAAAAAAAGTCAACTAGGACTTCCTCTCCCTCCTCTCCCTCTTCCCCTCTTTCACTCCTCTCCGTCTCTCTGCTTAGCAACTCCTCATCAACACACACATGAACACATACACTCGCAGCTGTTGCATTCCTCTCCTGATATCCAACATACCTGTCTCTCGTCTCTCCCCGTCTTTAGCGTGTCATTAAAACGCAGCACTATCGGCATGGGCGCGGCCGTGTCGCCTCTCTCCCGCCGTGCACGAGGTGGCAGCTGCTGCCGTGTTTGGCACAGACGCCTCACATTGTTGCAGTTGGAGCAGCCTGGCATTCTACAGCGAGCTCCGTGTATAATTTTTTGTGTGTGCCTGGCAGCGAGACAGGACTCGCCTCAAGTTGATCCTCCACAGCTGGGAACCTTGTCAGAGGAACAGCACTGATCTTGAGTTGGAAACACATTCGGACTCGGGGAGATTTTATGTTTTGGGATCTGTGCTGCTGTATTATGGGGTAAAAAAAACGTATTCAGAGATTCGTTCCCCCATGTTCATATCCAGTCCCTAAGCAAGCTAAAAACAAAGGCAGCCTAAGCTTGCGAAAGATTGGAACAAGAGAGGTGTTGCAGAAATGAGTTAACAATACTAACCAGGCTTTTTAGCCTGAACATTTTGCAATAGATACAGATTTAAAAGCAAAGACACGTAGTATATCCATGTCCGAGTCACCAGATGCCATTTAAATTAACAACAAATTTGACAAATTTGTTCATAAGGATGTTCATAGGATAGAGTAAAAAATATCTCTGAAGATCATTCGACAAAAATGTCTACCCTTATTATTGATGCACAAAGACAAATTCCATATCATTGATGCATAAAAAATTCCAAAATCCAAATTTCAACACCCATTTCGCCACACCTTGGCATCTCATCTTAAAGAAGGACGCTCTTCTGTTTCTCCTGCACTGCTTATACAACCCATTTCATTCCATTTTCCCAGAAGTTTCTGCGCAGACTGAACATTCTCAGTCACTTCAGGAGTAACATACTGGTGGTTGGCCTGAACAGATGGGTTTCTCGCTAAGAAAACAACGTCGAGGAAAAGAGCTGAGAGGAGATGAGAGACACTGATGGTGTGCTGGCCATACCATCAAGCTTAGAGGTAAATAATCAACAAACAGCCGGAGAAGGACGAGCTCTTTCAGTCACCGCCACCTTAATCAACACTTAAGGAATCAAATTGGATTTGGCCTAGACGCTAATAGACTCCAGATTGTTTGTGTGTGCACAGGAGGAGAGCAGCGAGAGGACCGTGTGTCTCTGTGTATGTTTGCGTATTTGGTTTTGTAGGAGGTGTGTGTAGGTGCATATATGCATAAATTCTGCTATGTAGGCAAACGCAGGCGAACTAGCCTTAGAGGTAAGGTTTATGTGTGTGTGTGTAAGAGGTTTGTGTATGTGCGTAAGTGGTTTATGCTTGCTTTTTTTTTTTCAGTATGTTTTCCTGTAGGTCTAGCAGAATGATGCCATTTTTAAAGAAATATAAACTCGGTGTTAAATTCAGGGCCCCACAAGGATTTGTGGTTTTTCTGTGTCGTTATATAACTGTAAACTCCTGCATGGATGAGATCAGGTAATGCTTTGCAGATGCGGGTGGCTCCTCTGGCCCTGAGGCTTCAGAGATTTGAGAAAGCGTTGCTTCCAGAGCGAAACTTAATGTGCTATAGGCTTTTCCCCATGAGTCAGGGTGGACAAGCTCTCGCGGTGAGGTCACTCCATCGCCCTGGGATCCGGAGCCAAAGTGTGTGCTTGTGCATGTGCAGGTTTGTGCTACTTAACTCACACTTCGCTGGAAACTACCCACAAAAGCCCAGCACATACTTCAGCTGTTCTGTCATTAGTGTTGCGAATAAAAAGTCATGCCCTTTGCTTATGACACATTCCAAACACTCTGGATGCTTTATATCCTCTTTTCACCCCCTCTCGTATTTTTATTCCTGCGCTGTCAAGAGCAGATGTTGAAATAAAGAACAGTGGAGAGAGGAAAAAAAAAAGTAAACACATCTAGTAAAATGCAGCCGAGGCCTCTCCTGCTGTTATTTTCCCTTTGCCACTGTTTCTCCGGCGCTCAATGAAGGGCAGTGGCACGATACTTTTTCATTCAGCATATTGAACAGCCTCCCGGACAAGCCGCCGAGTGTTTTTATTGTTAATCGATGCCAATCCATTCCGAGCCTTGATGTTAAATAGGGATCAATACGACCAAGCTGTGGCGAGATCTGATTTCAGTCAGCCGGTCGAGTGGTGGGTTTTAATCGGAGGGTAAATCAAAGCTGGCCGAACATAAGTCAGGTGAATTAAAACAGACTGCTGGGGACCTCTCTCACCACCTGACCAGCTCCAGGAAATACCTGTCATATTTTATTATTGCCTCCATACCAGCTTTATTCAGCACCTCTTTCCTTTTAAGACTTTTCTTCTTTGACAGAGCGTAGGGATGGAGGTCGCTAAATAGCTGATGATAAAAAAATAAAATAAATAAATAAATAAAAAAACATTGAAGTCCTTTAGCTGCTCAGCATCTATATAGAACAGAGCAAGGATGTTCACACTTCTTTCCACGTCTCGTCTTTAATGATCGAGTCTGCGAGAGAGAGCAGGCGAAATCGATGGTGGCCCCTTAGTCTCAGCAAAGCTACATTCATCTGGAAAAAGATCATAAGGATCGCACTGATTCGCGAATTACAGTAGCTCTCAGGGATCTTCAGGATCAGTATCTTCTCATTCACATTACAGAGGCATCACACTTATGATAAAAAAAAAAGAGAGAGAAAATTGAGTCAGCACTTGAACCCTTTTTTTATCTTCAACCTTTGAGGTTTAAAACCCATGGGCATCCATAAAGTGCGCCTCTTGTCTTAAATTTGGCCATTTCACTTTAAAAAAAAAAGGCTTCTTTTATCTCTTTTTATCTGTGTTTGGAGGACTGTTCAAGCAGGCGGCTGTGAGTGTGCGTATGTGATGAGGGTCGAAGGGCTTCAGTGTTTTCCTGTTGATAAGCATCATAAGAGGGCATCGTTAGCCTGGGAAGCCCGTCCACCACACTGGAGTCCACATAACTCACAAGGGTCGGGCAGATTTAATGAAATATGGCTGCCGCCATAGCAGTGATTGATCGGGCGGACGGCCACAGGCCTCTCCGTGGCCCTCTCCTCCCACGGTCCATCTATGATGATAAATTAGCGTTAGATGGAGCCTAATGAGTTTACTAAACATTTGGGATTTGCGCTAATAAACTGGCAGGCTAGGAAGCTAGCAGCGAGAACGAGCAATCCCCGAGCTCCCCCTTATCGGGGGGACATGACAGTTAAACCACGCTTCCAATCTGCCATCGATTCATCATCCTGGCGCCATTGTGCATGCTCCACAAGAGGATAATTATGCAGCCACCGCATCACAAGCACTCATAATTTTTTTTTCTTTTTTTTCTGAGAGAGAGCAAGCGGCCACACTAACACCAATAACGCCATACACACGCTACTTTATTGATAAGATTATTATCATTAGTAGTAGTAGTAGTAGTAGTAATAGTAGTAGTACACCATATTCACATTTGTGTCTCTTCTGTATTGAGAGTAATTGGCTGTCGTTGAACAACTTCTAAGCACTAGTTAGTTGTTAATATACATGGCTTAATAGGTAACCTGCCAATGAAAATGATATATCCTTGATTGTTTTATTTTTTTCCTCCCCTCATTCTCTCATCTAGATGCAGATGTTGATAAACCAGCAAGTATGATGGATCGCACGGTAATGTAATGTAAAATCATTTTTCTAACTGTCTTTTTTGTTGCGAGACCGAACGACTCTTGATTGTTGGCCAAATATTTGCCGTCTCTAATGATGCCTTATCAACTGCACCTGACCTCCTGCAACACCCATAAATCAGCGTCACACCCCGTATTTAAAGGCATGGAAATCAGACCCTGCTTTTAGCCTAATAAACAGCAAGCGAGGCCTGCTGGACTGCACCGGGGTCCTGGACAGCATAATTGCTGGGAATAATTCTAATGAGGGCTTGGGAAACATGAGTAGAGGTTCTCTTATAATGATAAATCGCCGTGAGCCAGAGCAGGACTCTCCAACCACCGCTCTCTTAACCCTGAACTGCTCGCTCGCTCTCTCGCTCGCTCTCTCTCGCTACCACTTCTCCTTGGCCAAAACACATCTTTCTTTTTTTTTTTTCCTTCTGTGTTGTTTTGACTTGGGGGTGTTTGAGCATTGCATCATCTTTAAATGTGGTGGGCAATCTCGAAACAAATGCGCAGACACGGTCTTGCCATTACAATAAAAATAATAAGTACAACTATAAAAGCCTTTCATTCCTCCTGCGCAATTCGGTGTAATCCGCACGCTAAGACCGCTTCTCGTTTGACGGGGGGATGGAAGTGCTTTTGTTATCAACAGGACGCTGATAATCTTTTGACAGCACTGAAGGGTGGCTGTAAGGGGGTATATATTTAGAGATAACTTGTCAGCTTTAATAAATGATACTTATTTGCTGCAGTTTTTAAAGATTCGAAAAAGAGGATGGATCCAGCACCAGGGACCCCAGGGACCGAGATGGCCAAGGCCCAGTGCTTCTCACCAGGGGGAAACTGATGGTTTGTGCCCAATGTCCAGATCGCTGGCCTGTGACCTCGCAGTCCAATACAATCCGAACACAGTTTCCTAACCTAATCTCAGCCGTGTCACACAACAAATTGCCACATTCGGAAAAATGGGAATGGATGGTGATGCAGGAAGGTGGGGAGGGGATGGAGGGGGGGGGGGGGTGTTAAGAGAAGCTGTAGGTAAGGAGAGAATAGAGAATAAGTCTAGGAAGATGGGATGCTAGGTATGGATGGATGGATGGATGAATGAATGGATGGACGGATTGATAGAAGTAGAGCGGGATATGTCCTGCTGAGAGCGGAGAGGCAGAGGAGTCCCAGCAGCGCTGATTTACAAACCTCTCCTAATGCGAAACAAATGCTGTGGATGTGAATCTACACTTACTAGTACAGTAGGACAGAGAGAGAGAGAGAGAGAGAGAGAGAGAGAGGGGAAGGGAGAAAGAGAGCCAGAAATCAGTAAATCCATGCCTCCAGTGTGTGAGGGCTGCACTTACAACCAACCGTGCTGCGCTTTCCACAAACACACCACTGGCCCATTAACACTTTCAAACTCCATGAAGACGTGCGCGCACCGAGTGTTGTGCAACGCTCGCTTCATTCAGGGCGTTTAGAACAGAAAGAAATTCTGGCAAAGCGAAA
>JAAGKR010000287.1:145528-225528 GCA_011419295.1 Clarias macrocephalus
CCGAGTGCAGGTTACGCTCTCTTATATATTTATTTAATTTTTAGTTTTGCTCCCTCCACTTCTGCTAGATCTGGCAACCCTGCCTGTGTGCTCTCTTGCTCTCTCTCTCTCTCTCTCCCAGAGATCTGGCAACCCTTCACTTCCTGGCATAAAAGGTGACAATCTTCATTAAAACCTCTTACAGACAACTGTCAGTTATCCTCAGTTCAAGGAAGCCAGCTGTTCTCTCTCTCTCTCTCTCTCTCTCTCTCTGTCTCTCTCTGTGTCCCTCCAGTGAGACGGCGTTCATGGTTTATAAGCTGTGTGCGTTCTGAAGAGTTTCAAGGTGAGAGTGTCATCTGCTCAGCTCTTGAAGGTATTTCTGAATATCATTAATTTGGGCACAAAGACAAAAGATCAATTAACAGGTTGTTCCAAACGAGCGCCACGCTACGACTCGACTCTGACTGCAGCACAGACGACTCGTTAATAGCTGAGACACATTTACATATAAAAACAAACACACACTTTTGCAGCTATTTTTTTTTTCAGACTTGGCAACATTGAACAGCGAACAGGTGAAGTGATATTGGTGTCGTGACAACACATCATGTGACGGTTATGGAAGGCAACACGTCGCACCTTTTTTTAAATACATGTTCATACATTTGTAATGATGTTAAATAAAACTGATGCATATGTACATCTATATCTATAATGTCACTGGGCAGCGTAGTGTGGCTGGGGTTCGTATCTCGTCTTCAGTGCCGTGTGCGTGGAGTGTGTGTTGGTGGGTTTCGTCCAGTTTTATCCCACAATCCCAGACAGCATAGTTGTTTGGGATGTGTGTGTGTGTGTGTGTGTGTGTGTGTGCTAGTGGCCTGCGATTGGTTGGCACCTCATCCAGGATGTACCCTGCCTTGTGCCCTAAATTCTCTGGAACCCTACACCGGATAAACAGAATAAATAATGGAAGGATGGATGGATAATTTTTTTTTTTAAGCATAAATCTTGCCATAATTTTCCACAATTATTTATATTTAAGACATTAACCCATTAAGATATGCATCTTAAAGTAGATATTTGAATCTTCTATATTTTTATAAATATAAAAAAGTAAGTATATAGTATGCATATAAGTAAATATAATAGTAAGTTTTATTATTATTTCACTAGACCGCTTCTTACTGTATATCTTTTCTTTGACACGCTGTGTGCCAGAAGAATTCTTGATCTACTCTCGGTACCGTCACGGATTTGCCTTCAGGTACTGTATCATGACATATTTGCCACATCCCTCACTTCTAATACAAACTCTGCACATGTTTTTCCCCGCCACGTTACCAAACCAAAAACCAGACTCGAATAAGAAAAAGGGATGTACTTCTTATCATAATGATGCTAAATGCCTGTTGTTTTGTCCTGCTCCTGATAAACGAGTGCACATATAGTAGTATGGCGTACTGTACTATCATTTTGCTATCAGTTCACTCCCTTAAAGGGGTTTCTGACATCTCTGACTGCCTCCTTTCCTCCCTGGATCTCAGTCTCAGCTCTATTACTCCTCCACACACACACACACACACACACACACACACACACACACACACACACACACTGAGACAATCCTTTGCACAAGCGTCTCCCAGAGAAGGTTCCCATGCCACAGGCGGAATCAGACAGTCCTGACAGGAGCGAGCGGCTGCGGCTCGGTGTGTGACTGAAGCTTCAAAAGAGCTGGGCCGAAACACCTGCACCAAAACGGCAGCCGCTTAGCATGGCCAGCTCCATGCAGGCGCGCATTAATGGCCTCTTAGAATAACGCAAATACCCCCCACTAACATGCTGGGCCAGACACACACACACACACACACACACACACACACACACACACACACACACACACACACACACATATACACACACACATGGAAAAAGCACAGTGGAGCAAAGTGAAGGAGCGAGGGAGCGTTTTTAGTGCTGCGTCGGCTAATTTGGTAGTGGTCAGTAGAATTTGTAACATGGCCCAAGCCATCACCTTATTCACTAGGCAAGCTGGCTGAAGGGGAAAGAGGAGCAATGTGCTTTATTTGCTGTGTGTGTGTGTGTGTGTGTGTGTGTGTGTGTGTGTGTGTGTGTGTGTGTGTGTGTGTGTGTGTGTGTGTACAGCATGAGCAACAGAAAGCTTGCTGACTGCCTCATAAATAAGAGCAGCAGAACACACCTGTGCTGGTGCTGTAGTGCGGCTCTGAGGCTGTTACCTGGCCAGAGATATATCTGCTGTCTGCTCAGCCATTAATCAGAACTAATGAAGCTCTCTCTCTCTCTCTCTCTCTCTCTCTCTCTCTCTCCACCAGTGTGTCTCAGTGTATCTCGTATCTTCTCCTCGCTTTCGTATCTCTCTCTCTCTCTCTCAGACACACACCCAATATTTCTAAAAACAATTCTGCAACACATGAAAAGCCGCTCTCACGTGACCTCTCAGACCCACGACTACGCTTACTTACACACCACATGCACTCATGCACATCTGAATGTCACCTGAGCATGAATAAAAAAGATCTAGACCCGAAATGGCTGGAGGCTACAGTAACAGCTGAGCAACACTGAGAGAGGGCTGAGAGAGAGAGAGAGAGAGAGAGAGAGCAACAGAGCACCATTCTCCACTTAACACTCTTTTAATTACCCTCCACACAGGTCTGTGAAAACCTGCCATTCAGGAGCATTTCAAAACAAACCATCTCTCTCTCTCTCTCTCGCTCGCTCTCTCTCGCTCTCCAGGTCCATCACATCCTGCTCTCCTGCTCAGACACTGATATGTAATTAAAGACGTCTCCAAAAATCCTCCTCGACAGCCCAGGAAGCAGCCAAAAATGTAAATGACATTAACAGAGAGAGACAATGAATTGAATTTTTAGGTTTTAAATGTCCCTTGATTTTTTTCTTTCTTTTTTTTTTCTCCTTCTGCCTCTGCTCATTTCCATAGCGCTTCTTTTTTGTTCTCCTCACACCAACAAAAGCTCTGACCTTCTAAATGCTGGCATTTGTTCAGCTGAGCTCGGAGCGAGCCGCAATCGAGCATCTGCACACCGAAGAGAGGGAGGAGAGCCTCGTCATGAAGACCTGGGCCCTCACGTGCCAGAGAGGCACACAAAAGAAGAACATTTTAAGAAATGGATCAGAAGAAGAAAAGAAATAGGAAGGAAACATCACAGATGGTGACTGATAGTCTGTTTTAGAAAAAAAAAAAAAGAAAAAAAAAGATGTGAGTGAATACCTTTAAAAAGAGATTCTGCCAGCCCGTGAGTGGGGTGTCTAATAATCACCCGTAATCCGCCTCATATGGAAATATAATGAATGTTAAATGAAATCAGCAACAGGCCCAAATGACGCCCGAGCCCAGTAGGAGAACAGGTGCAGGCGGCAGTGTGGAATAAGCTATAGGAAGAAAACTGGCCCGGCACACAACTGTGCATGAGTGTAGGAAAAAAAAAAAAAAAAGTCAATCTCATGCATTATTCAACTGCATGGGGTGGGATGAGGGGGATCTCTCAGGGGTCAGGCTGTCCTGACCTCTGTGACAGGAAGTGAAAGGGAGATCGGTGGCTAGGAAAGCCCCTGATCAGTGGCAAGTATTATTAGTCCCTGAGCCGCAGAATAAAGCCACAATCCTCTCCTGACACACTCTCACATGATCGCTAACCTGTCTCTGAAAGCTGGTGGAGCATCCATCACTTACAGACCACTGTGTTACATCTTGCTCGTACTCTCTCTTTATTTTTCACCTTCTTTACACATCCCCTTAGATGAATAATCTATGCCAGAGCAGTGGGAGGTGAAATATTTAAAGATCCACCGAGATCGATTCTGCAATTCTGCAACAGCTGTTAAATGCGACCAACTTTTCGTTCTTTTGCGGTTATTTTTCTGTCTTTTTTTTTTTCCCAAGCTGTGCTAAAGTCCAAGAGAAAATAGGATAAACAGATGTCTGGCTTGCCTACAGGAAAATAGGACACATTTGGAATGATAAGTCTCTTAAACTCCATTGAAAATGCCAGCAGCGTGATGGTGCCAGTTACTGCCCGCGCCCGTGCCAGCGAGCAGCGCGCTTGCCCTGAGTGCCATCTGGGAAAATGGTGCTGAGAATGTTATCGATAATGGATCACAAGTTCCTCTGGTCAGCATGGACCTGTGCTGCATAAGACTCTCTCTCTCTCTCCCTCTCCCTCTTTCTCATTCTCTTCTTTCCTTCCTTTCTTTCTTTCTTTCTTTCTCTCTCTCTCTCTCTCTCCTCCTTTCGGTTCCCTTCTCTTTCTCTCGTTCCCCCCCAGTTAAATGTTTTGATTGTAACATAATCGGCCCTCCCTTGTCTGCCTAAACAATCCCCCCATTCATTTTCTAGATTCATTCCCCTCCATGTCCACGCAAACCATTATTTCCAAGCGCTTGTTGAACATGAGCACACGTAGGCCTCCCTCCCTGTTCCTGACACCAATCATTTCATATCTACGCATCCCTCTGTCACAATTTTGGCCGACAGAAATGAATCCAAAAAAAAAAAAAAAAAAAGGAATATCTGTGCTGAGGAATTGGCCCTTCGCTGCTTGTTCCACCCGGAATCGCGCTGCACATTCCAGGTTAAAGTTTCAGCACTTTTTTTTTTCAGGCCTCGTTCTCTGGCTAAGAGTTCTGGGAGCGAAAGGATAAAATCATCTGCTCATAGTGGCAATAGGTGGACAATGCAGTAGGCTAATGAAGCACGTCTGCCTTTGTGAACGCGCGGGACGGATGAAAACGATACTCGCAGCCTTTTCAGGCGGCCCACAATGAAAATGTGAGCTTTTCTAGACACTGTTTGAACTTACGACAATATCTCGTCCTTTCGCCTCAGTCTCTTTCCCTGAGACTCAATCCCTCCTCCTCCTCCAGTGTTCCTCTTTTCCTATTTTACTAGTGTTACACGCATTGTTCGCCAGATTGAAGCACAAAGCTCAAGACATCCGATCTCTCCAACTCTATTTAGGCGCAACACAAAGCCGAGCAATTTATGGGAAGAGCCAGTGCGTTAAATATCAATGACGCCCTGTTGTACAGTGTTCAGCATGTGTCTCTTTGAAGGTAAATATATACTCTAAGCTCTGCTCATTAGATGAATAGGACTGACTGGAGTTCAGACAGCCCAGGGACGACCAAGAGGAAGTGACTCACGGTTCATCTTTTGCTTGAAAAAATGAGAACAAGCTCCTTATAATCTTTTTTTCTTTTATACATATATAATCTTCTTCCTCTCTTCTCCGCTACAGGGCAGTGTAACGTAATTCTCAGCCTTCTATTAAAACATCCTGCTACTAATTACTGCTTACGCGCTGGAGCTGCACATCAGCACGGCTGCTCGAACACTACAGTCAGTGAGGTGGAAGAATACAAAGCGCACGTCAAGTTAATGACTGATTTTACGCACAGACATGACAGGAAATATAAAAAATAAACACTATTTTAAAGGTCATAAAATGTGATTTTTTTATTACTATTATTATGATTATGATTATGATTATTATTATATTAATGCATAAATATGGTTCCACTTTTTTGCTACTATGCATCCCAATAATAAGGTATACTAGCTGTTCATATATCACTCTTTGGCAATGCTTGTAAAAACTGATTATCATGCAGAACAGCATTTCCAAACCATAACCATATGACGTGTGATGGGAGGAAATTCATAGTGCTCAAAGTATGTGAGCACGACCATAAATTCAGCACCAAGGCAGTGAGTCTTTTTTTCCGACACTTGCCACACAAACACACACAGTGACTCACACACACACACACACACACACACACACACACAAGTGCTGAGTGGCAGTAGCAACTGGCAGTCCCTATTTGATTACTAATAAGAGAGATGTTCCCTCTGTCAGATACCAAACATTCTCCACTAAGCAAACAGCTATTTCAGCTAGTCAAACATTAGCATTGCTGTCCAGCAGTGGCGCGTATTTTGCCTCGGCTCACGACTCGCTGTCTTTCTATATCCCCAATCTAATTTCTCGCTCGGTGGACGGCAAAGTTCACGATGGGGAGATAAGTTTGCAACATCAACAGAGCAGAGAGTGAGAGAGAGAGAGCGGGAGAGAGAGAGAGAGAGAGAGAAGGCACTGCTCTCTGGCACAGAGTGCCAGTTGTTCGTGCTGTCTTTATGGAGCATGGTGGGCTTGTTCTACCTCACTAATCTCCAAGAGGCCCAGGCAGCTCTCTAGCACATCCCTACTCCTCAGATCTGCCCTCATCTTCTCCACGCTTGTATACTCTGCCAAGATAATTGGTGATAAGAAAGCGCAAGACTTGAATGTTTCTAACCAACAGAAAGGAAATCAAACAGAACTGAAGAGAAGAGAAGAGAAGAGAAGAGAAGAGAAGAGAAGAATAAGCAAAAAAAAAAAAAAAACCACCAATCACTCATGCTGCAGGAGATGATGTATTTAAACTCGCTAATGTTATCAACACGTAAGCAGCAGCAACCAGCTGAGCAACATCTCTCATTACCCAAGAGGAGCAGTATGAATGCTCATACACACATGCTCACACATTATATATACACACATGTTATAAGAGAAACAAGGACAGTGGGAAGCTGTGAGCATCACGTCTAGAGCCTACAGAGAAGATAACAGGGGAAGAGGAGATGGAGGCGAATGATGCACTTGTTAACAAATTAGAATGAAGGAGGGAGAGCTGTGAATCTAAAGCCAGCCGCTCTCTAGGAATAAATGACTCGTTGCTGGGAGTGGAAGGGCTAAAGCAACTGCCTCCCCTGGCACCTCGAGCAATTACACACTCCCTGAAGACACCCCCAGGTTTCCAAGTCAACCCACCTGCGCAAAGCCCAAAACACCGGGCCACACCACCCATCACACAAAGACACCCCACCCTGAGACAACAGGAAACGGAAGACAGAGAAGGCCCTTACCTGTCGATGATCACAGGGTCTGAAGGGGTTTCGTTTCTGTTCCCGCAACTTTTCTTGTCGCAACACCGGCTGTGGAGGAAAATGACAAACGAACAACAGTGGCGATGTAAGATTTGGTCTCAGTTCAGGAAGCGAGTGTTTTGTCTTGCTACAGCCTGAATCCAAAACCGTCATTTGCGCTTTCTCTTTATAGCGTGAGGTGGAGGCGGCTGCCTGGCTCACTGGCTGGCTGGCCATCCCCAAATCGGGCGCCGCTGTGCCGAAACGGAGAACAACATGTTGCGGTGTTTGCATTGGTGCTGAACAGAGAACTGGGAAAGGGGGGGGGGGGGGGTGCCAAGAGGCAGGAGGATCACTTTCACAGCTTCGCCTTTTGTTTACCTCTAATTGTCAAGCTGTTATATCTGGAGAGGATGCAAGATGCCACCTTCAACCAGTGCTTTTGTGGGGCACTTATTAATTACAGGCTCAAAAGCCTGCATCAATCTTTCACAATGTGCCAATGCCTCCATTTTGAGGCTGCTAGGACGCTCCCATTATGAGTGCTTTAATTAATGCTGAAATGATACAAGGAGGAGAAAAAAAAATCTTATGCCTCTTGCATTTAAAGAAGCACACTTGTATAACGGTTACATGTCCAAATTCTCACCATATGGTACGGAAAAATATGTAAAGCTCCTTTAAGCTGACAGCTAAAGTGATTAAAGTGTGTGTGGGGGGGGGGGATGCACTTCACAACAAAAAAGAAACACGCATGTGAAAGTTACATGTAGTCACAGCGCAAGTCACAAGAATGGTCACTAACAATGTGTGTCAATGTTATCTCTGAAACCGCAGCACACAGGAAGAGGAGTATTTTGTATGTTAATACCTAAGAGCTCAGTGCTGTGAAAGCAGCACATCAATGGGACTAATGGCACTAAAGCAGAAGCTGGCCATGAAGCATGACCTTTGGGCCTGTAACTGATGCTTGATATTAGTGGTTAAAATTGGATTGGTTGTGCTCTTTTATTCCTGTCACAATTTTCCCATTTCTATCTGATGTCTGACTTCCTAATTCATCATGGCTTTCAGATACAAAAGAGATGTAGCTGCTGTCAAAGTGTGCCTTTAGTGCAATAATAATAATAATAATAATAATAATAATAATAATAATAATAATTTGAAAATATGTCTAATTACGTGCAAAAGTTTGGGTGTAAATCGGATTTTAGATCTTTCATCGTCTCTGTGCATTCCAACATGCCGCAATCCGAAAAAAAAATAATAAATACAGTACTATTCAAAAAATCCGTGACCTGCTTCCGTTTTCCTTTTTTGTGCGCGCGCTCTGTAAATCAATTCCAAACCCTCTTAATATCCTAATGTTGCTCAGTTTATTCAAGACATGTTGATTTATGTATGTTTGATTATTATTATTATTATTATTATTATTATTATTATTATTATACATTGATAAATTAATATTCCTAAAATAATGTATATTTTTTATAATAATTTATACATTTTTTTATCAAATTAAGGCATGCAAAATATATGTAAAAGACAAATATAAATAATCTACAACAATTATGATAGATTTGTAATGCGTGCATAGCTAACTTTTAGGTTTTCCTTACCTGCACATAATTTCGTGTGTAAGCAGAACTCGGCACATTTCTGGATTTTTATCTTGGCCTTCATAAATAATAGCCTTGAAACAAACAAAACAAAAGACATAGAAAGAGGAATTAGCAAGCAACCTGCCACGAACTGGAGCTGTACACTTGGATGAAATGTAAATAATATTAATGATAACAACAAATTAAACGATAAATAAATAAAGTAAAAGGCAAAGAAAAAATACGCCACGTATTATTATGTATATATTTTTAATAAATGTTAAACCTGTATGCTTTTTATCACCAGTAGATCAGAACGTTTTATTTCTACGTATAAACACACGTGCTTGTGTGAACTGAAGTAAATAAATAAATAAATAAAACAAATTAAATTTAAAACAATATGCATGTCTACACAAATGATCGACAGTATAGGCTAATTTCATAATTTATCAATAAAGCCTCCCATACGGCCTGACCTTTGTTATGTCCATAAATAAGTTATGATGGAGAAGCATATTCTATTTGAGATTAAATATCAACGCCCGGCGCTTCACTGTGATGATAAATAATGTGACATTAATAGCACTTTATAAATGAAGAGGCGCATATGCTAGGCGTTTAGCTGGTCGCTGTGTTTTATTGGAGAAGATGAGAGGGAAATGCTGGTGCGTTCGAGGCGCTCGGGGTGCAGATGGGCGCGGGGAGCGCACACATCACCGCGCCTATCATCGCCACACATTGGAGGGGGAAAAGTGCTAATGGCCAATCTGCTGTTTATTTTTGAGCTGCTAACAATGATTTTTCTCTCTCTCTTTCTCCCTCTCTCTCCTCGTTGCTTTAGATAAAATCACGGTGTCGGGGGGTACGGTTGAGTAATTTTTGAGCATTGGCTTTAACAGATGGCGCAGTGCTGGAGGTGCGCTCTCCTTCACTTTCTCTCTCTCTCTCCTACTCACTTTCTCTCTCTCTCTCTCTCACCCTCTCAATTCCACTCTCTCTCTGTCTCAAAATTTAAGCCGTTAATAAATTAAAGGGCTAATAAATCCCAGACATTCGTTGTATGCTACATAATAACAAAAATCACATGCAGACGCGCACAGAATCCAGCGCTTAAAAATGACAAGGTAATTTGGCGCGTATGTTAATTTTTACATTCGTGATACATCAAAATACAAATAAGTTTTGAAATGTGAAAGAAAGTTATTCGTCTGATGGTACTTTATCTATCCTTATAGTCATGATTTATTTTTTTTTTAACACCCACCCCTTTTACACACGCGCGCGCCCGCGCACACTCACGCTGTAAATACGGGAAATCCATAAAGTGTCTGTTCAGCGCCATTGACTCTTTGATCATTTTCACACCAATTAGGACACGGCCAATATTTCTCATTTCTGTCGCACGTGCAACACTGGTAAACTGGTCTAAGCGAAGCAAGCACCAAACCCGAGATTTTAACTTGTTTAGCCATGATGGAAGCAAATGAGACGGTTAAAATGCGACATCATGACGAGGAAACAGTACAATATCAACTCGAGTGGCCCTCTCAGGATTTATTTCTCTTTAGCATATAGAGCAAGAAGTCCCAACCCTCGGGCTATACATTATAGGCTTATATAGTCAGAGCTAATAAATGCAGGAGCAATTAAGTAAAACTGTCGCTTACTACTTAAAAAAAAAAATAAAAAAGCTCTTTTGAAAGAAAAAAAAGCAATGTAGAGATGATATAATATATATTCGGACACAAATAACGAGGATGTAATTATAAGCTTTTATAAACAATCGCATCTTTTTATTTATTTACTTATTTATTTTTAAATCAGAGTGTTTTGGTAAAAGTACAGCTTTTTTGCATGGAATATTTCGCACAAACTCCACGCGCAGAATTTTTTACGATTAACTCTACGCAAGGCCTATCAAATACATCAGACTGTCTCCCAGGCAATAAGTCATAAAGAAATATGAACGACACGGAGAGCTTAAATACGAGCTGAATAATAACGAGGGAAGAATGAGAGCTCATTTTATCCCCCGCATTTAGAGAGCATGCCTTTCATGAACCCTGCACATCGCCCTCTCTTTCACTGGTGCGGGGTTCAAAGCGCGTGCTCAGTCAGGTCGGGGTTTTCCCCCCTCCTGTATATATAGTGTGGCGTTAATAATTAATACTAAATTATACTGCATCAAAACAACAAAACGCACAAAAACAACAAAAATGTATACGAAAAAGAATGATCAAACGTGCGTAAAAACAAGCAGCAACATCAGAAAATAATAATAATATATTCTTTTTTTAAGTAAAAGAACAAAATAAACACGGAGAAAATGCATTATTAATAATTATACTCACAACAATAAAAAAAGTGGTTCTTACCTGTTTTGTCATGGAGTCGATTAACCGTACATAAAGATCCTGTTCTGTTCTGACGCCTGTGGGAAATGTTTCATTCAGTCAGCGCCATGGCTTTGCCACAGTTTATTTATATTTTTCTTTTTCTTCTTCTTTTCTTTTTTTTTTTTTAGTATCACATGAAAGCACAAACCGAAAATGTGCTCGACGCTCAAACTATTTCAAATAAGAAATGCACCTAAAAAGTTTAATTATTATTTGTAATGTAACGGAGCATTTTTAACTTCCATAATAAATATCCTGTTCATATACTGTTCACTACAATTGAAAATAAATTGATATTAATTAAGTGATACTGTTATTTGTACTATTGTGTTGTTTATTGTTGGATAATAGTATTATATTTAGCAATCCTTGTTGTCAGTATCAGGATGGAGAAGTTGGACTTACCGTTGCTGTATAAAAGCTGTAGTTTGTAATGTATCCCATTGTTAGTTTTTTCGCTGTTTGGTTCCTGAAAATAAGCACGGGTGGCAATCAGACTGAAGTTTTCTGCATTTTGTTTCAATTTTGTATGTGCTCTAAAATATGCAGGGTCTTGTTTTGCTTTGCAGCTATGCATGTCCACTAAATTCATGTGTCAAACTTTATCTATGAAAATATCTAAATATATAGACTATGTTATAATTCTATAAACAAGTATTATTAAATATTAAATTTAAAGACGGTGTGGGATAACTAATTTTTGAGCAGAAGATTGCAGTATAATAATCGCGTTTACAATTTTATACTGTGTTGCACAATTTTACTATAAATTATTATGACATGCTAAAATATTCACATATATGTTTTTTTTTTTTTACATGTAGGAGAATGTGTATACTAAAATTTCTGTGATCCTCTTTCTTTTGGCGCATGTGCGTAAAGTTCTGTGAACTTAAGATGGGGAAAAATATCAAGATCTTGCGCGGCATTTTTCCCCCCAAAAAAGCGGCGCTTACTTTCTCCTTTTCCACAAAGTCCACAAAAGCTGTCCTTTCGATCTCTACGGGTTGGCCTTGTCTGTCGTACAGAGCCAAGACGAAGTGGAAAAAATTGGACTTCCTCAGATTGGACGGCGGCTGTTTCTCGTAATGTGCCCGCGCCAGACCCACTCCGCTGCGGGGGAAAGAGATGACAAACCGAGGTCGGTTAAACAGTAGGGACACAGGGAGCAAGGGAGCAAGGGAGGGAGGGATGGATACACACGAAATAGATATAGTATCAGGAAGAGTAAAAAAACAATCATCTAAACTGATGGAAAGTGACCGAGAGAGTATTCTTGATTTGTCACTTAAACAGTAGTAATATGATGTAATGAGCGGCGGAGAGAAGAGGTGCACGGGGAGACCGTAATTGATACATGGCATAAGTGGGGATTTAGGGTTGGTCTGAGAAATGCATGAAAAAAAATCGGGATGATTTGGCAGACGTACCTTTGGGCGGCTGTGTTAGCATCCACCACCCCGGCCGTGTGCATCCATGATCGGACGGGGTTCATGCCGCTGCCCAGCGGCTCCTCTTTCATAGTCGTCCCCCCTCTCGGTATATTCTCCTGAATCCCAAACATTAAAGCGGCGTGCGCAAAAACCAGCTCCAGCCGATGAGGTCAAAGCGAAAATCGAGGGGGAAAAAGGAAGCGTCGTTTCTCCACCAGTCTCTCGCACTCGGATCTCTGCGAGAGTTTGGTCGTGATTTGTCGAAGAAAAAAACAAAACAAAACAGAAACAAGCCCAGTTCACAACAAGTCTCGGCTCCTTCAGCGCGTCCTGTGTTGGCACGACATGGGCGAGTGGAGGATTCTCTGTCAGGATCTCTCAGCGGCTTGTTTGGATCAGGATCCCGTTGGAGGAGTCGTCGAAATACCTGGATGATGTTTTTTTTCTTTTCTTTCTTAAAAAAAAAATCAGTTCAACATGTCTTGTAACTTTGCGCTGTGATGATGCTCTCAGGCTCGTGTCATCATCCCTACAGGAAAAAAAAAGCTTCAGGACACTGCTGAATCGACCACTTTCTGGCAAGCCGCTTCAGCTCCAAAAGACAAATAAACGGGAAAAAAACTATGATTTAGCGCGGAGGTGTTCCCGGACGCGGGAGAGAGCTTGATGAGGGGGGCCTTTAGCGTCTCTCGGAATGGATGGAAGCGTACAAAACTCAGCCCTCTATCCCCTAGGACTGAAGCCTTTCCCGGGAGCCAAAACTCTAGACCCGCGGGATCCGCACTGTCAGAGCGATGACGCGTTGTGGGCGGGGTTTTGACCATATATGGAGGAGAAGGGGTCTGACATTTCCGGTCGCTGGCGTTGCCCAAGTAGCGCGTGAGTGAGTACACACATCCACACACTACAAGCAGACAGCAAGATGCGCTCTCTATTCACCTTTTCAAGATATTAACATGCTTAAGTTAATCAAGGGAATCATCCGAAAACATCCACATGCATCTGCATGTAATCCACCAAAAATACTCTGTTTTGTATTTGTTTTTGATTTAGTTTAAATGCTCAAAACTAACACAGTTTGGTAAATGATTTGCACACAAAAGGAAATAAATGTTATGAATTGTGAAGGGTGAAAAATGGTTGAACATGGATTTATTAGCGATGCAAGAGCTCGGATGAGGAGGGCATTTAGGGTTAGGTGCATCCATGCACACTGTGGTTCACATGCAGAATAAAATCATTTGTTGGCCCCTTGTCATCCGCTCAATCACCGTGTCGTGCAAATGACAGTGACGGATATCTCAGATGCCTAATTGGCCCCTGTGTCGCTATGAAAGTCAAGCGGAGCTGGAGTAGCAGATATGAGGCGCACCAATCGATAAAAATACACGCTGTCTATTTGATAATTGCGGAGTTATAACTATAAGTAAATATCCCCCACTATAATGGCTGTGTTGATCCTCTCCACGAGAGCGCGATGCGCAGCTGAAGTCGAAGTTCAAACTGAAGAATAACACGCACACCGATCGTGGGCTGCAAAGTGTTCAAAACACACCAACACACACACTCACATTCTCTCTTCTTCTTCTTCTTCTTCTCACACACATATCCTCACACGCGTGCCGAGTCGCGCACAAATGCTCAGAAAAACCGCGATGCTTTTTTGCAAATCGCGCTAAAACTGCATCTGAAAACTGTGGAAGGACTCGAGGGATCCGCTGCGTCCACCCTCTCGCTCCATGAGCCCTTTTTTCCAATAAACAGAGCGTTTTAAGGACAATAATGCGCCCATTGCTTATTTAGTTTTGTGATATGGGAGTGTAAGGTGTTTCTTTTCTATTTTTTTGCCACTTGGCAGGGTGTGTATTGATGTTAATATTTTAATGAATGGTTGAAAAATCGAGACTCCGATGTGAGTTATCTGGGGAGCCGGAGCGCAGCGCACTGGAGGGAGGGATGCGGGGACGGAGAGGAGAAAGAGAGAAAGAGAAGGAGAGATGTGTGTTTTAGAGTGTGAGAGAGCAATCTGTTTGTGCTGGTGTTGGGGGGTTAATGACTATTGCTAAAGATAAGTGAATTATCAAAGCTGTTGCTCGCCTGAAAAAGTCCATTACTTGCCTGGTCGTCCAGTTAAATCCGTAAGTAATAAAATTATATTATATAATTTTATTATTATTATTATTATTATTATTATTATTATTATTATTATTATTATTATTATCTGTAGTAGTAATCATTAATTCGTTGTAAAAAAAAATAACGCGTTTATGCAGGCCTATTAATTAATTATAAAATATACTATACACAATATTTAATATTAATTCGGTGGTGTTATCTCGTGTCTTTTAATTGTCAATATTTAATGCGAGCGATAGTAATAATAATAATAATAATAATAATTATTATTATTATTATTATTATTATTATTATTATTATTATTATATTGTTGTTAATAGAAAATAGTTCTGTCATTATAGCCTATGACAACGAATGTAGCCTAATTAGTAATAATTGTATTAGAAAATGCAAACAACCTTGCATTCAGTTATTCTTTTGTTCATTTCTATTTTTTTTATTATTATTTTTCTTCATATTATATGTGTTTAAACTTCCCTCACATTGACTCTCTGCTTGGCTAACCGCAATCTACAGTATCTTTAATACAGATTACACACCAAAGCGATTTCAATCTGATTATCAAATTAGGGTTTTAGCTTAAATCCTTTTAAAGCTGATACTGTTGACTAGAGAGGGGGAGGGGAGGAGGGGAGAAAAGTTCAACAATCCCATCGCGAAGGTAACGATCCCCTCCTTAAAAAAGGGAGTTTTAAACCTTATTTGACAACAAATGCAGCTGCCCCTCTATTTTGGAAGATATTAAGGCGAAAATGAATGCAAATCTGTGTTCAGGAGCCATCTGGCCAGAGAGAATCAGCTGCTCCGCCTGCATCTATCTCGGCTCATTTTCCAGCCTCATCTGGAGCCGAAAGCGCGTGCACCAAATACAATAATCCGCCAAGTTTCTCCTGCACTCCGACATGCTGAGAGCACACGCTGCAGTTTTATGGCTTTAGCTTAAATACTTTCCCCCCCTTTGTAATCATTTAATTGCTTTTGCAAGATTAAAAAACGTGAAATTTCTAATAAAGCAAATCTAGGCTTTATTTATTAATGTATAAAATATTATTCAGGAGACACCTGCTAATGTGTATGAATATGCTGTCAATTTTTTACAACATACTTCATTTCTTATGATATTGTTTTCTTTTATAGATTTCTCTTGATCCTGTGTAAGTTGTGTAAAAATTGTTGATAGCGAGGATCATCATCATCATCATCATCGTTGACAACAACAACAACAACAACAACAATAATAATAATAATAATAATAATAATAATAATAATAATAATAATAATAATAATAATAATGTGTGTGTGGATTTAGTTGTCTTGTGTCGCCTGTGTTAGATCTTTTGCGAAAAGTGTGCTAACAGCCGACAGCGCACAAAGAGAAAGTTGGTGATGCAGCTTTGAATAAGATTTTCCTCGGTATGTTCGAAAAGAGACGCGCCCCCCCCCCCCTCCCTCCTTTATTGTGCACACGAAGTGCTCCTTTTGTGCGCATTTACGGGCCGGAGGCTTCGACGATCCCCGACCTCAAAAAAAAAAAAAAAAGAAAAAAATTTGCATTTAAATAGCGACATCAACCGATTCGCGCGTGCCGCGCGCCAGTAGGTTTCCCAGATGTCGCGGAGTGGTCGCTCACATGGCCGCTTGCCCAGCTGTCCTCTCTGCTCGTCATACCGGCGCCCCCCCACCACCTCCGCGCGTGCCCGAGCCACCAAATCCCCTCAAAGTCTCGGCCACGTCCCAAACCCCATCACACTACCGTACTAAATAGAGGACCACATTCATGGAAACGAGTCTTAATCGTGGCTTGGTCCCAAATCTGCACAGTGCCGGACTAAACAGTACACCAATTACGCAGCCAGTGCGCCCGAAACCTCGTGCCACTGCATTATGTGTGAAAAGAGCACACTGGCATACTGTAACCTGTAATGCCACACGTGAAGACCTGGGTTTTATTGTAAAGGTATGCAAAACGGTTTATGGGGACTATTATAGTGTACTAGAGTGCAGTGTAATCTTGATGAGGTTATGTGGCCCACAAAAGACATTCCCAAGAAATTCTTGGTTTCTTAATCTAAAATTTACAACAAAAAAAAACAGTATTTCTATTTTCTGTGGCTGATATTTTATCGATTAATATGGTGCCGAGGTGCAAATTTAATACAAATACATTTGAATGTAGACTAAATCTGAGTGATCCTAGACAAAGCACAGGTACTTGTTGACGTCTCGTGTGCCCGCAATGATCGTGCGTAAAAGTCTCAGTTTGAACCCGGTGTGATGTGATTCCATGACCCACCTCTCAGCTACAGTTACAGGTCTAATACACTAAGACGCCTAGTCATTAACTGATTATCACACGACTGCACGAAACATCACAGGAACACCATTCCTCCTTTCACTTATAAAGAGTGCACGGGGAAAAGCCTGACTTTGCGCTGAACACGCTTTGAATACATTTTTAGAACGCTTTTGTGTGTGTGTGTGTGTGTGTGTGTGTGTGTGTGTGTGTGTGTGTGAGTGAGTGAGTGAGTGAGTGAGTGAGTATGGACAGAATCAATCATTCAGCGCTGTGATGCTGAAACTGTTGCGCGCTCGTCACAGCTCGAGCTGATCATCACACTAATGGCTTCTCTAATGGATAAATTGGAGTGTAAAAAAGACCTGTTCCCCGTTAATAGTAATTGTAGTTAACGAATGTAAATAAATTTAAAAAAGCAAATACATAAATGCAAAAATAAATAAAATATAAACAATTTTCTAAGAAATACATACAAAACATTGTCTTTTTGCAGAGAACTGTGTGGATATAAATTTACTACCCAACTTATGCACACAAAAAATGTACATTGTTGTTTTTTAAGAGAGCACAACAAAAGGAATACATTTTTAAACATAATTTGACTTCATCGGGTGGAGTTGTTTTGCAAACCATTCCTAAGATATAAAGCGCAAAAAAAGAAAGAAAGAAAGAAAGAAAGAAAAAGAAAGAAAGAAAAAATAAAACAGTTTGCTCTAACCCGGTGAATCCAGGCGTTGTAACAGACGTGTTAATGATCTCTGAGGCATGTGGAAAGGAACTGTGAGAGGAAAGAGGTGGAAAGTGAAGATTATTTTTCCAAGGCGAAGATTTGCATGACTGTTTTTTTTATTATTTGCCCTAGTCGACCTGAAATTTGATAAAGAGCGCCTCCTGTTGCTCAGATTGTGTAATGCATTTTCCAACCTGAGCTCAGTAACCCTGAACACTTTGGCACACTTCTTCAATAAATAAATATACATGCATGCATGATCTGATTTTTATTTGGATAATCTACGTTATGTACTGTAGCATCACCCTAAGAACTGTATTTTGACTGAATGAAATGTAATCTATTTATTAAAGTTGATGCGCAGGGAATGAAATAAAAAGCGACTTTGGAGAAATCAGTTGCGTTCAATATTTTAGATTTATTGTATTTAGTTATGCAAAAAGTATAAACAACAACACAAAATATATGTAATAATAATAATAATAATAATAATAATAATAATAATAATAATAAATGCATGGATTCTGTGTTCTTTCAATCAGTATTCTGTATTTTATTTACAGAAAGAAGCTGTTATTGTGTGATGAACAGCAGGGATTGAGGGCACCTTGACTGTGTTAAAAAAACAGGTTTCGATTAGGTAATTTTAGATATTGTAATTGGCTTTAATTAAACATGCATCGCGCTAATTAACTCAGATGATTTTTTTTTTCGGCAGCCATGGGACGCGCTTTGCCGGCTTTGATACACTCAGTCCAGATGTCCCAGTACAATTCAGGCGGCAATTAGAAGTTCGACTACACACTCACTGGAAATGAAGTTCGAACCTTTGATAAGGCATAACATGCTCGAGCAGATGCTGCATTTAATATGAAATCATATACTGTCAAAGGGTGTGCGTGAAAACCTACAGGCTGGTGTAATAACAGCAAATATGGATACGCAACATCTGTATGCATCTCACACATAAACACATACACCACGCAAACATCTGGGGCTCAGAATTATTATTATTATTATTATTATTATTATTATTATTATTATTATTATTATTATTATTAACAAATATCGAGTGTGAGGAACACTTTCTGAGTTGGAGTTGAAATGAAAATAGTGAGTTATTGTGTGTGTGTGTGTGTGTGTGTGTGTGTGTGTGTGTGTGTGTGTGTGTGTGTGTGTGTGTGTGTGTGTGTGTCGGGCTCGGCCGCCGTGTAATTAGCATTTCCATTCTGCAGTTGAAATGAAGAGGGGAGCCTGCGGCGCGGCCTCGGGCTACACCCACATGAAGAGAGGGAAGAGGAGAGGAGAGAAAGGGGCAAGCGGAGAAAATATGAATAAAGAAAGCAAGAACCATTCGAGATAATTAACATGTAAAATATCCAGTGGAAATGGGGACGGAAAAGAGCGCCCCACCTCACTCACTACCGACTTTCCAGCTCCTTGTGCGTAAACTCCGTGATTAAAAAAGTTTCCCGCAGTAATTAAAGGTCCGGGGGCGCACACTGCACCTGCGCGCACACGCGGGGGCTTGCATGCGTGCATGTGTGTGTGTGTGTGTGTGTGTGTGTGTGCTTTAAACACAACTTAAAAGCTCCAAACCCAAATAACTCCATGTCCTTAATTATTCGCATCCGACCTACTTTTTAAAATTTGTACAAAACACCCAAGTTCATTGAAAAGGAAACAATTCAAAACGGATGATTCAGAAATCTGAGCCACGCCGACACTTCTCTTCTGCAGGTTTAAATGGTGAATGTGGAATTGAAAAAGTGTATATTGTGTGGTGACAGGGCGCCACCTACAGACAGGATAAATGCTCTAGCGCACCGTCACACCAGGGGCCCCATTATACACAAATAACACAGTAAATACAAAATTAATACTCGTAATACTTCATATTGATCAAATTGGATAGTTTCTATAAGTGAAAACCTATAGGGCAGGTGTTTTACCGCAGAGTTTAATAGGAAATGAATTTTAAAAAATCTACAAATAAAAAATCTATATAATCTATATAAATAAAAAAAGTTTTTATAGACAGTGTGATTTATATTGTATACAGTGATAAGGACAGAAAAGAAACCATGACAAACACTGGAAAGCTCAAAACTACCAGTTAAATATTTTAAATGCCTGAAGCAAACCTAAACATTAATTTTTTCCCTCTTTCAGACAAAAAATAAAATATAAACTATTCAAGATACATAAAAATGTATTTAAAATAATATGTTCATGTAAAAATTAAGGACATAGACCTGTTAAATTAAAGAAAATGAGTCAACGTATGGATGTGATGATGATGATGATGATGATGATGATGATGATGATGATGATGACGGTGATGATGGTGATGATGTGGAGATGGTGGTGCTGGTGTTTATATACTAAACCCATCCATTTTCATTTAATGCTTTATTGATTTAAAAAAAAAATACAAAATATATACAACTAGCTCAGGAATCCCGATTTGCAAGTATTAGATAATGTCAATAATGTCTTGGAGCAAAAAAAAAAAAAAAAGTGTTCCTGTAAAGAAAGAGGCACATAATGACTAAATCTACTTTTTGCATAATCAATTCCTTCAATATTTTTAAAATAAGTTTGGATATTCAGATCACTCCCAACCTTCATGCAAATGTATGATAAAATGCATTTGCAAGAAAATATAAGGTACATTTTGAAATTCAGCTGCATATCCTGCAGCTATATTTTGCCATATTCATTTTAAATTCTGAAATTAGTTTTGATACTGCATGTACATTTTGAATAGCTTTTGAAGTGAATATTCTATGATTAAAAATACAACTAATCAAATCTTCTGTACCTATATTATAATTCTTTGAGAGGACCAGAAATGGTCTAAAATAACATGTTTTGCAGTGAAAAGTGAAATGTAATCCTTACTTTTAGTAATGATTAGAGTGAAACAATCAATCTGAAGAGAGCTAGTTAAAACAATAAGCATCATTTACATATTCCTCAAACTAAACATCAAGGTTGACTCAAAATTTAACTCTGTGAAAAAATAACTATCTGTAAGTGTGATATATTTGAATAAATCTGAATGTATAAAAACATGAAATATGAACATAACAAACAATTACAACGATTAAAGGCACTTAATGAGCCTTATTTAATTTTGAGGAAACATTTTAAAAGTATAATACATATACCTTTGTTTGTAAAAGAAATAGTGCGAAAGGTACAGTTTAGTGCACATTTTTTTCCTGAGAGTGTAAGCCCCCCCCCCACCCAACCACCAGACCCCATGAGCAGCTGCTTTCAGTCATGTATGAGGGTCGGTGGATTATGTAGAGTTTATCGCATTCGTAGCTTGCTGATATTTGGCTATAGTCGGATGCGCTGAAGCTCGGCCAACACAGATGATAGCAGCAGACATGTGTTACCTAATGTGCTTTATCTAAACAGGCAAGCAAAGCCAAAGAATGATTTCTGTCAATAATAATAATAATAATATATCTACATAACATGTACAATCAGATAAAGCATTCTAGCTCACATTACAAATACAATCAGCACTCTATTGTCAAGGTGATTCCTAGAAAGCCAATTTTCTATATCGTTCTACTTTATTTGTGGGGTATGAGTGTCCTTAACCACAAGTGTCCTTAATCAGTCCTAGTGAATTATATTGTGTTGGTTTGATTTCTTATTTAATTTAATGACCTCATGAAGATATAAATATTCATTGCTCTGTACACAGATTGCACTGCTACTTAAATATGCAGTTCAACGTGAAAATGTTTTGAGCATACAGATATTTAGCAATTTATATTTCATTGTAACATGCATTGTACTTATAAAAATTTGATTTAATTATATATGTATTATATTTGACACACAATAATCTGATATTATTATTATTATTATTATTATTATTATTATTATTATTATTATTATAGGAAATGAAATTGAAACCCCATTTTTAAGTCTGGCGAATGTGATGTATGGTATCATCATGTGACTTTCCTCTTCAGAAAACACTCCTGACTGATGATGAAAAGGTCAGAAAACGAAAACCATACAGAGACACAGTAAATGTAAAGAAGTGTAAATGTGAGTAGTGGGATTAATAGTGACTGCTCTGCTGTATCTAAGTGTAATTCTCCATCTGCTCTAGTGGAATGTGTGTGTATGTGGGGGTGTGGGTGTACATGGGTGGGTGTGTAGGGGTGAAGGTTCACCCATTCCCCTATTGCAATATTATGTTGTAGTTCATATCCCACTGGTTATGACACGAGGGCAAGCTGGTGAAATCATTTAAAGACCTGTGTTATTACATGACCATTATATCAGGTCAGCTTGTAGTCATGTGCATCTGCTGGTCAATGCATAATTATGTTTAAAAGAAGAAAAAAAACAACAACAACAAAAAGTCATGATACCTGAAGGCAATTTCATGACTACACAGTGAATATATCAAGAACCGTTTTGACACAGAGTGTTTATATAGGTAACCTTTGCTAATTACAATTTTCATGGCAATTATCTATGGATAGTATTTAACACTATAATGACATATCATGCTTTGTTTGTTTCTGAACCATTGCCCTAATTTCGCATCCTTTCCTCATTCAAAATATTTTTGTTTTTCAGTTGCACAAATAAATTACAGCAGGGTTTTTTTTTATTTATTTATTTTTTTAGAAATGTATAGGAAGCTGAAATGGTTGGGTTTGTGTGGAAGCAGGCTGAAAAGTGCCTGCTGGATTGCCAAGTCCCTTAGCGGTAGTAAAGAGGAGGTATTCTCATAAAGGTGAGAGTTCGTCTTACGCCATACGTGTGCTCTTATGAGAGAAAAAAGCTGCCTTCTCCCCAATAAAGACAACGGCAATGATGCATTCAATAATCTTCAACATGTATTCTTTTTTTGGTGAAACCATTTGAGACCGATTTTATCGTTTATTTATTTTAACGATTCATTTTTACAGGAATCTATTTTACACTTGGATTTGCCTGATCATTCAATATGAGCCCTGCACTCTCAGCGATTCGGGTGGATTAGAGAACCAAACTTAAACCATTGCATTTATATTGTCATAAATTTCATTTTACGCTCACACTGTGTATCTGAATGTATCGTGTGATATTTATCTTACAGAACGTATCTTGACAAGATTGTGTGATTCATTCCTGATATGCTCCATGCGCGGTATTCTTGCTAGGAAACTAGCAGTCTAGAGGTGTCTCACCCTCCACTTGAGCATTTGAACAATACAAAACTAATTCTGATGTGTGAATCCTACATTATTAACACAGAGAACGAGGATGAGAGTTTGCTGTGAAAAAAAAAGCCAAGCAAAAGCTAAAAATAATCACTGGCAGCTTTGCACAGCGGTGCAGCGAGTGGCTAGGGACCTCCAAGGTGGCAAAGCAGTGAAGAAGGAGCACAGAAAACCTGGCAGAATGTTTAAATTAAACAGTGAAACTCAACATCTGTGTTCCAAAGCCTTTACCCTCAATTTCGCATCTCAGGCGTGTGTGAATGTGCGCGTTTGCGTGTTTGTGTGAGCGCACGCCGACTCGTGAGCGTGTGTGATTGAGAGATTTTAGGCACTCATTCGCACTAATCTCCATTTACTCCGATTTCACTAGCTCAGTGATGAACTATGGCACGGCTGTGCCTCCGAACGCATCACCCGCACGGAGCGTCGTCCCAATTTCCGACTTGGAGGGATGCGGCGTGTCGGGAAAAAAAGCATATGGACTGCATATTCATTAGTGCACTGCTGATAAATAGATTAATTGGCTAGATTAGGCAGCCAAAGCTTTGATCACAGGGACCGAGCCAAGAGTGTGTTTGTTGTTTAGTGTAATTTTGTTCATTGAGAGCGAACGCGGTGCTGAAAACCTTGCTGCACAGGCGTTCATGGGATTTATTTTCCAGTTAGTGTTAAGAGGAGACCGCAAACATGTAAACAACAGAAGAGCAAGGAAATCTAATGAGTGTGTGGGTGGGTACACATGTAAAAGGAAAAGAAACACAAGAAGGGTAATTAGTGCTCTGAACAATTCAATCATACGTGATTGTAGCTTTATTGTGTTTCATCATGTCAGAGTGGCGTAAAACCTCAAATCACGATCCGGTGATGTACAGATTTACTTACATTACACTTGTGTCAAACTGGGAATGGAAATGACGACAAAATATCTAACAAAATTGGTACATTACTTTAAAAACCCATCAAATCAGGGTTGCACTACTTCGGAAAGATAATAAAATGTACCAATCTGCACATTTGTCACACTGTGACTTCATACTAGCAGCTTATTAACCTTTGGATGTTTACAAATATTTAAACAGCTATGTTTTGTTGATTTGACTTGATAGATCGACTGATTGATTGATTGATTGATTTCAGCCATTGAACCTATTTTTAAATCTCTGCACGGTATATATTACTTTCAATTTCACAAATATCCTGATGTCTCTGAATAAGCTCCGAACCTGTCCTAAACCTGTCCGCTGTAAAGATTGTTCAGCGATCAATCAAAAATTGTATTTTGTCATGTAATAGAAATCAGCATTGTGTTGTGTAATAAAGCTGTGAAAATTGTAAATGCACACTACAAATATTAAAAGACATTTGGAACTCTTTGATCTCACTCGAAAACTCAAACGTTTACAAATATATTATGTACATAAAACATATTCTGAAGTGTTTGTGCTTTTGATCTTTTTTGATTGATTGTTTCATTTTAAATGACTGATTTGCTTTTCCCCTGGCATTTTCGTGTTTTATTTAAGTTCAGTTACGTTTCGTCTAACTGCGAAAGCACAGTGATGCCCGTGACCTGTGGATGCAGTTGCTGAGTTCCTGTTCAATTCCGAGCTGAATGAAGATGATAATGTGGGAAAACGAATCGGCAGGTCTGAGCAGTGAAGTTTTTCTGCGCATCAGAAGAGTCCGTGTTTATTCTCTTTGCTCTTTCTGTCTCCCGGCGGAGTCTCCGTGGCTTCACCCCTGTTAACTCGGATTTGATTTAACCTTTAAAGCAAAGGTGCGCGCCTCCTCCTTCTCGGTAAACACCTCCAAAACACATTTGCACTGGAACGATTCTCAGATACAAACATGACGTGAGGCTTTGAGAACGCCACCCGCATTATTAATTCATAATATGCTTACAGCTCTTTATCAGGACTGCGAGAGAAGATGAAAGGCCTCGTTCAGCGACAGCCGTCCTCCTGCATTGGCTCTTTTCAAACCCGGTGTTCGACAGCTCAGGATGGGCCTTTGTATGTGTATACATGCATGTGTGTGTGTGTGTGTGCCTTAACACTTTCAACAGCTCATCCATTAGAGCAGGCCCACTGTTGACTGACAGCAGCGTTCTGCACCCTTTCATGGCTCCGTGTACATTGCATAAGTCTGTGGGGGATTGCTTTGAGCGCCGAGAGAGCTCTGAGCACTGTCAAGGCTCACTGAGAGCCACAGAGGTGATCCAGCTAAGTAAATAACCTAAAAACACACCAGCATCAGTCCTCTCATTGTTTTCCAGCAAGGAAAAAAAAAATCTCAGCAGAAATACTGGTACTGAAAAAATAGACAGCATTTTTTTTTTGTTTGTTTGTTTGTTTTTTTGTACAATTTGATGCCTGTTTCATTTTAAATGTTCTAAATTGATTGAGAGATTATAGCAGGATGCGACACGTTTGCACCAAGCAGAACTGAAATGCAAGTGGACTGAATTGGGTACAATGAAAAGTGCTTAAGAAATACCTAAGAAGTCAATCTGGCTTACATATAAAAACAAGAATACTTCATGATACACAGGGGATTTAGTATTGTTTGGATCAAAATCGACACAATGATTAGGTCAAATTTAAGCAAAAATTTTCAGACATTACATTTTAGTTTGCAAAGAAAACATATATATATATATATCGCTTCTAAATCCTCTTAGCAATGAACAATGCTGTTAGAAGTGAAACATCCAAAGCGTAAAAAAAAACTAACATGTCCATCTTTAAAATGTTTTACTGCTTTTCCTTTCAGTTTTTCTTCCATAATGCTTGAGACTTTTGGGATTTTTTAAAGCACAGAAACAGAAGGTATCCATGATGCCCAAAGGGATGCATGAAACAATTCCTTACAAAATAAAGGACTGATTCCTACAATTATCTCTTGACCATCATTTTCATCATCACTTTACAACATTTACTTATAAAACATATAAAAACATTTTTGATTGAAAACATGTGTACACCATTCTTTAAAGTGAAACATGGTCAAAGAGTCAAGTACACAATATATGATTTATAATCGAGATAACACGCGGACGTCTATTTCATCTTTCATCCTGAATGACGTTATTCTTTTACAACAGTCAACCATATTATATGGAGAATTAATTAGGAATGAAGATTTCGAGTTTCAAGTTCCCCACTCCAGCTACTTTCTGTGCTAAAGATGGCGAGTGTCTTTTATTCCGAAATCCAAACGATTCCACACTATTCTATGGATTACACAAGCCCCTGGCATGTTCAGTTATCTGCTATGTATCTTTAAGTGAGTGCTGAGGCGGTGTCTGAAAAGCAGAGCAAATTTGACTCATTAAAGGAGCATAAAATTGTGTCTTTGTGCGTGACCTTTTGTTCAGCATCTTTGGAGAATTCTGTTCCTAAAAGAGGTGAGTTTTTTGTGCACAGAGAGGAAAGGCTCCACGGGTATTGGGTTCCTATAGGGAACAATGCCGATAGGTTCACCTTGCAGTGCATGGGTGTAACTTAGCCTGGAATATTGTGGATCAAAGACTAATAAACAAAGTAGGTGGAAATGCTGTAAGAGTATATGTGATCTGGCAAAGGATACAGGCATGAAAAGAGCAGGCTGACTTTAGGAGGATGAAAACATTAAGCAAAACTTAAAAAAAAAAAAAAAAGTCACTCTGTCGCGTTTCCTTCGATCTCTTTTATGAGAGCTACACATTATTTGCATGCTCACTGTACATTCAGAGACATGTGGAAACACAAACTGTATATGTGGGACATCTGCATGCTGTAGGACAATACCCTTTATGGTTGCGCTTTCATCTCTGTGCTGATCACTGGGAAAATATGAAAGAGGAAATGTTCCCTTTGTGCGTGTACAGAGTGCCGCATGACCTGCTGATCTCCACAATAAAGCCGTAATGGCCGTGCGCCTCCCCGAGGAACACACCAGCAACCTGGTCCTCTTATGGAAGCTGCAGAAACAGGTCACTGCGAGCATGCAACAGAGGAGAAAAAATATGTCTTTATGAGGCCAGAAAGCTGACATCAAAGTAAGCAGATGTACACCTGTCATAAAGCCTCGGAGGGGATTGACATAGAGGCCCTCATTCATATCCAACATGTCAAATGGCAACTGCCAAGCTTGACCATTGCAAAAAAAAGAAAAAAAGAAAAAAAGATTGAGCTCCGCCTGAACCCCTGCACATCATCTCATCACGCTTGATCTCCAAATATGAGTTTTCCAAAGATGAGCTTTTTCCCCTCTCACACTCGCCGGCTACTTTATTAGTGGCTAAGCTCTTTACACTTGTAGCATATTGCAGCAGGTTAGGAGCCTAAGCCTTATTGTCCCACATTATTGAAAATCTAGGCTGTGAGAGCCGGCCCCTGGAGGTCAAGCTTTGTCTGAGTGCGCTCGCTCTCTCATTTCTCAGGCAACAAGAGGCAACACTGGGGGAGGACGGACAAGATTGAGCTGGTAATACACTTAAATCCATCTTGGTTGACTTACCACAAACTTCCTGCTATCCCCGCGGCTTCTCGTGAGCCGAAATAATTCCTTTATAACTTACAAGTGCAGAAACTATGACTTATGAATTCATTGCAACACGGGCAGCATTATAAGTCTGTGGAATGGGAGGGCTATTTTATGAGGGACTCATAAAACGTAGACCAGCACTAGACCGAGCGGGCTAAATTGGATGAAAGACGCTTATGTCAAATTGAGAAGCACATCTCCTCTGAGAATACGGATAAAAAGCTTTGCCTTTCATCGCTGCCACAATAAAGTCAGATGTAAATTTTGTATTTCCTGTTTGAAGACTAAATCATAGTTTTTGAGATGTAAATTCAATTTAATCAGCACAAATCATAAAACAACTCCAGTCGACGTAAGTCGCTTTGTGTTGAATTCAATCGAACCTGCCAGATATCTTTTGTTCTAACAATTTGTGATTATGCATTTCGGCTTGGTATAAGGCCCGAGCGACGTGGCGGTTAATTAAATGTGGACTGTGGCGTGTAGGTGCTGTTAGTGAGAGTTCAGAGGGTTGTGGCACCACCTGGTGTTCGTGGTAGAAAAGTACATATTTGGGATTTTTTTTTTTCATTTGTCCTTTTAAGGAACATTAATTGTTCTTATGAGAAACATTTGAAGTAACTTTTTGAGTGTACTTTTGCTGTGCAGTTTTAACACCAAAACAAACACATATAGTAATAAAAGACAAGAAAATTCTTCAAATTAATCTTTATGTAAAGTATTACATAATTAAGAAAGTGGTATTGTTATAACAAGGTGTTATTACAAATGGTTAAAAAAGCAAATGTGTTTTCCCCCCTCAAATATTCATGCAGCATTTACAACAGGGAAAAAATAATATTTATATATAAATACAGTGTTGCATGTTAAATGCTACAAATGTAAAACAAAAAAGAAAGAAAGAAAAAAAAAGCTTTCATAATCACATAATACATCTCAGTGCAATTTTTATCCACTGGCCTGATTTTGAAAACATCTGTCTCTAGATTCATACAGTACAGTTTCCTAGATTATATCTAGATCTAATAAAATCTTTAGATACAAGAACAAGAAAATGTAACTATCAGAGTTTAAATAAAACATTCTATTATAAACATTTGATCCTACACAATCATGTAGACATACTAATAACGCGAAATGTCTTTGGTCTATACTAAATACACAAACAAAAACCATCACTGGCGGCTCTCCAAACTACACTGTAGTAGGAACTAAATTAGCATTCATATCAAATGTGATAACCTGAAATTTCTAGTAATCACCTGTGGTTAGCCCTTCCATTAAACATCAGTCATTGAAGTGCTGATATATATATATTTAAAAAAAAAAAAGAAAGTAAAAAAAAAAAAAAAAGAAAGAAGAAAATATCCACAGGCAAGATTAGAACTGAGAAGTCAAGTACTTGTAGTGATAAATAAGGCACAGAATGCGTTGCTATGATATGAACTGGCCAAAGAGCAGGCTGTTCCTCCACTCCAAGAGATCCTGCAATCTGTTTCCTTATTCATCCTCTCCAGGACCTGTCTGACCTTGTGATCAATATCTCTGCATGATATGATTTATATGGCCCTGAGAGAGAGACACAGAGCAAACATTGATGTGACACAGGTCACCTTTCTGCATGTTATGTTCATTAACCCTTTGCGATTGATATTCATATATGCTGACTCCGGCTAAGATGGATCAAAAGAGCGCGGCGGCGAGCTCAAATGCTAGGTGCCCTGGCCTGCAGGTAAAGTGTTTCAAATGTGCATTTCTTCATTGTCGTGAACCTGCATTGATTTTCCAAACGCGAGAAATTCCCAAAGTCATCAGATTTCAGGCAAATACGCTATGGGCAATTTTACAATAATGTTAAAATAATGCAATTTCAAAATAATGTTTGAAAAAGCTTCACTTACACTGAGTGCTAATAATTCGCTAATTATCCGATTAGTAAACATCTTACCAAATCTATCTGATCAAATGAGGTGTATAATCCTTTTTTAATAGAAAGAGTGTTCAAGTCAAACTGGGACTTCTGGTGCTGGAAATCTCATAAATGAAGGTGTAAAACAGATTATGTGGAGAAGATAAAGCACAGTACAGTGATGAGACTCAGCTGCAGGAAAAACATTTCAATAGTGCAAAGTACAGTTCTGACCCTGCTCCAAGCCATTTCCACGTTTGGGCCATTAAAGGAGTTCCTGGGAGGCCAACATTTCAGACATGAAGCAGGCAGTCTGATCATGGTTATGGCATATTGTGAAAAGTTTCTACCCTGATGGTATCCAAAAACTAGTGAAAAGCTGGGATAAGTGCATTAATGTAGAAGGGGATTACATAAAGTGAGTTTTTATGCTCATAGCGCCAATATCAAAAGTCCCATTTTGACTTGAACAACATCACAGAATACTGTTCGTGTCGATGTTTGTATTTAATGTCTAATAACAGAATCGATGTCCATGTTCTGCAAAGTGCAGATGTGGGACACAAACTGACCCGAATGAAGTTAGCTTGGCATCAAGACCTAAGCAAGCATGCAGAACTTGAACGTGGGGCGAAATTTACATAATGACCTACACTATATAACCAACTTTGTGGACACAGGACAATCACATGACCCATAGTGTAACTGCTTGCTTAACATCTTAATTTAGATTTGGGTCCCTGTTGCTGTTATAATATGCTCAACTCTTCTGGGAAGGCCTTCCACTAGATTTGGGAGCATGACTGGGGATTTGTGTTCTTTCTCCATTAAAGAGCATCAGGTCAGATACTGATGTCAGACAAAGGGGCCTGAGGTGCAGCCAGTTTTTCATGTCATCCCAAAGGTGTTCAGTGGGGTTCAGGTCAAGGATCTGTGCAGGCCACTTGAGATCTTCTACTTCACCCTTGACAAACCATGTCTTCATGGAGCCTGCTTTAAGTATAGCAGCACTGTCAGGCTGGAACAAGTTTGGGGTTCTTGGTTCCAGTGAAGAGAAATCTAATGCAACAGCATACACACTAACATCACTACCCAGATCTGACTTAGGAAAAGCTTGAGGGGGAATGTAATGTAGGTGTAAATGTAGGTGTAGGTGTAATGGTCAAGTGTAATAGTAGGTGTGATGGTCAAGGTGTCCACAAGAGAGTAAGAGAGTTAAATGACCTTAAATCATGACCTTAAACCAATCATTCGATTCGAAGGATGATATCCCTCTCATGGAACACATTATGTTATCTTAAAAACACAAATGTGATTTTAAAATGTATTTAAATGTGATTAAAATGTGGCCACTTTAGAATCCGTAAAACAGTTTAATATCAGAATGAGATTATCTTTGCTACATAAACAGTAGGGATGGGAATCACTTCCCAATACAATATTATCACGATATATTATCTAGGTGCTGATTCAATAACAAATAGCAATTCTATAAGTATTACGATCTTATAAATATTACCTGATTTTCGTACAATTTTAAAACTTTAACGAAGTTGAATTAATTAATTAATGAATTAAGTTTAATGATTAATTGAAGGTAGGCCGTTCCTTACAACATTAGTTTTCTCACTTAAAAAAACAAGTGCAGCATTTAAACAAAGCAAACCATCTTCAAATAAAAGAGTTTAACTGTGCAGCATGTATCTCTGTCATCTGCGATAATTATTATTTCTAAACACACTTAGCAAAAAACTCACTCCTACCAAATGGGACAAAAATCTTTAAATGGTTCGGAGTGTTCAACCTCAAGGATTATAAAGAAATGGTGACATTTTACCTCCTCAAATGCCTCCAAAGTCTCAAAACTCAACTTGATGGTAAGCGCGCGGATTGAGTGGCTGCAGGCACATGGGACGTCTAACGCGAGCATGTTCTCCAGACTCAAAGTTTGGAGAAAAATGCAGCCCAAACGCTTTTAACATATTAATATTTTAACATAAAAATATTTTATTTTTTGGAGTTAGTGTGGCGACACATAAATCACCACACAAAGGTATCGCGATTCATGATTGAATCAATCCCCCCCCCCCCATCTCTAATAAACATAGCCAACACATTGTGTGTATGTGTGTCATTGTGCATGTAATAATTATATAATAGTAATTGGTGCTAGCATGCTCTACCATTATAATATGTTACACAAGCATTACAGCCTCACCTCATATTGTCAAATAGATGAAAAAAACAAACCAATTAAATGAACAGAAAGAGTGTGAAAGCTCACCGGTTCTCCTGCCATGCACCTGGGGCAGGATTGCTGTGCTGTGCCAGGAACCTGCAGAAAATTTCACATACATACAACTGAATGTTAGTTTCGCAACGACTATATTTCAATACTTGTAAATACACTTATTCTGACACAGACTTTGTTCTATGTGCTGTTTATCAGTTAAAGGGCAGTTAGTCTTTGTTTTGGTGCCGAGTTAGCATTTGAATGAGGGTGACCTTCCAGCCAGAACGCTGTTATGGGTGTAGAGCTTGGAAAAATAATCCTTCAAGCCTGGCAATTAATTGTTGCAATTCTTGGCACTTCAAGATGGTTTCCCAGATCCATATCTCCCATATTATGGCATTTTAGAAAAACTGGTTAGCACTGTTGCCCTGCACCTCCAGGGCCTGGGTTTGATTCCCACCTCGGGTCTGTGTGTGTGGAGGTTACATGTTCTCCCCGCACTTGGTGGATTCCCCCAGGTACTCCAGTATGTCCTCAGTCCAAAGATATGCAGGGTAGGCTAACTAGCATTTCCGACTTGCCCGTAGTGTTTGAGAGTGTACGCGAGTGCGCGCTTGTGTGCAGTGGATTGGCACCCAACCTTCCTCATGCCCCGAGTTCGCTGAGATAGGCTCCAGGCCTCTTGCGACCATGAATAGTATAAGCAGTATAGACTATAAGCAGTATAGAGTGAGTGAGTGCAATAATGTTTTTTCTCTCCATGTCTGATACTCCTTTTTTCCTATGTATGATCTGGCTAACAAGTTCAGTCCTCCCAATTTCATTTTTGTCTGGATCAGAAATGAGCTCAACCTCCACACAGAACAGAACTGCTAAGGTTTGTGATGCATTGACAGTTTAAACCAATTGGAGGGCAAGGTCTAGCTTGTAACTGAAAATGCAATGCATATTATAGACAGAAGAGGGAGGAATACACCTTGGATGGAATACTGGTCTAGTACACATCACATGTACTCACCACACCTAAGAACAATTTAGCACAGACAAGCTATCTACTGGCAAGTTTTGGGATGTGGAGGGGAAATTCCAGAAGTTTGCTTTGTACAACTTGTTTAAGTTGTTAAGGTTTGGGTTCTCATGTTCATACTAAATGGTGTACGATACGAGTACTGTAAAAATACATTTTACAATAATAATAAACAAAAAAGTATGTTGAGCAGTAAGGGCTCTAGATAGTATGATGATGATAGTTATATTGTGAAAACTGAGATCACAAACAATTATAAATATTAACATATGTTATATATAATATAACACTTTAACCTTTTTTGGTTAAAATGTCTTTGGGTATTTGAAAGAAACATAGTATATCTTGCCTAGATAATTTTTGCTTTGATTTATTAGTGCTAATTTGTCTTTGTAGACACACTATAAAACATTGTTTTATTGTTTCCAAATGTGTTTTTTTTCTGTGAGCATGACACACATTTTGCCTCATTGAAATGTCTTCAAGCATCATGATATATTTTTTGCCATTACAGTTTAGCCATGGAGGCATCCTTTTTTTCCCCAAAACTATTACTAAAATCATGAAGCAAATAAGAACAGCGAAGATTAAATATTTTGACATGCCCTCTTGTGTAACTAAACCACTTCATCTTTTGCTGAAGAATCTGCAAATCTTTATTGTAAGCCATTTTTATGACTGTGCTCTCAGTACTTTGCACTCGTGACTCAGAGTTTCCTGAGTCCATTTGGAACACTTGTCCATTCGTACAACAGCCGGTAAAGCAACAAGCCACGGACGACATTCTTACCATAGTGGTGACGTGGTGATTTGCACTGGTGCCGTTCTGATGGCCAACTTTTGGAGTGTCCCATGAATCCATTGGGCTGTCCATCACAACATCACATCTGACCTCGATGCAATTTCCCAATCCAGTGCATGCTCTTTTCTTATATGTTTAAAATGGGGAAGATAATAAAACACACAGAAAACGTATGTGGTTCAGTAATAAACATAAAATCTACACCAACAAGTCAAAGGCATTCTGTAGGCCTACAGCAGCATAACGCTCTCTCAGTCATAATTTATTTCTGCTAAGAATAGTACTGAACAGTATGTCAGAGTCATTCCACCAAGGGCAGTGGAGGGGAGTCCAAAATAAGTGACTGTACACTCTTAGAAAAACAAGAGTTTATATGGGAAGGGTGAGTGGTTCTCTCGGTTTGTAATAAGGATCCAGTGAAAACTTCTTGTGTAGGAATCTTATCAAAGTTTTAAAAGTGTCCTGAAATGGGCACAAACTGAAGAGGTCTTAAGGGTGCTGGAAGGAATCTAACCTTTAAAGAGACACAAAGTAAACATATACAGTACATACACATTTTCCATATAATTTTACCACAAAGAGGACAACAGTTCAATTTAAAGAAAGGGGTATATAATCAGCATCGCCACTTGGGCCTTCTTAAAGACATTTCTGTGCTGTTTGGTCAGGAACAGCCCTCTGATTCTACTTTTAGGCAAGTTGTCACTTTTAAAGTCCTTCATGAAATTTTTGAAAAGGATGAATTGTGTAATAATAGCTCAACCTTACTTGCTCAAAAGTGGAGCACATATGGTGTTACATATCAGTGAGGCAGAGGTATCTCAATGGTACAAGGTTCAAACCCCACCCACTACTGCAAGTTGCCCCTGTTTTTCCCTTATGTAATGAAATGGAATGAGATGTAAATCAGATGTAATGAGAAATATGAAATCTGTAATGTAAATCCATTAATTTTATCATATTCCATGGGTATGTATGTACGGTATTTACTTCTTGCATGTCTGTATGTTGTACATGCCAGTGATTTACTCTGTGGTTTTCAAAGTGGAGGGGGGGGGGGGGGGGTCTGTGAAGCATATCTAGGAAGCATGTGGTTTCTTTTCCCCCTTAATAAATGTATACGGTGTTGGATATCACAGAACACAATCCTCAAACTTCAATAAATACACAAAGCTCAGATTAAAAACAATAAAAACTTTATAGGTTGAAGTGAGTTAGTGGATAAAGTTTCTAAGCAACAGAAACAGTTCAGGGACAAGGGGTTAAACCCTCTGCTCTGTGTACAACACATGCATGGGGAGTTAATTTACACTGTATTTGGCATTTAGCTTTGGATAGTAACAATTACCTTAGATTAGTTGATTATAAGGTGAGTGACTGGTGGCTGTATTAAACAGGACATATTTACCGACTGGCAGTCCCACTGACTGTGCTCTTCCTCCCGCGGTCTCTTATTCTGCACCAGGGGACTTACACACTCCATGGACATGACGAGGGTTACTTTTTTTTTTTCCTCTCCAAACGCCCTTCCACTCCTCAGCAGGGTGACCGAGCTCTATATGTATTAAATACTCCGAGCCAAATGTATTTCCGGGATTCTGAGCTACTGAACAATCCACTCCAACCAGCGAGAACTACTCAATTGATCACAGGCCAGGCGTTTAAAGCACGCTAACAGCCTCCTCTCAATATATGAAGGCCGGTTCTCTCAACACAGCCGAAACGGACCGGGTTCTGTAGCTCCAAATCGCGGATAAGAGTCAATACGCTACATGGACGCGGTGCACAAGTCTTAACTTCTTCCTTGTGTTTAATTTTTTCATGCTGTTCCCACGTTATCACGACGCGCGCGGACCAACCAATCCGCTGTGAGCTTGTGAAGTAAAAGGCGGGACGATTGCCAACGGGAGGCTTTAATTGGTTTTTGGCGCGAAAGCGTAAGCGATGGATTTAAAGTGACAGAACGGTTCGTTTTTTTAACACACCATAACTATTATGTTATACAGTACATATATTATTACTAGAGTTAGTACCCGTCATTGGCGGGAAAAGACTTAAGAAAGGATTTAAGAAAAAAGTCAGAGTCTAAAGCTAAAAATAAGCTCACCAGCTTTAATGTAATCACTGATAATTATTATTTCAGTTTGAAGCCCACCTACATGTCTGCCTGTCTTTCTGCACTTATTAATGCAAAGAACTACAATTTTGTAAGGGTGAGTATCTTTTATGCATTGTTTACGCCACGTTGTACTTCTTTCGCCGTCCAAATCGCCGTCCCCTGTTCAGTAATCGGAGAGTGAATCACAGATGAGAAAAGAACAAAAAAGGTTTTGTCTTAAAACGGCCTTAGTGCGTTAAAATTCACTTATACCACTTCAACGCTCTTATGTCAGCAGTGATAATATTAACTAATCCCAGTAAAATATTCAGTTTAGCTTTTATAATTAATATCAGTTTAAATGGCTTCACATAAATAATAAAATAATATAAAAAGACAAAAATAAAATCTCGTCTCACATACACATCTCCAATCCAAACACAACAAACTCAATATCTCAAGTTGGTTTAAACGGCAAGAAAACATGAATTTTTAGATTTAGATAGGGATTTGAACACCCTCAGTGATTTGACCTCACTAATAGTCAAGGGTTGGTCATTTCACAATTTGGGTGCTGTCACATAGAACGCCCAATCACCCCTGAGCTTACATTTGGTTTTGGGTACAGTCAGCAGAAATTTATCTGATGATCTGAGAGACCGGGTGGGGCATAGAGCTGAAGCAGGTCTGAGGGGTAGGGCGGGGCAATGGCAAGTAAACATTTAAATGTGAAAGAAAAGAATTTTGAAATGGGAGCCCATGAAAGGAAGCCAGGACTGAAGTGATATGTTCTCTCTAAGTACTGCAAAATCTTAATCAAATGCTTAAGCACTCGCCTCTGGAGTGGATTAAACTTGAATGCCGATTTCTAGACTAGAATTCTAAAGAACAGGGGTTCTGAAATAAAACTTAGAAAGGTCCAGTCAATAAAATTTAACTTATGAAAAAGCTCTCAGACTGGAACTATTTAATACGTTGGGGACTTACCGTATTTTTTTTATTTTATATTTTTTTATTTTTATTAACAATGATTTGGGAACATATGAAACAAACTGGTCTTAAACTTCCTGGCGGAAGAAAAAATATACATTGACCTTCCATTCATCTTTGAAGGTTCAGTTTTCATAGTCAATCGTTCCCTTTTTAAAGTGAGCCATGATGTGTCCTGCTTTTGTTTCTATTTCTTCCACACACTCTGTCAATACATGGAAAAAGCCAGATTGCTAGATTACTGGTATATTAATTATTCTTGTTTATTAGAAAAGCATCCTCATCAGCATCCGGATAGAGCTCTAACTTCTGTATCCGGTCCTTGGTCCTCCATTTAGAGATGCCTAATATAGGATGCAATTGTATTCGATTATAATTTCCTTTCAGTGCAACTATGGAGTCCAGTCCAAGCTGATCCAACGTTGACAATATCTCTGTGCACAAAACAAGCTCCATGAAGACATGAAGAATAGATTATTTCTGGTTTACACATGAAAATGAAAATGAAAATGAACGATTTACGACAAGACACGATTATTATTCTTAACAGATAATATCATATCATTACATGCAAAAGTTTAAAATGCAGAATGTTTTTATTATTATGAAACTTTATTTCATAATATATTTCAGTTTATTTTTCAAATCGGTTCGGTTTAGCAAAGGACTTTAAGGGAATCTATTAGTAATGCCTAGTAAGCAAAGGCGCGGAGTGACTCGATGATCAGCTACATTAGCCTGGAAACATGGCGAACTTCACGGAGGTGAAAACGCCGCAGCAGTTTGCGGACTTATTAAAAAAGGCTGGCAGGTCGGTGAAATTTCTGTCGTTTGGTTGAGGCGCATAAACATCATAAGATGATTCTGATGTGATAGCTTTGTCAAATTTTCACTGTTAAAATAAAATATAATGTTACCCAGGCAGCTAACAAGCTACTACCTCGCTAAGCGCTAGCATGGGTTAAGTCTCTAACGGATCACTACTGCATAGAGAAGTGCACTATATAGGGTGTGAAATAATGCAGTTTATATTGTTACTGTAGTGCACGATATGACCAACTGCGGGGTAATTTGAAATCGAGCCTGATTTATCGTTCAGGTGTGCGCCAGAACAATTATTAATATTACAGCTAAAGGTTTAGTATCTTAGTCAGGTTTTAGCTGTATAAAATATACTATAATCTACATCTTAATGGTTATTCATTGGGGGCTTTTAATATTAGGAACGTGGCTGGTTGTTGTGTTTCTATTTGTACTGCCTGGTTTAGTGACCTAATGAACACACTGAGCCAATCAGACTACTAGATCATTTTTAAACAGTTTAATTAAGTGATAAGAAAGCTTTACTATATCTGCTGATAAAGAAGGCCTGCCTATTTAACTACATAAAATGAAATTCTAAACTGAAAAATATGAAGTGTTACTGTCTCTTGTAGGAATGGGAATCACCAGGGATTACTTGAAATTATCACGATACTCAGGTGCCTATCAGATCTGTACTGCATTTCTATAAGCATCCTAATTTTATAAATATCCCGCTTCGATATAATTTTTATAAAAAAATTTTTCTTTTAGATTTTTTTACACTCCTAAACAGACCTGGCAAGTAGTTTACACGGACCACACAGGATGTTGTGTTGCCTGCCAATGTGTGAAGAGTTTAGAGTGCACCACCTTTACCTCCGTTTTACCTCCTCAAATGCAAACATATATAAAACCCAAATTCGAACTTTGCAGAGTCATCAGCTTCTGTCTTCATTGCAGTATGGTCACATCCTTCATTCATTTCATCCGCTCTTTTATTAATATTTGCTGGTTCACTGTCTCTGTTGCTACTTCCCGGGCACCTCATGTACAGATGGAGGACCTACTCAAGATTAGGCGGGTGGTCATAATGTTCTGGCTGATAGTGTAGAAGATAAATAGATACTATTTAGAGTACTTCATTAAATTGTATCAATACAGCAGCCAGTTAACATCCTATACAGCAACCAGCAAGAATTGCAGTAAGGTAAAATTGAGGTGGGAATTAAAAAGTAATTAACACCCATGACCCTGTCGTCAGTTCACCGGTTTTCCTTCCTTGGATCACTTTTGGTATGTGATCCAAGGAAGAAAAAACAGTGAACTGGCAACAGGGTCTTGGGTGGCCAAGGCTCACTGATGCACATAGAAAGTGCACCCAAAAGAAGAGCTTCTGTACTTGCTTGATTTGACTGATTTAGGAGTCATTGTGGAGATACATGAATTGCAAAATAAAAGAATCGCGATACATCACTGAATTGTGTTTTAATAAAAAAAAAAATTTCCTCTTTTTTTTTTTCTTAATTTTCCCCAGCTGTACTTGCTTGGATCTTGTTTTGGTACCTTCAGCCAAGGTTTCTCAAAACTTAACTGTAAAATAAATTAATCATATGATACTTGAAACCTCTAAATATAGCTTCTTGGAGAATTATGGTTGTGATTTACATCACAATAAAAAAAAAGTGTCACTGCTTGGATTATGCTTCATGGATCATGATCCAATTTCAGCGAATGTCATTTTAATGCAAGTATTTTTCCTGTTTGTCATTGTCAGGGGTCTAACAGTCGTACATTTCCATGCACCATGGGCTCCTCAGTGCTCTCAGATGAACGATGTGATGGAGGAGTTAGCCAAGGAGCACAAACAGACCATGTTCATCAAGGTAAGCGCGGTGCCAGAGTGGAGGTTGGATGTTTGACCATTTTCTAGGCTCTAAATCACTCCTTTTGTTTAAGCGCCAGCACATTGGTGATTATTGCATCCAGCCCTTAATGAACTTCAAGTCTCCTCAGAAAAAATACTGTTTAACTACCATACTGCCACACATTTAATCAGCTACATGTAGATAATGGTCAAGAAGCTTGCAACGCACAAACTCATTTGCTGTTTTTGTTTCAAAGCTCAACCACCTGAATTAAGCAGTGTGTCATGTGGCAAAAAGTGTCTCAAACATTATTATATATTTATAAGAATTATATATTTTGACATTTTGAAACTTGTAATTTCCAACCACCAGTCAGGAAAAAAATTAATTTTAAAATTCCTATTCGTAAACTCAGAATAGTCCTATTAATTATGTATGGCGGTTCTTTACAGTTCACATCATTGTACACTAATAAAGTCGTATTTCTTACCTTAACATAGGTTATGCTATATATGTAACCATTTCCCTGCTATTCATCATTATTAAATCCATATCCCTGACTAAACAGGTGAAATTTTATATGATTATCAGTCATTAATGTCAGCAGTCAACTTCCTTGCTAACCTACAGTGAATATGAACATGTCTTTGTTTTTTCCTATTTTGTACCTCAAAAGCACAGAGATTAAAATTGTCATTCCAAGCTTAAACTCCACTGCATCAAAAGTTTAAATCTCACAGCTAATTTGCAGACTTGATCACACAACAAACACTCATATCACCATAACTAAGCAAGGCAGGTAACGCGAACGTTTGTGATTAGTATTACGTAATACTCAATGTGGGATTTTCTATTCTACCTTCATTCCTTATAAATCCTTCAATATAAAACATTCAAACACATGAGATATTCTACAATCAGAACCCATGGACTGACGCAAGAAATATTACATATTGTATATTGATGTATTATTAATATTATTCATGTAATATTGCAGTTGCTATATATTGGGATGATACAACATATTTCATATAAATATTGATATTTCTTTATAAATATATATATATATTTTGTATATTTCATATTTTGATTTTGATTTTAAATGAAATATTTAACTATTAAATGTATATGTATTATCAAAATTTATTTATCCAGCCTAACAGCAAATAAAGGCAAAAATTATTGCATTTAGATGATCTTTTCCATTATTTAGCACTTCAGTGCTATTAAAAAAAAGTTCAGGCTCTGTGTATATTACTTAATAATAATAATAATAAATTGCTGGAGCCTTTTGCGATTAATTAATTGTGCAGGTCCATGATAATGATGTACTGTAGGTTTGTATGATTAGTAGCCCTCAACCATAAAAACAGACATTTCAGTCTAAGCTACTATTTAAAGTTTTCAAAGCATTATTTGTGGAATATTTGAACTTCTGCAAGTCACACACATAGGGGGAAAAAAAAAAGTTAAATCGTCTTACTGCAGTGAAAGTGTGCAGTCAGCTACAGTACATGGCATGACATGCACATTGTGTGATGCTTTACATTAATGTTACATTCCACTTTTGTAATGAGAGGATTAAATGTAGTAAATGTACCATCTCCTACTGTACTTCTTCATAGTTAGTTGGCTGTTTAGAGGCAATGAGCATCTTCCTGTGCAGAGACAAAGATATTTCTGCATTTAATTTTGTAGATGTGTGTTTGCACTGTGTCCCATAAGACCACTAGAGGGCGACCTTTTCATCTGTCAGAGGTCACCCATCACCCATCACTTTCTAAATGAGATAGGTTAGGCCAAATAGCCCTTCTTCATTATAAGATGCGTTTGTGTTTTGTCTTGAAGTTATGTAACCTTGATTGCCATGCAGTAAACTTCAATACAGGCTGTTAGATGTGTGTGATATGGCAGAATGATCAATTACAAGTTTTCCAAATGCACACAATAGGGCGTAACCTCAGTGGCTAAGGCTTTGGATTGTTGATTGGAAGGAGTTCAAATCTTGATCACACAACAAACCACTATAGATCAGTCCTTAACTAGCAGCTGCTCAGCTGTATCCTGTATCCTCACTTAGAAGTCAGATAAAAGCTAAATAGCCAAATGAAAGAGTATAAAATTGTCCAGTTTTATGATCAGCATTTTCGTTCTGCGTTGGCATTTCACGTGTTTGTAGTCCGGGTTTGTCAGCTGTTCATACGGCTCCTCATAGATAAGGTAAATGTCAGGGGCAGAGAATAACCAGTCATGACATAACATGGGTCAGAGATTTACAGAGTTCAATATCTGTTGGCTAAATACCACAAATTTAGTTGGTCAGTATTGGGTTATATTTCCTTCTCGTGCTCTTAATCTTTCAATCTCTTTCTCTTTCTGCAACAATATAGCAGAAGACGCAGAGCATGTGTAAAATAATGATATGGCTAAGGATGATCTATTAAAAGTGCAGTGGTGTGGAAGGAAAATGGGATTTGTTTTCTCACTTTTTTTTGTTTTTTCACAGATGGAGGCTGAAGCAGTGCCCGATGTGTCTGAGAAGTATCAGATCACCTCAGTCCCCACTTTCCTCTTTTTCAAGGTATAATTTCACTTTTATAAAAGACCACTGAGTACTCAGTACATGTTCTTTCAAAGCGTTGTTTTTCTGTGACCCCCAGATGGAGTATTCTCTGTCACAAGACTTAAAAAAAAAAAAAATCCAGATATATAATTTAGCAATAGATGACTACTTGATGGAACTGTAATCAAACTGCGTGATCAAACTGTAGCATGTAAACATTTCATTGTTAGTAATGTATGTGTGTGCAACATAAAGAGCTAATATCCAATAGAGTTCCATAACCAGTCTAGTTCAAAGTGTGCTAGGAAAATAGAGCACACTTGTATCACCTCTTTTTTTTTTTTTCTTTTTTTTTGTAGGATTTGGTACCGATACCTATATAATCGGTATGTACTAGAACCGGATCATAACGCAGATTTCAGTACCATAATTTGGGGCCACTAAAATGCCTGAGTGATAGATTGAAACATTCGAATTCTGGTTCTCTGAAACAGACATAAGAAAAATAATTTCCCGACTGAGAAAAAATCACAAAGCTCTAATAATACAAATTCAACTAATCTTTGTAGTAATGAGAGTGTCCATGTTGTTTTCACATTCCGACGTAAAAGCAGAATTCGGGAAATGAGACCATCTGATGAGCGCATGCATGCAGTAATTACACTTGCTCTGACGGCAACAGGTAGCGTTAGCTTGCTAAGCTAAACCCACTTAAATTAAAAAGTTCTAACTTATGGTATCTGAATCCTTTGTAGTGAAATACAGCCACGACATGCAACAAATGTTTTTCGGTAAATGCCTGTAAAGGGGGAAACACGTCAAACATAATGAAACACTGATAATATAATGACACAAGTGATCAAAGTTAAAAGCAGACGTATGCACCAGGTTTAACAGTATACGGACGTCAAACACACAGGGAATCCAAAACTTAGGTGGTTTTGATTTTATGGCTGATCAGTATATATGCACATGATACTGTATACTGAATATATGCACTGTGATCCAGGCAGTGATGTGAGGATAATGAACTGAACAGTTTTGCTATTGTAAAAAGCTTAATGTGCTTAGTTTTAAGCCTATCTGCATAATTGGAGCTTAATTTAAGTTTAATTTAAAGATCATCAGGCAGGATTTAAGCCCATACAATGCCAGAAAGTGCATGAATCTGCATGCTCATTAATCAGTATCCAGACTAATGTAGATGTCTGAACATCTGATTTTATCCTGATAAAACATATTGGCTAAGAAAAAAAAAAACAGTCAAGAAATTACAGTGATATAATGAACGTAGAGATATGGTTTGGGTTCGCTTTTACTTGTCCCTTGGTGATGTGAAAGCTGGGAGTCAGCGGCATCATAAAATAGTTTTAACAGATGTGCTTTTAGAGCTAAATAGCCTCGTGGTGATAGGATGAGTAATCTAAATAATCAGTGGTTAACCCTCTCACTGCCCTTTCTGATGCTGGCACAGGAAAAGGAATCAGATCAATCTTTCTCTTTTCTTCTCTGCTTCTGTCGCACAATCTAAACTAGCAGGCTAGCACTGTGAAAAATTAATGATGTGTTCTCCCCATGTGTGGCGTGTTCCCGTTTGTTTGTTTATTCATTTTTGAATGGGCCTCAGGGTGGCGAGAAGATTGACAGGCTGGATGGCGCACATGCCCCTGAGCTGACCAATAAGGTGCAGCGGCTGGCGTCCAGCGGGGGCGGGCCTGCAGGGCATGGGGACGCCCCTAAGGAGGAGCTTAACGAGAGACTCAAGAAACTAATCAACGCTGCACCCTGCATGCTGTTCATGAAGGGAACTCCCCAGGAACCTCGCTGCGGTAAAGACAGACACAAACACCCTCGCACACAAACATAGAGGAAAGTACAGTTATAATACAGTGTATATGTAAGGAAAGTATAGATACATGCAGTGTGTATAATACGGTGTAGCATAGGTCTTCAAACTTTTGCCCCCGAGTACAGATTGTGTATGTCTGAATTCTCTGCATAAACCCAGCACAGAGTAATAGATTTGGATTTAAATTATGGTTAGCAAAAGTGGATTTTTTGTTCAATTTGATTTCTGTAGAGTTTTATAATAATAAAAATAAAAATAAATAAATAAATAAAGCTGCACGGTGGTATAGTGGTTAGCACTGTGACATCACACCTCCAGGGTGGATGGTTTGATCCACGCACTTTAGATCTGTATTCATGGAGTTTGCTTGTTCTCTTAGGCTAATTGGTGTTTCCAAATTGCCAGTATTGTGGGTAGGTAGGCGTGTGTGCATCTTGTAATGGATTGGCCCCTTGTCCAGGGTGTCCTCCACCTAGTGTCCTGAGTCCTCTGGGATACCCTCCAGGACTTTTGTGACCCTGTACAGGATAAGCAGTATAGAGAATTACTGACTGGATAAAAACTTTAATAATAATAATAATAATAATAATCATTCCTAATCTATCAGAAAATCCTTATCAGATATAATGTACATTAATATATTGTTGAATGCTATAACTAGGTATAGATTAATATATAAGAAATAATGAATAAAAAAGATGACAAAATCTTGTAATCTTCTGTGTGAGGCCCAACTGGTAAATCTTACATATGGTTTTTGTCAGCCTTCTCATTTGCATGTCTGGTGTTTGTAGCTCAGCCTTCTTCATTACAAGACGCTTGTGGGTTTTTTTCATTTAACCTTGACTTAAACTTAAATTATTAGTTATACAAATATGTATTGATATGTTTAGAGGGTTCCTGTGGCTATGCCCGTGTGTGGCCATTACCTGTGATTTAACGTATTTGGTTAAAGACACAATTATGTTCATGAAATTACATCATCAATATTCTTGTCCATCGACTCAACAATTATGGTCTGTCACAGAAAAAGTGCACTTGCATTGCTAATCTGAAAGGTTTAAAGAAAACGGTTGGCTTGCTGTCAGGTAGAATGCCATGATAAAATGTTGAATATAATGGTTGTGATGGGTTTTCTGCCTAATCTGAGCACTCGTATTGACACCAATACCAATATAAATTCTGAAAATTTTCTCTTAGTTATATACATTGATCAAATAAGAAAAAAGTTAGATAATGGCCTAATCTAACACACACACACAAATTGAGGACGTTTATGCTTTAATACTTAAAGGAGTATTTAGTATAGAGAACAAAGTGTCATACACCGATATCTTCTCACAGCAAAAGTTTAGCCAGTGTGATTAAGTGTTAGTTTGTGTTCTCAGGCAGAGTTTAATGCTCGTAGGCAGATTTGTCTTTAAGTTAATCATTTTAATGACAGGTTTGAAAACGTCCCTTAAGATTGACCTGTTTCTGCTTATTCTAAATTGCATTTGACTTCTGCCTACTCACACATAAGAAACACTTCAAAACATTAAACCGTTTTTTACTTAATTGTAAATGTGCAGTGAGTCGGTGGCATAAAATACACTTTTTAGTTAGCTAACTAACCTCGTAGTTAGTTGGCGGCTTAGATATAATTAGCATCTTCCTGTGCGGAGCCAGAGTCAGTTCTGCATTTAATTTAGTAGGAGATTGCGTGCAAACGTGTCTGCGTTGATACCGTCAAGCCCACTAGATGGCGAATTTTTAATCTGGCACTATCATCTGTCACTTATTTAAGTAAGCAAGGTTAGGCCAAATTGTCAAACCTTTTTCATTACAAGATGGTTGTGGGTTTTTTAAATCTAACCTTGATTGCCATGCAGTAAAAAATGTAGTACAATTATTTCTTTGTGTTTGGAGCGTACCCGCAGCTACGCCCGTATGCTGCCGTTACATGCGAATGGAGTGCGCGGTCAACTCGCTGCCCTTTCTCACGGTGATCCAATGTTTCGGCAGATATGTTATTACCTCACAGTATGACAAAAAAATCGATGATGACGCTGCCTACTGTGATACACCAGATATACCGACTGGCCAAACAGAATTTAAATTTATATATACATGATCAACAGTAATTATCAGAATCATTGGTTTTTGTGAATGTATGATGTACATGTTCATTAATCATATGTGGCTACAATGCAAATGACTAATGCCAACAACATGGATGAACCATGGAAAATATCTGACCCTGAATACAGAATAGTGTACATACATTACATGTCATGATACAGTTTAAATTATTTGTTAAATTCTGGGAATTTATAATCATAACAGCTGTGTGTGTGTGTGTGTGTGTGTGTGTGTGTGTGTGTGTGTGTGTGTGTGTGTGTGTGTGTGTGTGTGTAATGTTTATTTACAAAGTTCAAAGTTTTACCACAAGTCTGTGTTAGGTTTTTTTTTTTTATCTCTATATCTCTTTTATCTAATAAAATTCAAAAATACATATTTCATAATGGACTGAGGCACTTTTGAAGAATTACCATGTGAGACGTGGAAGCAGTCGGGTGCAGAAAGTACAGGTCTGCTGTACTCGTTGTCTTTTGGAGACAATCTAAGAACCATTTAGCTCGTTGGCTCTGAAGCAGTAGTTTCACTCTTTCATCTGCTGCCAGTTCCTCCAGCTCCGCTTTATATGAAAAGCATCTGCTGCATTTATTTGTGTGTGACATCCAAAGCGGAACCTGTTGCTCAGCACGGCCGTGTTATTTAAAGCCGGTCCAGGTGTCAATAGGTGGGTCAGAGTCGGAGGAATTTATAATGCTGTAAGTGATTGAAGTTCTCTCTCGCTTGGCAGTTATCCAAAAGTGCGGAAGGTTTCACAGCGAAGCGTGACGCCTTTTGAGACCGTTTTGTAGTGTTTTCAACCCGAGTGTGCTTTTACGAGCATGTTCATCACATACAGCGAGAGCTAACCGTCAAAGATCTCAGCAAACGCACTTGAAAAATGTCTTCCCACTTTGAATTATAAGGTTACCTGCTTCTGTGTTGGGCTCGTCTTTATAAATACTCTGTCCTTGTGTTTGCATGCTAGCATGGCTGCGCTGGTAGGCAGAAGAGAGACTTTATTGTTGCTCTGTTCCCGGAGCTGAGTCGGGCCTAGCGAACGTTTCTCTTTCCCTACAGGGATGAAAGAGAGTGGGGAAAGGACCTGTGCAATCAATCCAGCGTGTCTGCTCGAGCTAGCCTAGAGCCAGAGAAGGCAGCTGGACCGCGTGTTTGCCTGCTCTAATAGAAACAATTAATATAGTGCCAACTGCATGAGCGTTAGTGAGCCGCCTGCAGCTGGTTTATAATGAATTCCCTTGTGAGCGTGAAGAACTCCGAATAGGTATTCCACTGCAGGGCTTTACATGGACCTCGCATATCACCTTACATACACGACTCTCTCATGTTTTCTCCCTTTTTTTTTTACTTGTTTCTCGTCCTTTCTTTTATTCTTTCTGCTTGTATCCATTTCTAATGTTTCTTTCATTTCCCTCATCTCTTTAATTTTACCTCCTTCATCTCTCTGCCATAAACATAATCTTTCACTTTTATTTATAAGACAAAGCGGTGATTGTTTTAGCTCTTTCTTACATCACTGACTGTATTCGCTTGCTTTTGGAGAACTTGTATATTGACACGTTGCTAAAATTATCAGAATTCCTGTGCCTGAAGTAAAAGGCATATTTGTTGTCTCTGAGATTAATTTCAATAATATATCATTTATTTTAACGCACGTGTCATCACAGCACTGCTTTGCACCTCAGAGCTTGCCAGGATGTCACCAAGAGTTTGTCCATTGCTTGATGTCAGGTTCATCCCAGATCAGCCCACTATAAACCTAAGGCTGAATCAGACTCTTTATCGGCTACTGATAAAATAACAAAGGACAGGACTGTCATGCTGTGTTGGTTGGTGAGTGAAACTCATCTACTACATTGTGACTGCTTCATTTCACTGAAGGAAGCATTGAGGAAGCATAAAAATAGTTTTAGGCTTTAAAGCGTTAGACTCATTGGCCTAGGGTTACTGAGGTAATTAACTCTGAGAATATGAAATGTCCAGGTTCTGCATTGATGCATTCACTTTAATTCAGTATGTTTGAGACAAGATGACAATATGGAAATTAGTCATTTTAGATAAAAATGCAGTTTTAGCTAAACGATAACTAATGTTTCTTTAAATTTAGCAGCAGTCTGCATCAAGCTTGATACATCATACCATGTCACTTTAAACAAAAAAAATATTGCTTGAAATAAGCTTGAATAGTGCGTGGTCTCTCTTTTTTTTGTTGCAGGATTCAGCAGGCAGATTGTGCAGATTTTAAAGGACCACAGCATCCAGTACAGCAGCTTTGATATCCTGTCTGATGAGGAGGTACGGCAGGGGCTGAAGACGTACTCTAACTGGCCCACTTATCCTCAGGTGTATGCTAAAGGAGAGCTGATCGGAGGGCTCGACATCATCAAGGTGAGACAGGCCGGTCGTCTAGTGAGAATTCTAAAAAGGGGAAAAAAAATAATTTAATTGCCTCTTGAAACTTGAATGTCTTTATCTGAGGACATGACATTTTCTTCCAACTGCATCGTCTGTATATCTTCGTCTTATACGAGCACCACCAGGTGTTATTCTTTTAACAAACTTGTTTTTCTTTAAAGACATTGATTAAGTTAATAGTTATTAGGTGCTAAGGAATTAAAATACTGAGGAGAAATTACAATGTTTGCATCAGTAGAATCTTTTTTTCTGCTATTGTCTACAATTTTCCTGATCATAGAATATATAACAACATTCTATTAACAACCCTATATTCCAATTTTAAAGCATCACCTTAATTTCACAACATTTTTTTTGTCATAAATTGTCTGAGCTAGAGACTTAAAAAAAAAAAAAAAAAAAAAGTGGACCTTTTAAAAATAGAAATAGGAAATAGATATACTGTACTTTAAAAACAGTAACTACATTTAAATATTTTGTTATATATTTATATAAAAAAATGGCAGGAGTTAGATAGCCATACAGCGGGAAACATATATGTAGACAATATAATATTTTATATATTCACTTCAGGCTTCTCATGCGTTAACATGACTCGGTGAAAAGAGAGCAGTGGATTAGCTAACACAGCAGCTTACTCAGGTTTTCTGTTTGACATTTACTTCCACCCATTGAGAGAGTTTCTGCAACCCTTCCTCGTTAAGAGGCACTTAACCTCCATTGAATGAAAAAAAAAATTCTGCAGGATGCCACTAAGATGTGTGTTTTTCTGCGTGTGCGTCAATGTGTGAAGCGCAGATTAAAATTTAATTACGTGTCTAATTCAGGAGCTGGCTGAATCAGGCGAGCTTGAAAATACCTGTCCCAAAACTGTCTCGCTGGAACAGAGGTAAAGCTAACCGGCACGCACACGCACACATGCCTGCATACAGTTACACATGCACAACTCCAGTGTGACTGAATATTGAAAGATTTTATTCTCTCAACAGGCTGAAGTCTCTCATCAACAAATCCTCTGTCATGCTCTTTATGAAAGGAAACAAAGAGGTAAGGAAAGCTAAGCCTGCTTATGTCTTGTAAAAAATTCATGTCTTTTACATTATCAAATGATTATTGCCCAAGTAGCTTTAATATGGCATGAAAATCTGATTATTTTTCATTTACATTATTGATAATTTTTTTTTAGTAAAGGGAGAGAAGCATAATGTGCTGCATTAGTTGTCAGCTGGTCTACAGTAAGTTACAGTATACTGTACATGCAGGGTGGGCCTGCTATTTGGATCCACCATTTGAATTTTTCTCATTTATTTATTTATTTATTTATTTATTTATTTATCTATGTATTTATTTAGTATTTATTTATAGGGCAGTCACATTTTGCCGTGAGTGAGAGCCCCTTGATGCTGGTTAAGGAATGAAAAAGTTTTCCACTTTTCATTTATGTGATAGGGATCTGTGATAGGCTCCAAAAACCTTGATCAGACCACCTCATATAGGGTGGCCCAAAAATCTGGATCTTTAATCAAAGATTTATTTAAAAGTATGGATTACAGCAAATGCTCCAGTTGACAGCATCTGATTTTGGAGTCTGATTCTTGTGTGTACATTGAGTACAAAATTATTGAACATTTCTTATTGCATCAGAACTTATGTTGCATGCAGAGATGATTTCCTTCTTTAGTGTAGCAATTGTTCTGGCCTGATTCTGGTTCTGATTCTCCTGAATGAGAAAAAGGTTTTGGTTGGGTATGATTCTGTTCAGTCTTTTATTGTTAGTCTTTGTCATTTTGTGTTTAAAATAAAGAAAAATATTAAACTATTTAAGTAAATGTATTAATTAATAAGGAAAAATGCCCATGGATCCAGACATTTGGACTGCCTTGTATAAATCTTTCAGAGGTCATGTGTATGTGTGCCTTTATATTCTACATGGAATTAAAAATATAAATAATTGCAGATTTTTTTGCATCGGTAGCTCACTTTTTTTTTGTTGTTTGTCACATTTGGCTGATGTATGAACAGAATTTTAATCAATATAATTTTCTTCTTGTCTGTGATTTAGTACAGCCTTAGAAAATATCATCAGATGCAATGCTTGTTTATTGAAGACAAACCTTATAGCATAATATTCTGGGTCAATAGATTTGAAAGAATTTTAGTGAAAGTGGATCAGTAACCTCAGTGACATAAGACAATTTATTAGGAGAAACGCTAGGAAATAAAGAAGAAATAATGCTAATCAATTTTCTGAACTGGGCTTTTGTTCAAGGAATTCAAATGACAGGTGAGATAGAAAGAGCTGAGAGGCCTGGAAGAATTATTGGCGCCCTTAAGGAATATTTTAAATGAATGAAAACAAATCGTCACTATTTTTCATTTGCTCAGACTGCAAGCAGTGAGAAGCACCCACTGTACAAATGTGTTGGTGGATCACTGATTCTTTGAGGCAGGTGGATCAGGGGCTCTTGTGAAGATTGATGACATTGTGAATTCTGCTAAGTACCATATTATTTCAGTTCCAAATAATATGCCAGTGCCAGGAGGCTTTGTAGGCTTGGCTATAAAGCTTTCAGCAAAACAGCGAGCCAAAGAGACACAAAAAGGGGTTGAAGAAATACAAAATCAGGATTTTGCAGTGACCTTTTCAGTCTCTGGATGAGAACCAGGCCTTACCGTTCTAGACTTTTAATTTAAGCTTCTAACCACCAGCTCCGAAATCACCTCTGGCACCATGTCAGTGGAAACCAAGTAGCAAACATCCTCCCCAGAAAATGGATGACATCATGAGCCAGTGCAATAGTTTGAGATTCTCTCTCTCTCTCTTTATCTCTTCCTTTCTTTCTTCGTATGTATCACTCCCCCCCGCAAAATGACTTAACGAGAAGACCGTAAAGAAGACATTAACATACATTTAGGAAGGTTGTCTGAAAAACAGGGCAGCACAGGAAATCGATGTCGGGCGAGCACTGGAGTTCCTCATCTCTAATAGGGGAGAAAAAAATAAAAAAATCACAGAGACCACTCACCTCTCACTTCATATCGTTATTGATTTCTGCAGCTCCCACATGAAAGCAGTTCTTTCAAGGAGTTTTAAACTGGCCCTCCCGAGACATTGTTTTCTCTCTCAGTCTGTCTGTCTCTTACCGTCATCTTGCTCCTTCTTCTTCTTTTTTTTTCCTTGTTGAGTATCAGCATTCTCTAGTGGTGGAAAGAGCAGAATCTAAAGACTAGATTTTACAGTCTGTACATTTCAAAGTTAAAAATGAAAGCCTGATGAAATGAAATGAAAGCCTCATATGGTATGAAACCTGCCCACATACATATATAGATACATACATGCATACATACCAATATATATTCGACAGACTTTAGCAGTGGAGTGTCCTCTTCAGGGAGAGCTTGCAGATTAATTGCCTGCTTCCTCTAATTGCACTGCTGTCTGCACTTTTTACATGTATTTGTGTTCCTTTCCTAATATGTGTTCATGAATATTTAGGGAGCCAAATGTGGATTCAGCCGTCAGATACTTGAAATAATGAATGGTGTTGGGTAAGGCTTTTTTTTTTAAACAACTTTATTGATCTGTATACATTGTAGAGTTTAGAATCTTTTCCTTGACACCATACATTGCTAATGCATTAAGAAAGTCACATAAATATTGATTTAAGTATCCAGAAAATATGCTCACTGAGTTTTGTGATTGATTTTGATTCGTAATTGTTATCAGCATGAGTGATTTTATACCATTTTTTTTATTAACTACAGGGTTGAATACGACACATTTGATATTCTTCTGGATGAAGAGGTAAGGAAATGTAGTGTTTTGAAATAATTTGACATGCAACATGCTGTGTTTGACTTACAGAAGTCGGAATTGCTGTTTGAGCTACAAAGTGTGTGTGAGTCTGGGTGGCGACGGGAGACTTAAACTATTCCAGTCAAAAGTTTGGACACACCTTCTAATCCAATGGTGTTTCCTAATTGTTTTTTTCTTTCTACACTGTAAAACAATGCTGAAGGCATTAAAATGTTTATTATTAATGTTGATTATTAAAAATATTTAATAATCTCCTTAGAACAGTCAATATTGAGATGTATCTGGTACTTTTGCTCCGTAAAGCCTTCAAAATGGCTCTAATCTGAGGTGGTGTTTGTTAATTGGTGATTTTTGAGGCTGGTAACTCTAAATGAACTTCTCTGCAGCAGAGGTAAGTTTTGGTCTTGCTTTCCTGGGAAGGGCTTAATGAGAGACAGTTTCATCATGGTGCTTGATGGGTTTTGCAAGTACAATTGACACAATACTGTTCTTGCAAGAACTGTTCAGAAAAGCTGACCTCCATGTCTCACAATAACAACTGACTGTTGTTTTTGTTGTTTCTAATTTCACGTGTCATTTTATAGTTTTGAAAAAAAAATCCAATGTTGTTCTAGAATGTAGGAAATAAATTCAAACTTGAGTCCAAACTTTTGACTGGTACTGTAGGTATTTCATTGTTTGCTTCTTTTGTTAACCAGTTAACTAAGCTGAATGAATTTCGTTCGTCCGTGCAGCAAGTATACACATATTTAACAAGCCAACATGTCAGTATGATAACGGTTGATTGTGAGAGCATGTTGATTTGGGGGCATTTATTTAAGTCATTCCTTGTCAGAGTTCTGACAATGTTTTAGTCATACTCAGCATTACATCTGATCAGGAGATGAAAATATTATCAATAACCAGAAGTCAGGCTGTTTTCTTATACTGTAGTACTGTAATTCCGCTATAACCTTATTGTTTGTTGTTGTGTGTCTGCAGGTTAGACAGGGTCTAAAGACTTATTCCAACTGGCCAACATACCCACAGGTCTATGTGAAAGGAGAGCTCATCGGTGGCCTAGATATCATCAAGGTATCTAAGCACAGACTCACCTACTAGTGTTGTTTGTAGAAAATATTATTTTTAAATATTATTGCTCAGTTGTTAATGCATTGGACTAGGGTTCGGAAGGGTTGAGAGAAATGAGAGAAAAATGTAAGTGCATCTGGAAAAGGGGCGTCTGATAAATGCCTAAATGTAAAGAACTTAAGGTTTTGGGTTACTGATCAGGGGTTCAAACACTGCCAAGCTCCGGGAGTTGTGTCCTTGAGCAAGTACTTTAACCCTTTCTACTCCAGGCAAGCTGGACCCTGTGCTAGGACAAGGTGGGATAGTCAAAGAAAACATAGAACATGTTATTTTCCTGGAATGTACTGTATACTTGACCACTAAAGCCTGCTGATTTGTTTGCATGTAAAAAAAAAATAGTAATAATAATCTGGCGCAGTATCACTGTGTGTCCATAAGAGGGCACACAAATCCCACATATAAACAGAGTTTTAGCGCAGTAAAGCGTGGGCAGTGTAGGAATTAGGTTGATGACCCAATAAAGTTTGGCCAGATTTTAATGCACTACAGTTTGACATGCAGTGTGAGGATGTATCACTCTTGATTAATGTTCTAGGATAGAGCTGCCATAACGTCAGAGCTGCCATCTGATGTTATGGCAGCTCTATACTTGGACATTAATCGTACTAGAATAACATCAGATGGAATTCCGACAGCATGTGGAGTCTTTTGAACATGGACAAAGAAAGTAGTCAAGCTGTAGCTTTCGTCCAATTGCTTCTATAAGACGCACAGTATATATTGGGTCCACAGCTTCCCATGCTGTGCTTTAAATAATTAATGGAATTGGCGCATTATAATAATCAGCATGCTGTTTCTTTTTAAACAGTTGTGCATAGTGCATTTTGTTTCACATACATCTTTCACAATATGTGAATATTTTATGTTTTAATTGTTTCCACACAATTGTGTTGGTTTGTCAGTTTCTCATAAAAATTGTAGGATGTGGTTGTACATGCAGAGTGATTCAAACATTGTGTTAGTTATTACCGGAGCATTTATAAAATTGTTCAGTGTATTTCAAGCTTTTAGTATCCTTTCTATTGTTTTCTTATTTTTCATATTTACAGTTGTCTATAAATTTAGTTCACACATTGTAAACGCAGTCCATCTCAACATAAAGCTGACATGCTGACTGAACAAGTTGTAATTCCATCAGAGTTGCAGTAACACAAGTAGAGACGAGAAATTAGTTTGAATAAATCTGATCTATGATGTGTTTTGTCAGGAGCTGAAAGAGAACGGTGAGCTGGAGTCAGTGCTGCGAGGAGTGAATTAAGAGGAGATGGGAACAAGTTACACTGAAGTCTTCGCTGCTGTCTATGCAGACTACATTCTAAAGGTCACAGGAATCAGAACAGCAATATTTGAATCAAATCTCATCCTTTAGATGATCATTGGATTAACGTGGCTGTATTAATAGCTAATGCCTGTTGGCAAAACTTGTCAAAAAGTCCAATAAAGCTGACAGCTCAATCAAATGAAGTTGTAATGGCTTAATTTTAAATCACAAATCTCTATTTTATGTCTGAAACTAGGCTTGAGGTATGTCTTTATCATGGAAAGTGTGTTTAATGCTTTATAATAAAAAGGGTCTGTGTGTTTGGAATCTCAAAGCCTTCTCAAGTTTCTCAGTATTCATGCAGCGAACACGACGAGCTAGTCTGATGAGACGTGACGGCACCTCTCTCACCTGTTCAGATTGCAGCCAGCTTCAGTCGCTATTATGAATAAACAAATCATAAATATTTATTAGCAGGCAACTGGGAGGCCGACTCTCACCTTGTCTGGCTTTGAGCCACGAGCACGGAGCAGCAGTTAGCCTCTTGCTCCTACACACACACTTGCACCTGTGCTACTTTCAGTAATTACTGCACTCACGATGATGACCCTTTTGCACTGAAGAGGAAACTGTGAACGTTGTACAACGTGTCCCAAAAGTCTTCATACATAGGGGAAATTAACACTTTTTTAGCAAAATGTAACTTTATTTGCAAAACGTCTACATGATTGCCATTTCTTTTTAAACACACACGGAGTCATCTTTCCCACTGGTGTTGAGCTTGTGCTAACACAGCTGGTGTTCTGCATGTAATTACACTTTGAATGCGTTCCTAGAGACAGCTTTTACATCTAGCCATCAGAAAGATTTCAGTATGTTCTTCTTTTGTCAAATATAAGCTTAAAATCTAATCAGCCGATCACATGACCGAAACTCAATGCATGCAGACATGGGCAGGACAATCTGCCGAAGTTCAAACTGAGCATCCAAATGGGGGATAAAGTTGATTTAAGTGACTTTGAATGTGCCCTGGTTGTTGGTGCCAGATGGGCTAGTTAAAAAATTTTCTGAAACTGCTGATCTACTGGGATTTTCATGCACAGCCACACCGAGAAAAAACGAAAGTATCCAGTGAGGAGCGGTTGCCTGGGTGAAAATGCCTTGTTGATGCCAGCAGTCAGAGGAAAATGGCAGACTGATAGAACATGCAAACTCCAGGCACACAAAGACATGAATCGAACCCGGACCCTAAAGGTGCAAGGCGACAGTGCTAACCACAGGCTCAACTAATAATTATAAATATTAGAGTTATGTTTAGTCTGGGTTCAATTCCCGTGTCTGTGTGCATGGAGTTTGTATGTTCTCCTGTATTTGGTGGCTTTCCTCCCACAGTCCAAAGACATGCAGACTAGGCCAATTGGCATTACCAAAGAATTGCCCCTAGTGTGTGAATATGTGTTTGTGTGCCCTGTCCAGGATGTACCCAGCCTCGTGCCCTAAATCGCCTGGGATAGGCTCCAGGCCCCCCACGACCCTGAATACAGGATAAAGAGATATAGATGATGAATGAGCGAGTTATGTTTAATACTTCGACGTCTGGATTGCACAGACATCATTTAATGCTGATTTATAGAGCTCTATACACTTTACATCCTTCTATTTCCATCAGCAGTTACATCATTAATAAACACCAGTGACCCAGTTCCATTGGCAGCCACACATGCCCAGACTGCCTCCACCATGTTTGATGGACGGTGTGGGATGCTTTGGAACATGAACCCTTCTTTTCCTTGTCTGTAGTCTTCTCTTCCAATTACTCTAGTACGAGGTAAATTTGATTGTCTCAATTAGGTTGTCCAAAATTGGGATGGCTTTTTTTTATTTATTATTTTTTTAGATGTTTTCTAGCAAAGTCTAATCTAGCCTTTCTGTCCTTGATTGTTACCAGTGGTCTGCATCTTTACGTAAACCATCAGTATTTACATTCATGAAGTTGTCTCTTGATTGTGGACTTTAACAATGATATACCCACTTTGCCACTCGTAAAGTTTCTGCTTTGATGGGTCTGTTTTGTCTGCGTAATGATGGTCTTCTTCACTTCCATCGAGACATCTTTGGACTGCATATTATGTCGTCCCTGGATGCTCTGAATATTGTGAGTATTCAGGGAATAGAATATTGTGACTCTTCTGAATGCAAGTGCAGCACATGGAATCAACTCTAAACCTTTTAACAGATAAATGTGTTATTAATGTGTTATCATCTAATATAGTTCAACTGGCCATGATGAAAGTTCTTTTTTTTAATTGGCTAGGAACTTGTGAGCCTGTAATAATGGAGATTTTTTTAAACGCTGTATTTTCTAAACTTTCATCACATATTAATTGCTTCATTTTAAAACCACGGTGGTGGTACAGTGGAAAAGCTATGAAAATGGTGTCACTGCCCATATGCATTTGTGGGAAACAGTTATTAAACTAATTAAGTTGTTTATCTTCAGTGGATCTAGTTCCTTATTCTCACAAAATCAAGATGGGAACACACAATGCACACAACACTGGCCCCTTGCAGCACATTAAGCCTTCATTTACTGTACACACTTTTGAAGCAATTTAGAAGAGCAACATGGTATTTTATTATTTTTTTGGCATGTGAGTGGCAACCACATAGAAAGTCTTATAGAATCTTACCATGTTTGTCTTGGTTTCCTATAGTAAATCCCCACACATCTAGTATGTCCGATCTAGGGAGTATACCAGATACCAGTAAGTGATACCAGAATAGCCTCCAGATCTACACCAGATCTAATATTGACCAGGATGATTATTATGAAGAAATAATCCCATATATGTATATATGGGATATATATAATACATGATTAATAACATGTATATAATCCTATATACTTACGAACAAGTTTGTTCTGGGAGCACGTTTGTAAGTTAGATTTGTTCTCAAGTCCCACAAAGCGAATCTTATACGCCGTTGACATGAATATTGGGTTAAGGCATACCGATCCACTTTTGGACAAAAAAACTAAAAACGTAACCACGTCTAAGGAAATTAATCTGTCAGCGAAATCTTGTCTCTGCGCCTTTAAATCAGGAGGGGAATCCCTGATGCCATTTTGTCTCAGAATGAATTTCCCCATACGAAATAAAGGAAACTTTATTGTTAATATAAAATATAAAGTAACTTTACCTGCACTTTACCTTTGAAAAGAATCGGGCTGTGAGGAGAGGAGTAGGAGGAGGAGGGTTATTATGTAGTCACACACGTTTGCGCACACACACGCACGTATGTTGACTTTATTTAGACTGCAAATTAAGTTACAAGGTTTTAATGGTATGTGAGATTTAACCGTGTTCTCTCTGCGCCTTTAAATCAGAATCCCGGAGGCCATTCTGTCAGCTGTTTTCCACTTTTTTGGACTGATTATTCACCATCAAAACAGCTTTACAGGGCAGCCATTTTCTAACATCGTGCTCCCGGACTAAATTATTGAAACCGATAAGGTCGACTCCCACCCCCCCCCCCCCACCCCCCCCCATACACATACAGTACAATGTACCTGACTTTAGACATTTTATACATTCACTTACACACTAAAATATGTATATAATTGTAAATATTGGTATCTGGTGCACTGCAGGGTCCATTTTTTGTACAATAGCTACATTTGTGAAATGTTCATAGTACCGCGGTCCATTCATATCTGCGGAAATTCGTAACTAGAATGTCCGGGACTACTTGTATGTATATCGTTCCTCCCTCCTTAAATCCCTTCTTTTCCCCATTTTTCCTACTAAAACTACTCTTTTTCCATGAGAACTTGTCTCGTCTGTGTGCCTGTAGTGCTGCACGAGTCAAAGATCGTACACCAGATAAACAGATTTTTATTATTTCTAATTACCTGTGTCTGAGAAGAAATGTCAATATATTACCACATTCATTAAGTTGGAAAACAAATCTACTTATGTATTCATCAATATAAGATAAAGACTGCAATTACTTTGGAGGCAGCACATTCTTTTTTTCTTTTCTTTTCTTTTTTTTTCTCCTCTATGCCCATTTTCCTTTTCTTCCTAAGTAACAAACACACACTCAGAGGCCTAATGAGAGCTGCGAAGCCAATCCAAACTATCAGCTGGTTTGTTTTTTGGTGTGTATATTCGCCCTCAATTTTCCAAGTTAACGCTTGCTGCTTGACATGTATCACCTCCCAAGTGCTGAAAGCCAAGTGTCAATCAATTCTTCTCCCCTTAAGCCGTTTCTTTGCTGCCGTTCAGGTTTTTCTGCATTCCGCATCGTGCATCCACAACTTTCCTTATGCTGATTTCTCCCTTAGTTCTTTTATTCTCTCACACTCTTGACTCGAAGGGTGGGTGATTACAAAGACACATTGCAAATGATCACAGCACAAATGTTTGAAGTGAGAGTCTCCGGGCTGCCCGGGCCAGATCTGGAGGACAGAAAGAGCTGTTTATGGGGATGGTAAGAGAGAGGCGAGGGTGCAGTAACCTTGCTCCGTCATTGATCCGAGTGCCTTCGCAGGGCCTTGTTAAAGCGGATATGAGATGAAATGTGGTTTAATATTCTTCTGTCAGAGATGCAATAAGCAGCCAGTCGATAGGAACATAGAGATGGAAAGCTTCTGCAAGAGCTCATGCACTTCTGTATTTTAGAACATATTTCTTTCCCTCTGCCCCCTTTATTTTAGCCTCTCAGGAATATTCGACCTTGATCCGTGGAAGCCTCCGTATGTATATGAAATAGTGGAAGAGACGGAGGACGAAATAAGCGGCGACAGGCTGACAGCCCAGATCAATACATACTTCCTCATCTCCTCAAAGAAAATAAAAGTGCCTCTGTACTGCATTTCATCTTCTGTATAGCTCTACCTACACCTCCCTTGCATTTTCCTAATGACAGCAGGAGGGCTGATTCATACTCCACCCACCGTATCATAATTACTTCACTTGCACTGTATGTATTTCACTGTCACGGCCAGAGAAGATGAGGGACTGATTGAGCTTTGATGGTGAAACTACGAAAGCTCAGGCATTTGTCCTGTGGAATGGCAAGGCTGTGGTAATCACAAGTCAGTATGTCAGTATGGTCAGTACACCAGGAGCTTTGATATAGAAAAGGAAAGAGAGGCCAAAAAAAAAAAAAAATCCAAGTGGTATGATAGAGCGCTTCTTGCTTTGTAATGATATCCATCTCCCGGAGGCCCTTTTTATGTATCTTTGGAGCAAAGAGCCAACAACTGCAGCACTTTTGTTTTATAATTTGTCAGCAAAAAAAAAAAAGTGGACTCGGTTTCTGTGTGAAAGGTTGTGAGTACCACTACATATCTTTATGGAACCGTGCAAGCAGATTTTCAAACCATAATTACGAGGAGCATTCAACGCAAACTGGGACTTGTTATAAGATTTCTCATGAAGGAAGGCATAAAACTCATTGACATTTACAGAAGACTTAAAGCACAGAACGCCGATGAGATTCTTAGGTGCTGTAAAACATTTAAATGGTGCAGATGTTTTATAGGAGGCTATGCGCCCGTGAATGTGGATGTGGCTCGGAGCCCAATTCGGTCATTTTCCTGACCGTTCACCAAGTGGAACACTTGACGGATAACGCAGAAGAGACGTCTGTCTTATACATACATACCTACAATTATTCACAAACACCACATTACAGGAACTATGTTGGGAGTTGTTGCCACATCCCTGACCTCACTCCAAGCCGTTTTCACATATTTGGGCCATTAAAGGAGTTCCTGGGAGGCTTACCTTGATGGTATCCAAGCACTAGTGAAGCGCTGGGATTAGTGTAGCAGTATTACTGCGGCAGAGGATTAGGTGGATAAATAAAGGGAGCTTTTATTCTCATAACTGTGTTCTGGTATTCTTCACAAACAATCAGTTTGACTTGAACACCCCTCCTATTTAAGAATCACCCTGGACTCATTCCAGGATATGACGCCTTGTTGGATGAATGAGCTGAGGCTGTAAACATTTATTAATTTAGTTCACAAGCATGCTTGTTGGTGTGTTTCTTGCATAATAAATTAGCGCAGAATTTTTTTTTCTCACTCCTTTTCTAAGGGGAATACAACGATCGGCGTAAACACAGGCAAGGAACGGTTTTCACTGGTAACTCATGAGTATCCTGCATAACTGAGGCAGAACATTCTATTAAATAACATTTTGCTAATCCATTGTGATATGTCACGGCTGGAAGGGAAGCTTTAACACACTTTAACGCACTTGCCTCTGAATGTGTCCTCAATACTTGGTATGCTGTGCCGGTTTCAGCCCTAAAACCACTGAATTGAATCTCTTCTGTTAGACCTGCTTTCTTCGCTGAGTATGTCGGAATTGCCTTGCAAATAGGGGTCTAAATGGATTGTGAATCCTATTTCTTAACACTTGTTTTGTAGTAATGAAACCGGCATCATATGAATGAAGAGCTTTAAAGCTGTTCGTGCCCGTTTCCCTTTCTCTTTCATCAAACTGCACTGGCTTGGAGCCCTTAATCCATTTTGTATTCGGATTATGATGTGCAGCTCCACAGTGTGGCACCAGAGACTGATGGAAATCATTGGCTGTACTACCACATTTAACCTATCGGTGTAGCGAAGGCAAATATGTACTTGCATGCTGGGAGACTGGCATCTATGTCCTTCAGGATTACATTCTTACATTTGAGACAGGATACAATCTAAGCATATGAAGCAGTAGTGGAGGATCTTGCTCAAGGGCCCTGGTTGTCTGTGAATTCTGAGGATTTATAATATACATATTATAATCAATAACTGCTCAATAGCTCATATTTAAGTACAGTTTTCAAGTTTCAGTATTCACCTTATTTAAAAGGTAGCATTTTAGCATCTTAAGTTATCACTCATGGTTCCTACCCTGGGATGGAAGGCCAGTCTCTCGCTGGGCATGTATACATACCATTGGTAAGTTTAAAACCAGTTTGTCTCATGTGATCTGAAACCGTGGCGATTATAAAAATCAGTGATGTGATGCAGGACTATAAGACAATATGGGTCGTCAGAGCGAACAAATCCACATCAGTCCAAGATGAGGACGTGTAAAATATCTGAACTATGGGCCCTGTATGACAGAGCAACCAGAGTCCTTTCACATTCATTTACAGCCCAGCAGCGTACAAATGAAGATTCATTAAAAAATTATTGAAGATTGTTGTTTGTATTCCATACAAATACAGAGAAATATACATGACCATTAAAGTTCAAATTGTCCTAATGTTTAATGTAGTGACTGACAATTTACCATAATTATTATTGAAATGCTATGGGAATTTAAAATTGCTTATTTTTATGGACTTACAGCAACTGCATATATATAGAAAGAGATCTAAATCCTACACAAACATGAAATTCGGATCCCAGCTCGAAGAAAATGTTATTGCCTGGACCTTCTTAAATTTAAATCTGTATCTCTTTCCTGGGAACTCGGGAAACACCCTGGATGGGGTGCCAATCCATTGGAGGGTAAAAGCGCACACACACACACACACACACACACACACACACACACACACACACACACACACACACACACACACACACACACACACACACACACTAACACGCTCACTATGGACAATCTTTGGACTGTGGGAGGAAAACAAAGCTAGGCAATGCAGAAACTGTCATGCAGTTATACTATTACACCAGCTACTTACTGTTTCTGCATAGGGTTCTATATCAGAAAGAAGTTAACGGGGCAGATGATGTGACAAGGGACTAGGGCGCATATTCACTGTTCTAAGTGTTTTCCCCCCCCCCCTCTTTAATTCTTAAGAAAAGAAATTACCCACATAACCATGTCTAAGCATGCCAAACCAACAGACGGTGATATAACCCTAACCGTAAGGCCATGTGGGCCAGTGAGAAAAGCCTTAGAAAAACTTCTCATATTTTCAAATTCTCACAGCAAACGCAACACACTTTTTCCTGGCCACACATCAACACTGAAAACAGAATTTCTAAATATCTTCACCCGGGAAGAGGTCTTCCAAAAGGTCTAAAACTAAAACAGAGGTTGCATGTAGATAAAATAGCAAAATGCATATAAAAGAACCCTTAAAAAAATGCATGTGTATGTATGTACAGGGCTGGCATGAAGGACTCACAAGCTCATTTGTGTGGTGACCAAAGTTTTAGGGCAAAACAATATGAGGGTTAATTCAAGCCACAGTACATGAGCTGATACTCCCTCATGACTAACTAGAGGGATGTTTGGTCACATAGTGTTTTACATCTATTATTATTTTATCTTCATTTATCAAATGTTCAAAATATATTGTGTTGCCAATTATTCTTTTGAGTTGAGAAGTTTCATTATAGAGCGGGTCTTCAAAATCGCAGGCTAAAAGGGCTGATGTAGCTCCAGATTTTCATTTCAGCCAAATTGGAAGGACACTTGATAGTTGATTGGAGATGAAAATAAACAAGTGGAATCAGGTGTGGCTCATGCTTAGTTGGTAAGAAAGCAGGCAGCCACACTGGCCCTTTCTGGATATGATTGAAGACCCTGTCATAAAGCAACCCCTTATCCAAAAAATGCCAAGCATAGTCTCTATCAACAAGTTTGTAGAATATCCATCTATCTATCTATCTATCTATCTATCTATCTATCTATCTATCTATATAAATGCTCAAAAGTTTGGAATAATGTTTAGTGATTTATTTTCTACATTCTACAATAATACTGGGAATTTCAAAACTAGGAAATGACACATATGGAATTATGGAATTATGTAACAACAACAACAACAACAACAACAACAACAACAACAACAACAACAACAACAACAACAACAAGCAAGAACAGCAGTGAATTGCTATTTTAATACACAGAGGTCAGCCATTCTGGAACAGTTCTTGCAAGAACGGTATTGTCAAGTGCATTTGCAAAACCCACCAAGCACCATGATAAAACTGGCTCTCAGAAAAGCAAGAACAAATCCTACCTCTGCTGCAGAGGAGAAGTTCATTTAGAGTCACCAGCCTCAGAAATTGTCAAATAACAGCACTTTGGATTAAAGCCGTTATGAAGGCTACACTTCAGTTACATCTCAACATTAACCATTCAAAGGAGATTATTGCATATTTTGGATGCATTGCTTTTCAATGTAGAAAGAAGAAAAAAAAAACACATGATATATGTAGAAATTGCTTGATGTACATGTAAGTGGTTGGATAAATAGAATTTTGTATTTCTAACAGCTGTGACTAACCTAGACCCTTAACCTCTAAGCCACAACTGACCCAGTGTTATCATGAAACATTACAGTAGGTCAGATTTCCTCTCACACAGCAACATCAACCAAACATTTGCTTTATTTATTTATTTATTTATTTATTTATTTATTATTATTTTTTAAGAAACGGTGTCAGCACACTGACTCCTCAGATTATAAAGTACATATTTTCTGTGCTTTCTGAGGTCAGGACTATTTCTGACACAGACTGCTAGAAAATGTGTCAGTAAAAATAAATAAATAAATTGTGTCTATTGCAAATAACTTTTTTTTTTTTTGCATTCATTTCTGCCTTATAAACAAGGAGCTTTGGAAGATGAAGGAAGGAAATCCAATCAAAGTTCAATGAATCATGCAAACACAGATAAATAGGCAAATGAAATGACTTGACATTTGCAAAATGGAGAAACTAATAAATGCTTTCAATACGTGTGCTCTAAATGCAAAAAACGAACATTACGTGGCAAAAAATATGAGGCCCTAGTCTACACATCTACTGGTATTTAAAAAAAAAACTTTAAAAAACAAACAAACAATGAAACATATTTCTGTAATGCTTGGTGACTATCCATGATTTCCATAACAAAAAAAGGAGTTGGCACAATATGCTGTAAATAACATTTTCTGAGCGTTTATTCTATACTGATGATGTGATATATTTGGTGTCTTAAATTTATCTTTTTTTCTCAATAGGTCACTGATGAATTTGCATATTATTTGCACTGATTAATAATAGAGTGCAACATCCTGGAAATATATTTTGTCTAATTAGTGTCCACAACACGAAAAAATGGCTGCAACCCAAATTCAGTGCACAAATTCAAACACAGCGATAGACTTGGCGGCCATCCCATGCACCTCAGACATTTCACCCTCATTTGACTAAAAGCAAAACAATGTACTTTGCTCTCTGAAGTTCTAATGGATAGGGATGTATCAGCCAGAATGCAACGACATAGCAGTGTATAGTGGGGAACTAAAGAACAAATATTTGACTCAAAATTTTGTTCTCACTAATCCTACGTGACATGTCCTACTAAATTATGCCTTCCTCTGTGCTGAACTTTATCTCTTGCTTCAGAATTCCATGGATGTATGCAACTTTATGATGGCAGTGCTTTATGAAGCAACTTGTGGGTATGTCTGCTGGGTGTTCCATCAAATAGATTTAAAAAGAATGTAGAAAGCAAAATCAAAGATAATTATATAAAGTGCACTCCTGAAGTGCACTCCCATTCCCCCCCCCCCCCCCATTGTGCTACTTCATATAATAAGACCACAAGGATAGCAAAAGCAGCAGACATTGTACTGAAGTATGCTTCTTAACAATGAGACAGTCACTCAATCAATCAATCAATCAATCAATCAATCAATCAATCAATCAATTAATGAATCAAGCCTTATTGCCACTTTTTCATCACATCCATAATTATGACTGGAATGGTTGACCAAGAGACTAGAGGTATTGTTCTATGTACAAAGCCTGCCAGATTACTGAACCATTCCTAAAAAAAAAAAAAAAATTGGGGGAGTTTTTGAGGAAAACAATTTTATTTAATTATATTTTATAATGACGCAGGAAGTAGTGCAAACTGGTAGAGTAGCAAACACAATGTGTTGGTTATGTATGTCTCAATTTTGCATGATTTTAAAAAACCCTATAACTCCACTCACCACAGTTTTGCCAGAATGGACAAATAATCCTGCAATTATGTTTCGGCCAATGTCATTATGCAATTCGATAGATGTGGGAGTATCTAAAGGTTTCAAGATTTGCGCGTCGCAGATCCGCTCACTTTCGCTGTACGTCTTCCCTCATCCACCTTAAAACCCGGCAGTCTAATTCTCTATTGACAGTCTGCCCCCTGGGTACAAATTCGCAATTCACAACGTCATGAATATCGGGAATGAATGCTCACTCGTCAAGATGATGGGCTCTTCCACTGTGAAACCTGGTGCCTACATTTGATGTCTTAAACGATTAATACACCTAAGTTTCATCACTGGTAATGATCCTCGGCGTGAAGGTCATCCACGGTGCGCTGACGGAGTTCTTGGCAGACTTCGATGAAGAGTTCCACAGAGCATGTTCAAATCACACGTGAGGTTTGCCTGGATTGTTTCTTATGACACACGGACAATAGCAGCAACGTTGTGGATTGTTCTCAGATGATCATCATGCACAAGTTGTGGAATGGTTTCTACATTTTGAGTGTTGTACGAGGGTGAGTCAAAAATAATCCACAATCCCATTATATTAAAACTTCTGTTGGCTGCACTGTTATCAGCGCTTTCTATTCAAGGCTACTTTCTCTCTAGTCATGGCTGTGCAGGTGTGAACGTGTTACATCAGTTCATTTGTAATTGGTGTGAGCTGGTGCGGTGCCCCACATGTGATTTACATGAAAGAAGAGCAGCCTGTAGTGATTCATTTTTTGTGGTCTGATGGTCCGAAAGCAATTTTGTCCGAAACAATTAGCAAAAAAGCAATCAAAATTTGAAATGATACTCTAAGGAAGGTGAAAGTTTCTTAAAGAGAATCATTACTAATATTGAGACATGGATTTGTCACTACGAGCCTAAGAGTAAACGGCCAAGAGAAAGTTCAAAAATCAATCGTCAACTAGAAAATCGATGCTTACAGTTTTCTGGGATTCTCAAGAGCCAGTGTTGGAACATTCTCAGGAAACATGTTCAACAATCAACCGCTCTTTACAGTGAGATGCTGACTGATGAGCTGAAGCCTTCAATATTCAATATGAAACTTCAGATTAAACGCAGAGGACTGCTATCCGAAGGATCTATCCTGCATGACGATGCACATCCACAGTACTTCTGTCTACACAGTTGACACTCTGCAAAAACTCCTTCTTGAGGTATTAAAACATCATCTCTATATAGTCCTGATGTTGCTCTTTCTGTTCCGGTCCCTTGAAAGCAGCCCTACGAGAACAAAGATTCCCTTCTGATGAAGAAATGAAAGACAGCAGTGCATCTATGGCTTGCAGCTCAGCCTAAAACATTTTTTAATGAGGGAATGCAAAAGCTTGTTGACTTATGGACAACATGTATTAAAAAGCAAGTATGTTGAATTATGCTGAAAAAGTATGTGTTTGTTTTTTCTAAAAGTTCACGACAGCCAGAGTGCAGATAATTCTTGACTTGTACAATAAAGAATTTAAAGAGGACATTTTTTTTTTAAACAAGCACAATGCTTTAAAAGGTGAAGTAGTTTATGCAGGAGTGCAAAAATAAGTTGAAATGGTTTTGCTCCACTTAAGATAAAAAGAATAAATAAATATGATTGGGGAAAGGTTGTGATTATTTAACTGGCTAAATATTTTTTTTTCTTTTGTAACGTTCCTTTTTTTAAATAGTACAAAATTATGAAAGGCCAGGATGAAGTATGAGGAAGAAAAGCCTAGACATAATTTAATAATGAAATTCTCCTCAGCATGTGAATGTGTGGCTCATTTTGATGGAAAATTTAAGGAGTCTAGTGGCTGGTAGCGTAGAGTGCCTCAGGCTCTTCTGTCTTTAGCCTTGGGGTGTATTGAGTTTCATTACATTTCTGTGTGGGTGGTTGATCCGTTTTAACATCTAATAGCATAGAAATTAGATGTGTTCCTCTCATTCTAAAAAAGGAATTTTGTAATCATCTGGACGACTTAATTTAAATTTGTAATCAAACAAAAATTAAACTGGTGTTGATTCCAAGACCAAACACTAAGTGGTTAAGACCAAGACTTGACAAATACAAGACTTGACAAATAATCAGTAGGCACGCACATCTGTTTTCTTTTTTTTTTTTCACTTGTTTTTTCAAAACCCAAGCTGTCTAGTAGGCGCAGATGTGACTGCATAAAAATACCTTTTTTTTTTACAACATTTATTCACATTTAAAATGTATTTTAATAAATACATTTTAGATCAGTTAGAAAACCAAAGGTCAAGAACAAGACAGCACCAATATTACAGCCAAATCTGCCTTTTAAACAAATTTGTGTAGTGTAGTGGCATCATTTCATAAGCGTATGCAATGTCACGGCATTTATTTCCATCCAGAGTTGCATTATTTTCTCTCTCCAAGATACTGTATTGATGATGGGAAAGTTGGACTGCTGCATGAAGTCTTTTCCAGCACACCCCAAAGATTCTCAATGGACTTAAGGTCTGGATTCTATGGTGGCCGATCCATGTGTGACAATTGTCTCATTCTCCATCTTTCACAATTTGACCTCAATGAATGCTGGCAATTTCATCTCTGAAAAAAAAAAAAATCAATTGATGGATCAGTCAGGTCATTAGCTGACTTCATATTTTGTTTAAATAACGTTGCTGAACCCAGACTTGTCCAACGAAAGCACCCCCAGATTATATCGCTGCCCCTCCAGCCTGTACGGTGGGCACTAGGCATGTTTATTTATTTATTTACTTTTGTACGATTTGATTTCACCAAACGTTTGAGTGATCTCCAATCATGACCACATTTTTTGTAACATTTGATTGAAATAAGTGGTGTTGATTTATTAATTGATTTATTATTATTCTTAAGAAATAATAATACATTGAGATGGAAACATACAGTATTGGTCAAAACATATACAAAAATGTTATACACTCATATTTTACAGTATATAAAGTATCTTATTTGTTCTTATTTGCTTAGATGACTTCTACTTCATACAAGTAAAAACAAACAAACAAAAATACTGATTTCAGTAGGTTAACGAAATGTATAGGTATACCAGCAGGAAGTTTTTGGCATACACACTGCTGGTATTTGACTAAATGATATTGAGATAATGATGAACAAATAAACCCAACACAATGTTGCAAATCACAACTGCATTTTTTTTAAAACTTCCAACTGAAATACATCCATGAAATGCTTACAATGTTGATAAAACTTGTTCCTTGTTCCTTCTTTTCAGCAACTAAACCCCATTCCAACAGTGAGATGCAGAGGCTTTACGATTAGTAAATGCACATATATCTATTGTAATACTGATTTTGCTTAGGTTATTTTTGTCCTTAATAGTAGAAAGTTTTGATGTAGAAACCTTTATTTTATTATTTTAAACCCATATTTGCGTTATAACATTCTTTACATCTGCATAGTCATCTTTTGATATGATACTTTTTATATTCGCTGTACTCTCTGTGATTAAATAACTTTTTATGGATTTAATCACTCTTTTGGTAAGGTCATCTCCTCCCATGGGATCTCATACCACTGCTATGCAGATGATGCTCAACTCACTGTCTTTTTCCCTCCACCAGACACTCATTTCTGTTCTCATCATGTGTGGCAGGCGTTTCATCTTGGGTGGATAACTTCAGCCATGTCCACACACAGCTGGGTATTTTTTAACAAAAAAAAATTCATCCATATGCAAAAGCAGTTTTGGTCATTGATAACGGAGCTTTTGGAAAACTCCTTCGAAAGTGAAGATTTTCCAAAACTTCTTTTTCAGCAGTGTTGTTTGGACAGGGGAAACAGAGATTTTGGCTTGTTGTAACGTCACCTTGCTTTGATGTCAGCTGTGAGGATATTTTGTGCAATAGCCCACAAAATATCCTCATTGCTTATGTACAGTACAGTAAACTAGTGACTGTGTTAATGGTGCTTACTGAACTTTTTACATGCGTGTACATATACGTGCAGTTACTTGCATATTAGGCTAACAAACAAAAGTGCCTGAATATACTACAAAGCTCACTGCTGCTACATAAAAAAATCTCAGGAGACTCCTACATGGCTGGAACCGGCTTCTGATTGGCCCCCTGTTGATTAAGATGCTCCTGACACTACTGTACCTAACAGGGTGTTTTGCGTTTTCATGTAAGCCATATGGACAGAATTATATATATATATATATATATATATATATATATATATATAAATAACCGGCTACATGTGGACATTGCTTTAATCAAAATGAATCCCAGCAAAACTGAACTGCTGTTCATCCCAGGTGCTTCATCTCCCTGTCTCGATCTTGACATCTCTCTGGAAAAATCTCTGCTAATCTCACTACCCAGGCTTTGGTTAACCATGGACAACAAACTGTACATAACTGATATTGCTAATCTAACATAGTTCATCTTGATTTCTCTACAAAATGATTGCTATTTCTATCCACACAGGCCACTCAGGTGCTTGTTCAGTCCCTTCTAATTTTGCATCTCCCTCCTGGCAGGTCTGCAGGTCTCTCAGCACTACTCAGCCCCTGCAGATGATCACTTACCACACTCTAGCACTGCTCGACTGGTCCCACCATCGCTCAGGGTGCAATGACATGCATCAAAATTCTTCTCTGTTCTGTCTCCTACAGTACGTAGTGGTGGAATTAACCTTCTCTAGATGTCTAATGACTGAGTCACTGGCAGTCTTCAAATGAATGCTGAAGACCTACTTCATGAGCAACTAATAATAGTAATAATAGTAATAATAATAATAATAAAATGCAGTAAACCTGGATTAGCATGTGTTTATTGATAGTGACTTTAAAGCACTTCTTTTAACTCACTCTGAATAAGGCCATTTGCCAAATGCCATGAATGTAAATGAAAATCTAAATGTATCTGACTTAATGTCCGTTATGTTGTTGCTTAATTTTTAATTGGATTGCTCAGAGGGAAACCTTTCTAATTAGCTTGCACACCCATGGATCATCCACGGACTAAAAAAGAAGCATGAGTTTTATTTGTATTTATTCATTAATTTTTTATTTAATGACATTCATTTTTACTTCACCCGATTTTAGTGGCTTAGGTACAATCCTGCACATAGTACATTGCTGAAGAGGCCTACGAGATGTGGGGGAAATGTAGGTTTTGATTAGTGGAGCTCATTAACCATGGCCTTTTCTCCATTTTGCATGGAGAATGTTGTACTCCATCTTGAGGGAATCAAAGGCCAACCTCAGCTCCAGAATTACACAAGTACAATCTGAAATGATTACACCAGGAATGATTACATATCATGCATCATTATTGAACTGTTTATAATTACTGCTAGAAATCTGATGAAATTATTTACACATTAAATTAGTATTGATGTTTTAATAACACCGGTGCCATTGAGTATTTTTATGTCACGAAGAACCTGACCATTGATTTTGACCACATCAAAAATCATGTGATTAGCGTTAATAATAAAAAAGTGTTTTAATAGAAATGTTTTAATGTTATGGAATGTGATAAACTTAGTTTGTTTGTAATATGTGAAACTCAATGAAACCAATTAGAGTACAGTACATCCTTTTATCCTTCTTATACCATGGACCTTCTAAAATGAATGACACATTGCATGTGTTTTAAACCATTTTTTGTGTTTCAAATAATGATATGGTTATGGAAAAAATATAATAACAGGTTGGTTCCTGTTATAGCTTACATAATAACAGCCGCCAATAGTTAATGCCCCACCAGTCACTGTCAATAAGTTTTTGAACAAATATCATATTAGAATAAGCTTCTCTCTGTAATTACATTTTAACATTTTAATTTCATTTTTATTTATTTTCCTTGCTTCCTTCTCTGGCTCCCATTTGCCCTTTTAAAATCAACATTCTTATTAACTTTCAGATTAATAGGCTTTAATAGCCTTTATTTCTGTTCAGAGGGAAGCAGGAATGAAATGGTTAAGTCTCCTGAGACAGACTCTGCCGTATTACTCCTGCCGCCTCATATGCTTGTTTAATTTGCGGGTCTTGTTATCAATTCCATCATTTCAGTGTAGCAGATTTGGGAGCGCAAGCTTTAGTATGCTATACACGTCTTGAGAGCATTTCGCGTTAAAGGGCCGATGTTCCGAAACAGTGCATTCAACGGTGGACTATGTATTGTAAAGATATCGAAATGGGTTTCTGACATTTCATTTTGTTACAGTGTAAAAGATTTAGAAACCTGACATCCGAGAGTAAGTTTTGTTTCTGCTTCACAGCTAGTTCTGTTGCATTTAGGTTTTTTGGCTGACATGAAAATAATATAGTGTTGTTATGATGGGACAAGTCATGCTTACTCTCTCTCTTTTTTTATTCAATTTCTATTTACTTGTTTATTATTTTATTTCTCTCTTTATTTTATGCGTTCTTTAAGGCCATTGTATCTTTATACTATCAAGGACAGCAGAAGGATATAATGGTCTTCTGCAAGAAATGATTTGCTCTCATCTCCTTTCCTGTTTCGAATTTAAGGGACAAAAAAGCTTAGACAAATGTACAGTGTCAAAGAAATGTCACTCAAATAACGGTTTGATTCTTGTGTACTTTGACAAGAGAAATTTTATTTATTTTTATGAGTGAATTTTTCAGTGTAAAGAGAGACTTGTCTGTCTGGAACATTGACAATTAATAGTTAATCAAAATAAATAGATCATTGAATAGAAGGACAAAAATAATAACAGCATTACATTTAAAATTGTATTATTTCGTTAAGCATAATTGAGAGAAATAACACAAACCTTTATTTGTTCATTAATTCATTCAGTTATGAGTTTTTGTTTTTTCTTGGTCAGGGCCAGGGGTGAATCTGGAGCCTATCACAAGAAAACTTCCCATCCCAGGACACTTTGTACACACATTAAGAGCAGCCACTCCAATGACCAGAAGAGCTGTCAAAAAAAAAAAAAAAAAACTAGAATGTAAATGCCATCAAATAAATTAGTAGTATTTCATTTAGCTTGATAGGAGAGCATTCTGAGCAATAGAAAAAGGTTTTACTGCTGCCAGATAACTGAATCTGTACACATTTAAGGAAGAAAACAAAATAATCCTAGATCCTTAAATTATAAATGAACTAGGAATAAGACCAGCAGAGACACATGCACATCAATAACATGTAGTAGTAATTACGTAAATCAGGGACTTTCAGGTTCTGTACTAGATCCCATACCAGCTAGTTTTTCTTTTTTTCAAAACCAGTTATTTACTGTACAACCTGTTTAGATCCCACAGACCCAGTGCTAACCCAAGCCTGCTACCCAGCGGACATTAAACCCATGAAAATCAGGGTACTGCTGAAAGATAAATGTCTTTATGTAAATTCTCTAGCCTTTATGATTACTTACTGCCCATATCCCTACTATCTCCTGGAAACAATGTGAACTCACAACCTTGAGTGGGAACTCTTTTAACTACTGTTTATACCAGCCTTGTCACTCCACTAACATTGAAAGCCCATATACTATGAACAAGGACAATATCCGAACTCGAGACAGCGAGAACTGTTTGGGGTATTTAGCAAAATGCAAGTTAACAAGTTACCTCTGCAAATACCTCCGTATGTGCAACCAATTCTGACAGGTGCAAGACCCCTGAGAGGCCTACCCTCTATTCTTGTCAGAGACCAATGCTTTGTAGGGGTACATCTTAAAAGGCATACTGTACTTCAGGGTTGGATTTATCACTCCACATCTGCCACTGCAGATTTCTTTTGTGTGTCAAAAACGCATGGTGGACACAGGCATTGTATTGATTACTGTAGTCTCAATACAGTCATTATCAAGTACTGGCACTTGGTATGATCAGATATTGAGCAGTTAACTGGAGCAAATTTTTCACCAAGCTCAATCTGCAAAGCCTTTACAATTTCATTTGTATCAGGGAAGGGGACAAATGGAATTCTGTTATGGGGATCCTGTCCTATGTAATGCGTTATGATCTTGTCGCTGTGTCATCCATTTTACATAAATTATATGTTAATTTACTCCAAGACAAGGCTGAGTATGTCAGAATTATGGGCAGTTGAAAAGATTACTAGAAAATGATCTTTATGTAAATTTGGAGAAGTTTGCATCTTGAACCAGAGCTGGAGATGGAAGTTTCCATTACATGGATTCAGCCCAAGACAGTTGACCAGCTCAAACATTCTCTGGAGTTTGCCCTGGAAGTTTTGTCAGTTTATTAGGAGATTCAGTATGGTGGCCACACCACACCACTAGCCACACCACACCACTAGCCACACACTTTTACAAGATGTTCAGTGGACCATACATGCTGAGAAAAGATTTGACACCCTCAAGAAGAGATCCACTACTCCCCTGATCATACATCACCCCAATCCTGAACTGCATTTTGTGGTTGAAATTAATTCCTCAGAAAGTGTGGTGGGGATTCTTTTGCAAAGACACTGTAACTATGAACTCACTCATTCTTATTCAACTCTGGGAGACTAACTCCTACAGAATGAAATTATGATGTTGGGGGCATCTGGAGCTCCTCACATATATGGCTGTTCTGTAGAAATTGAGGCTACAAGTTTTTTAAACCTGTGATTTCTAAATCTGTCTCTTAGAATCAGTGATTATGGAGGAGAGCCAACAAGCCACATCTGAGTGCCTAAATGGAAAGACATGCAGTATGTCCCTCCTTTCAGGTGGGAAGACTGAGATGTTAATAGAGTACTAATTGAAAACATTAAAATGAAATCTTGAACAGTATATTAAAGAATGTCAGTTTATGGGCACAGACCAAACCCTTATACCAAACACCAACCAGGTTTCTACAAAGAATCCCCAATACAGTGGAGTGTCCCAGTCCACTCTGTGTGTTTGGAATGTCAGTAATAAAAGACAGTGACTAGTGTTGCTAACTCCTCAGTAAGGAAAGTAGCTATTGGCTGTCCTAAAAGTCTCTAGATTGCCTAATTTGCATAGTTGTCAATTTGCTTGCAATTGTAATAGACACTGTAGGAGAAAAAAATAACCAAGGGAAAGCTAAAAAAAAAGTTAAAAATGTAAAATATGTAAAAATGTAAAAATGTTTTATAACCTTCCGGCTCTTTAAACCAGTTTTGTTATAAGAAAATAAGGGGGGGGGGGGGGGGACCAACTTTGCAATAACCTATAAGGCAGTGTTAAGAGGAATATCAAAATATATACACAACGATTAACAGAAGTCGTTTACCTGCATATATTGAGTCTTTGCATATACAGTGGAACCTTGGAATACGAGCATAATTCGTTTCAGAAGTGGGCTCGTATTCCAAATCAAATTTTCCCATAAGAAATAATGAAAACTCAAATAATTTGTTTCACAGCCCCAAAAAATAAATACATAAAATAATTAATACAATATATAAAGTAAGAATAAAACAAATTAACCTGCACTTCACCTTTAAAAAATAAATCCCGACAGTGTTTCTGCGCAGGCGTCGTGTGTGTGTGTGTGTGTGTGTGTGTGTGTGTGTGTGTGTGTGTGTGTGTGTGTGTGTGTGTGTGCGTGTGTGTGTGTGTGTGGAATTAGTCCCTTCCCTCGCCTCGTCTTACACAGTAAAACTCCTCCTCCCTCCCCCCACCTTGCTTTTTAAGTTTCACAACAAACACACACACACAACGGAAAAACTGTTTTAATGAAGAAAAAAAAAGAAATCTCTCTAATGACACTCGCGTGGGCGCATACTAACGGTATTCCTGTGGTAAGGAAAAAACAAAAAATGAACCAGCACTTTACTTTGAAAAGAATTGCGACAGAGCTGAGTATCTGTGTAAAGCAGAGAATGTGTGTCTGTATGTGCGTGTGTAGCCGGGGAGCGGGGTGTAAAGGCGAGATAGTGTGTGTGTGTGCGTGTGTCGGTGTGTGTGTGTGTCAGTGTCAAATTACGCGTGCGCACACACATGGGAGACACATTGAAACAGAGAGGGAGACTCTGATTATACCAGTAAGAGATGAGCACTAAGACCGAGAAGGGGAGACGATCACCCACAATTCCGCAGCGCAAGAGAGAGAAAAATCATTGGCTCAGGTGTGATCACGTGACGCTCGGTGTCAAAACAAGAGCGCATTTGTGATACATGATACTCGGCACTCGTAAACCAAGACTTGCTCGGTTTTTCAAGTCAAAATTTATTAAAAATCTTTGCTTGTCTTGCGGAACACTCGTAAACCTCGTTACTCGCAATCCGAGGTTTCAATGTATACAAAAACATACAAAATCCAATCATATGAAATGTTCACAAGCTGTATGGTCAATGTCCAACATGAAAGAATGGTCATATACAGTAAATGTCCACCTAAGACCTTGAAAGAGAAAACCTATTGACAAAGGGTAACAACCAATTATGGAAAGTTTTATCTATTGCAAGGTAGATTGATGAAATGGTGAAAACAGTGATTTAAATGGATGTCCTTCTTGGGATAGGCCACACAGTAGCATAAATTTGCAGGTTAAACAAAAATCCTCTACAAAAGAAAACAATTCAGTAACCAAACTCCCCAACAATAAATTGAATTAATAATTTTCCAACCATTAAATCTATCATTTGCTACCCAAAACCAAAATAAATAAATAAATAAATGAATAGAATCAAACTCACGTTTGAGCAGCAAACAACTGTTTCCCAAACCAGGATTCTCTAGAGAAGCAGCAGATACCATGAGATAACTCTCATTAATCTGCCACTCATTCTACTACTTCCTCTTTTATTTACAATAGTGAGTTGCTATTGATGCCTCTTGTGGTCAGAATGAACAAACCACTTGTACACTTTGAACCATGTAACAAGATGTGACTGTTATTGTTTAGAACTGTAAATTAGCTATTTTCAGTTGGCAGTTAGAATAAAAAATTTTGTCACACACACACAAAAAAAAGACAGTCACACACACAGTGGACGATGTGTGCAAGTGACTGAGAAAGTACGAGACTTGTTGATGATTTATGTAAGAGTGACAGTGAAGAAGCTTTAACATTTACATCCAGCTGCAGTGGCTACTGTGAGACTGACCGCCTGTGAGTGCTTTGGGAGGCTCATGGCAGCACCCGCTGTTTGTCGTAGACAATACAGTAACTGCAGAATGACACGTCATGTTGGAGTCCGCAAAAGTTCCGAAAACTCTTCAATAATACCTGAAAAAGTCACTAGATTTGTTGGTAGTCGCTTTGACAAAGAAAGTCTCCAAGAGGTTTGAAAAGTTGCCAGATTTAGTGAGAAAGTCTCCAAGCTGGCCACACTGACAGTGACATGTTTTTCTTTGAATTTCCTGCAGGCATCATAAAGTTGTTCATTAAATGTCTACAATCATCTAGCCTTAAATTTAATACATATACTTTAATAATGTAAAATAAAGTCATGCAAACTGTGAGATACTGTATGTCATGAATATTTTAAGATGTATCAAACATTTTATTCAAAAGTTGATTTAAGTTGTTCATTATATACTTTGCTGATTGACCGTTAAGTAACACTGTCAAAACAGCAAGCATGATGTTTGCTTTCAAAGGCATCAGAAATAATGTAGGTGGTACAGAAAAGCAATCTTCATGTAAAGTTGAGAAAGAATAATCAAGCTGACTACAGCCAGTCAATCTAAATCAGTTTGACTTATTGGAAAACCTTTCTTTCTTTCTTTCTTTCTTTCTTTCTTTCTTTCTTTCTTTCTTTCTTTCTTTCTTTCTTTCTTTCTTTCTTTCTTTCTTTCTTTCATGAGTATGTGTAGCTATGACACTACTGCAGTGACACAAGTGAAATTTAAGGTTGTTAGCTATAAGCACTTTACCTATGGATTGTTTGAAGGCTCTTTGCATATTTGAGGTCATTTTTGGATATGGAGAGAAAAAAAGGTCAGTCTGTGAGAACTTCATTAACTTTTCATGCATATTAATAACTGCCTACATTCTCATTCTGCCTATATAGCACATCCTTTCAATATATAAAGAATTAAACACTGTCCTTTAATTCTGTCATTGGATTGCTCTATAATTGATGAATACCTTGTTTTAATTTCTTCACCCATTTATCTTTTGCATTTAATATTTGTTGCATTTTTATATATTTTATATACACAGACCACGTCTCAGTTCCTATGCTTTCTGGCTGATGTTTTTGTCACTTTTGAATGCTGGCGGTGCTTTCACTCTAGTGGTAGCATGAGACGGAGTCTACAATCCACACAAGTGGCTCAGGTAGTGCAGCTCATCCAGGATGGTACATCAATGCGAGCTGTGGCAAGAAGGTTTTCTGTGTCTGTCAGCGTAGTGTCCAGAGCATGAGGGCACTACCAGGAGACAGGCCAGTACATCAGGACTGTATGTGGTGGAGGCTGTAGGAGGCTGTAGGAGGGCAACAACCCAGGAGACGTCTTAACAGGAGGAGCACTGCCAGAGCCCTGCAAAATGACCTCTAGCAGGCCACAAATGTGCATGTGTCTGCTCAAACGTACAGAAACAGACTCGATGAGGGTGGTATGTGGTACGACCACAGACACCATGCAAGACGTTTGGCATTTGCCAGAGAACACCAAGATTGGCAAATTCACTACTGGTGCCCTGTGCTCTTCACAGATGAAAGCAGGTTCACACTGAGCACATGTGACAGACGTGACAGAGTCTTGAGATGCCTTGGAGAACATTCTGTTGCCTGCAACATCCTCCAGCATGACCGGTTTGGCAGTGGGTCAGTAATGGTGTGGGGTGGCATTTCTTTGGAAGGCAGCACAGCCCTCCATGTGCTCGCCAGAGGTAGCCTGACTGCCATTAGGTTCCAAGATGAGATCCTCAGACCCCTTGTAAGACCATATGCCGGTTCGCTTGGCCTTGGGTTCCTCCTAATGCAAAACATGCTAGACCTCATGTGGATGGAGTGTGTCAGCAGTTCCTGCAAGATGAAGGCATTGATGCTATGGATTGGCCCGCCCTTTCCCCAGACTTGAATCCAATTGAGCATATCTGGGACGTTCCATCCACTAATGCCATGTTGCACCACAGACTGTCCAGGAGTTGGCAGATGCTTTAGTCCAGGTCTGGGAGGAGATCCCTCAGGGGACCATGCTCCACCTCATCAGGAGCATGCCCAGGCATTGTAGGGAGGTCATACAGGCCCATGGAGGCCACACACACTACTGAGAATCATTTTGACTTGTTTTAAGGACATTACATCAAAGTAATGGATCAGCCTATAGTGTGTTTTTCCACTTCACTTTTGAGTGTGACTCCAAATCCAGACCTCCATGTGTTAATACATTTGATATCCATTGATCATTTTTTGTGTGATTTTGTTGTCAGCACATTCAACTATGAAAACAACAAAGTATTTAAAAAGTCCTTCATTCATTCAGATCTAGCATGCGTTATTTTAGTGTTCTCTTAATTTTATTTGAGCAGTATGTGTATATATAAATATCATACAGCCAAATGTCACATGCATAGCAGGACTTGTCAAAATCCCTGAAAGCAATTAAAAAGATAATACAAAGAAGATAATTCTGAGAAGTATATTGTTTGTCAAATCATTCCATATGATTATGCACATCAAAAAGAAATACAATTATATAAACTGTCATGTGCTCAACATACACTACTAGATCTATTATGCAGTGTGTCTGTTTAATTCAGCTTTGAGAAGTTTCTAAAAGTAGGAGTACTGTGTCATAAGAAATTGATAAAATTGTTTGATAACTAGATACTACTTGAGTGTAAAATTTCCAAGGTATGGTTAAAATTAGAAGTGATCTATACCTTAATAACATAGCAGTTTTAATATATGTTCATGTAATTTATGTATTCAATTTTATTTCTACAGTTAGAGCAGGCCCAAAGTAACTTACATCAAAACACAAGGGTGTGTTTAGTGTATGAGATTTAAGATGTTGCTAACCTCTACTCTACATGGGAATTCATATGTGGCTTTTAGACTCTTTTACACTTTCAACATATTTCACATTTCTCACTTTTTTGAGATTCCCTAGACATCCCTTCATGACACTTTCATTAAATTAAGTCATGCTATGTGGCATAACATGAACAGACCTCTTTAGTCACTCAAATTTCTGAATTCACAGCTTTCACCCATTTTATTTTATTTTTTGTACATATGGACCTTTCACACATACTGGTTGTGCTTTCATATGCTTTCTTTGACATCATAATCTCAATCACATGATCAAACAAGCACATGGTCATGCGTGCATTAATGCCATCATTCTTGTGACTTAAAACTCGTGTTTTTCACATTTTCACATTCACATCATGTAAATGTGCGCTGCTGAAATGTGTAGTACCATCCAGTTGCACTCACAACCACCATTATGAGGTGCTTCAAGAGACTCGTCGGGAGGCACATCAAGACCCTTCTGCCCTGCTTGATGGACCCCCAGCGGTTATATCATCCTAACCACTCAACGGATGATGCCCTGACCTCCGCCCTCCATCTGGCACTCACACACCTGGACAAGAAGAACATAATTAGACTTCCTGACTAGGAGAACTCAGTCAGTCTGGATTGGAACAGGGCTGTGTGCTCAGTCCACTGCTGTTCACTGTATATCGTATGTAAAATGTAAATACATAATGATGTCAAACTCAAAGCAACGGCTCCTTAATGGGGAATGTCAAGAGCACCAAATTCCTTGTTGTTCACCTGGTGGAGAAACTCGACTGATCCATCACAACCTGCCTACTTTTAAGGACAACTGAGAGAAGCTCATCTTCTTTCACCCATCCTCACCACTTTCTACAGAGAAACTATTGAGAGCATTCCTGAGCAGCTGTATCA
>JAAGKR010000287.1:230528-232821 GCA_011419295.1 Clarias macrocephalus
TTTTTCCCTTTCGACACCTTCAGATGACTCATTTAGTATAAACTGTTAAATCTCTAAATTCTATTCATTCATTAACTTCTGAACTTATATTTCTGTAAATCTGCTTTGTAACAGTGTGTCCATTGTTAAATACTAATAAAATTGAATGGAATAAATCTGACTGTCCCCATTTTTGACTATGTTTATAATCATAAAGTGTCTTTCTTTATCACAAGAAAATACCACAATTTGTTTTTCTTCATCATCTTTTGTACAAGTGAGGGAAATCTTAATCAGAATGCAGCTCCAAAGAAAACTACATTTTAATTTGTTTTCAGTCAGTAGCTGTACACCTTAACTAAAAAGCATTTTAGGTCTCTCCTGAATGCATATGTACAGTATATGAAGAACATTGTGCACGAGTATATTGAGCAATACCTCAGGTAGTCATTTCAATGTTTTTTGTTATGTTGACATGTGAACAACCACATATTAGAATGATTCAATTCTGAGGGATGTGATGTTACATCAAGAATAAATGAAAAACAAACACTATACTGATGGAGCCAAAACGTAAATGGAGCTTAACTGGATTATCAAAAATGAGCTCTGTTATGTTGCTCCTTAATTTTTCTAAAGACGGAAATATAGGTGATTTCTCTTGACTCTACATTAAGATGTTAGGTATTAGTGGATATGGGGCTGAATATTTCCATGTTAAGAGTCAAGGCTTTAGAGAACAGTTTTCCAAAATATACTGTAGGATGCAGGAAAATGAGACTGAGACAGATAAAATGTAACAATCCCCTTTTTAAAAAAATATTGGTAAGACTGTGTGCTAGAAGAGACGCAAAGAAAAACAATGAGACAGTGTGAGGAAACAGGAATATACAGAGGAAACCTATCAAGCACAGGAAGAGGATGCAGACTCCATGCCAGAGGTGGGAATCAAAGACGACAGTGCTAACCACCACACCACTGTGCTGATTATTATTATTATTATTATTATTATTATTATTATCATTATTAGGGCCCGAGCACCGATGGTGCGAAGCCCTATTGTAACCGAAGGAATTATTATTATTATTATTATTATTATTATTATTCTGTATTCCTCGCCGTGCCTAAAGAACTGCTAATTTGGGTGCCTGAACGTGCACGAAAACTCACTAAACTATCCGGAAAATTCTCCCCCGGCGAAAATTTACGTCTGAAACTGTCGCCGTGAGTAGGCGTGGCCAAATGGCTCAGCAGTGCCCCCTGGAATGAGATGTGGCTCCCTGTAAGACCTATGGACATGAAATTTGGTAGATACTCTCTACGATGAGCAGGAAGTCCGGCATTTTGGAACATTTGCAAGATATTGCGTTTCGCACTCGTCGTTTTTGAACGAACTCCTCCTAGGGGGATTGCCAGAACGAGCTAAAAATTTCTCAGGTCGCTCGTCAGGGATCAAGGACAAAAAGTTATCAAAATTTTTCAGCTGGGTCACATGGTCTGCCTCTGGCGCCCTGACGAATTTGACCCTCCCCCGCCGCACAGGAAATGGATGTATTTTTGCATGTTTCTCCCACACGCTTCGTCCAATCTGGACAAAACTTCACGCCATCATTGACATTCACAGTGTCTACTCATTGACATGCCAACATGATAACTCGGTCATAGTGCCACCAACTGGTATGAGGGAATTATTCGTTTCTACCTAATTTTGGCCGTAGTTCTGCTCCAATTCAACGATGACATCACAGACAACATGCAGGAGGTCAGTGTACGGCCCGCACGGACTGCACCCACGTGCGAGGGCCTGATCATCTCTGCTTGCAGCTTTAATTATTATTATTATTATTATTGTATAAAAACAATTATGTATGGAGAATATTAAAGATTAAAGATATTTTTTATACTGAGAGAGAGAGAGAGAGAGAGAGAGAGTGTCACGAGCGACCGAGGGGAGAAGACAAAAACCTTAGCAGTTAGCCCGTGTTGCGTGGACGGTAGACCCAAACGCGGAAGTAGCGCGAGCAGGCAGGATAACCACGCGTTTAATCTCAGAACTCTCTTACACGAAGAGCAAGGATTTACACAAATAAACCCGCGTTCTAGCGACACACACTCAATCGAGGAAGCAAACCGAATTGGTGAGTACTCACGTGAGAAGCGGTAACGCATCGGCGAAGGCATGAATGGAACTCAATGACTGAGCGATGTGACGCGCCATCTTGTTTCCTTTTATGCATTCCTGAAAGCGCGACCGTCTTACTTCCCGGTCCTCGTGCCGGTCGCGGAGTGAGTGTGCATGACAGTACCCCCCTGT
>JAAGKR010000288.1:0-35103 GCA_011419295.1 Clarias macrocephalus
TCTTTCTATCTTTCTATGTCTTTATCAAAGCTGTTATGGCAGAAAAAAAAAAGCTTTTCATGTTCCTAAAAACGCACCTACAGTATTTGGACTTGGTCCTGAAAACATAACATTGCAGCTTTACATTTGACTGTTACAAAGTGCTGACACTGGAGCCTCCCTCCATAAAAGTTTAAACAAAATGTTTTTTCACTAACAACTTCAACGAATACAATATCAACAAATTAACACCATGTCAAATTATTGGGCTGCATCAAGCACAGAAAACAACAAAGAAGATTTGAAATTACTGGAACTGAATTAAGAAGCCCTCAACACATTTTCAACACCTATAAGGATCGTGCTGAAGCATCAACTTTGTGGAACAAATGTGGTCGGAAAAAAAATTTAGACACTTGGTGAAGTTGCATGGTTCAAAAAAAAAAAAACTGATACTAGAAATCAGAGCTATGTTTGATAGTGAAAGTAAGTGTGATGAGCACTCAGAGGATTGGGGATAAACTGATTGTTAGACTAATCAGATAAAAAGAAAAACCTAGAAAAGAATTTGCTAGGAAGTATAAAGATTGGACTTAAAAAAAACAAAGGAAAAAGGTTATGTGGTCTGATGAGTCCAGATGGATGCTACACCAGAGTGATGGTCATGTCAGAGTAGGAAGCGCAGAAAGTGCAGTAAGTGATGCCCCATCATACATAGTCACACACCCATCACTGTACAAGCCTCCAAGTTTATCCCATCTATGGAGTTTTTTTTCCTGATGGTACTGTACAAGCATATTCCAATAATCAAATTGTGAACGTGTGGTTCTGGGAGCATGAGGAATCGTTTTCACTAGCCAAGATTGTCCTTTTTTCTTTGGCAGTGTATTTGTGATCAGTTTACATTAAATGTCCACCCCTGCAATCCCCGTGTAGATTGTGACCATAGAATTTACACTGTATTGTAGTGAAAGCTACAGTACCATCAGAGCTGCCAATGAAAGAAAATGTGATTCAAAACACTCCTTCAACAGGTAGAATAGACTTCATTGGAAAAGGTGATTCTGTCTCTCACAGAGATCAAAAGAGCATCATCTGAGCCAGGCACATACAGTATGTGGTTACATCCACTAATTATGTGCATGCAGACTTGAAAATTAAACTCTTCTTATGATGTCCTCTAACAGTTCAATCGCACAGGGTGAACATTCTTTATAAAAAATATTTTAAAAAACGGGAGATTTTCGCACACTTTCCCTCGAAGTCTTGTTGAGAGGGACTCGCTGGGACGCTCCATGCGAGACATTCTCCCTGTGGTGACAGAGCAGCTGTCTGACAGGCCATCACACTTTCTGGTGTAGTGCTTTCCTACCTGCATGCTAGAGCAACTTTCCCAGTCTAATTGGGGAAGCCTGAATTCACTTACAGGTGAACGTGGCTTTTGTAGTGTATCGGCAAATGATCGCAGCATTTGTCAGTTTGTACCTACTGTTCCTGGCTGGAGTACTCCTCCTGCACCCTTCAGACTCGGTGTCAGCGATCATGACTTTCAAGGATCATATACAGACTATGTGTTTGCAATATGAGTGTCTCATTGTAAGTATACAGTACCACATGCAGAACACTTGAATGTGTGGTTTAAAACTGATTAAACACAGTATGTAATGATGTATAATATATTCTGCAATTAAGTAGTGAAACCGTGAATAAACCTGACCTCTTGCTGTAACTACATGTAATAAACAACATCAGACAAGTCCAATAATGAGAAAATCTCTCTACTACAAGTAGTAATTTCGAATGCTTTCAGAGCAGGCCAAGGGTTCGGTAATGCAGATGTTTTTTCGCGGATTTGAATATGTCAAATCTCTTTTCCCTCATTTTTTTTCCTGGTGGATGTAATTTACTTTGGCTCGGAGGTAAAGCATCAGCAGTGGAGAAAGCGCACACAGATTTGCATGAGCTAATTAGTTCGTCAGAAGTCATTTCGTAATGCGCCTGTTGATTAAAAACAATGCTAATTAGAATTAATTAACTGTGTGATTTTAATTCCTTGCACTGCATCCTTATTGCTGGATGTTGGTCTATTAAGGTGTTTTGGAGCTTAATGGAAATGTAGATACACAAGCCTGTCAGCATTCATTTGCATGTATCTGAGTGTACCGATCCAGACTAGGTCCGTTCGCTCTAAGGAACTCGCTCTGGGTCAGCTGGTGTAAATGCGGAAATTTTAGGGCGTTTCTTTTTTTGGCATCATTGCTGTGCTATATGTTTAGTTCACGTTTCTTTACCTGCCTTTCCCTCTTGGAATCAGGACCCATGCAGGAAACAGTCTACGACTTCTGGAGGATGGTGTGGCAAGAGAACACGGCGACCATCGTCATGGTTACTAACCTGGTGGAAGTTGGCAGGGTGAGTTAATCAGTAAACAGCAGTGCTTTATCTCTGCTAACTAAGTGTGAAAGAAAAACCTGTTTTCTAAAGCTATAAAATGATAAACACTTCCAACACTATTATTCTTAATCAATGAACATTCATCCATAAACAGATTGTTTTACCCTAATATAAGCATTTGTGCTTTAGATATTGAACAGCAACTCTAAACTTCATACTGTTTACATCACCCAGTGTGTTCTTCCTTATTTATGACAACCTCACAGTAAATATCTCTGTGTATTATTAACCAGGTATAGTGCAAGAAACACAACACAGTCCCCCCCGTACACTGTATTCCAAGGGCCTTAATGATGTTCACACTCTGCGGTAGTTAAAATCTGAGTGCATTTCTCAAAATTTCAGCCACTCTTCAGTACCTTCACATCTGGTCCCCTGCTTCTGTTGTTTAAAACACTGCGCCTAATATCCCAGCAGACTGTTGCATTCTTTATCAAACATAACCGAGTAGCCATCCGTCTCACCAGCAGCAGCAACGAATCACGTCCCTCCCTTTTCATCATTGCCACCATCTGCTGCGTCTCACTGCTGATGAACTCTGGGATTTGGGCTCGGCCCGCTCCGTGTCCTCCATATTCACACCAAGCTGCTTCTCAGATGGACAGTTTTCTCCTACGCCTTCAAAAGACCAGACACCTCACATGACCCAAAAAGAGACACGATAAATATTGTTAACCTTTTTAATGAGATTCTTTTCAACCCACAAGTGTGTACAGACAGTATAACCAATATATATCATATACATATAACATAGTCTAGACCTAGCCCAAACTCATTGAGGGTGATATAGGTAATCTCCTGGATACTATTAGGTTGTTAGCATTAAGGGGCATTTGTAAGGAAATGTGTTTTGTCAATATTGTTTAACTGTAATAGAAAAAAACAAGAATCTGTGCTGTTATAGGTAATAAGCAATGGTTGTCCTTGATTGTTTTGTGTACTATAAATCATGTTGCTCAGTGGTAGTCGTCTCCCCAGCCATATGGAAGCCATAGTCAATACCCAAATATCTTAATACCTTAAGAGCCAGTCCCAAACCCGGATAGAATGAGAGGGTCGTGTCAGGAAGGTTGCTCAAGACTTTCGCACAGTGCACCATACTGTTTATCAAATTATAGTCACAAACAGGATAATTCCTGATATCCCAGCAGCATCTTTTTAAATGCATTTTTAATCTTACTGGCAAACACTTGTGTCGATGTAATCAACAACCTCTGACCAACCGGAGTTGCTACCTGTTCATGTTTTTAGCATCCACGCCACACGCTAGACATTGACTTAAACTGTATTACATGCAGATTAGTGATTAAATCTGAGGATTATTAACCATGGGAGTGTCAGCACTAGCATACTTACAGTACTCAGGTAATTGTCTGGATTGTTAGCAAAGGTTTATCCTACATTACACAGTTAGCTACAGATTTTAGCCATCCTTGGTTTATGCAGTACCTAATGCTTTAATCCAGGATATTGGTTTCCTTGTGTCTATCCCTAAGTTGACTACGTTAGCATATCTGGTGGCTGTTAAGGCGCTGAAATCCACGGTGGGACTGAAATACGGTGATATCATTGTACTTTAGGATGCTCATGGCAAGTGGAGGACTAATCCCTAACATTCTCAGTGGAAATCTGTGGCTTGGAACTAATGGGATTTCTAAAACCCATCTCAATATCTAATAAGAACAAAAGGCCTCTCCTTCCGTTCGGCACAGCATCGAGTTCAAATTCATTAATAAGTTATTAAAGTGCTCAAGGAATGATGATGCTGTTGAAATCAGAGTATATTTTTAGTTAAATCCTGAGTTCTGAAAAAAAGTTCACCAGTTAGACCTAATCACTTTCGTCATGAGGAACAATCATGCCTGCGTTAGTGAGTCCGTTTTAAAGCCCTTTGGTTTTCATGTAGAGCTCTACAGATGTTGAATGATATTCATCATGGACAAGCGAAATTATACGAATAATATGTGCATGAATCATTATAATCAAAATAGTGCTATCTTGATTAGAAGATTCTTCATCCATAATCAAATTTTTGACAGTTAGAAATGTGCAGATAGCATCTCACTACCGGTGTTTTCTGACAAGATCTGTCAGGCGGAGCTAGCATGACTACAGCTGTTTCCAAACACCCATTAAACCGTAATTATTTCACCAATTAGCCCAGACCTTAATAAGGCCATAAAGTTGAGAATGTGGAGGGGCAGGGAAAATGATAATGGTGTCAGAGGCAAATAAAGAAGAAAGGGGAAGTGTAGCATAATGTGAGTGAATGAGAAAAGAGGGCAGTAAATGATCAAACAGAAAGAAAGCAAGGGAATCGTTCCCAAGGCTCCTAAAAGAAAGCATTCAGGGCAAAATGGTATTGATCATCGCAACATCAAGGAAAATAATACAGACAATGTCCTGTCTTATGAAACGTGCTCTTTGTTTTTCACATAGTAATGAAGCCTGGCCTGATTCTAGCAGTTTTGTTCAGGTCCTGCGTGTGTGGACCAGGTAATGATAGAGTTCAAGAGCAAGCCGCTGGGGGTAATTAGTCAGGGGATCATCAGGCCCAGAGCTTTCAACGTATCTGGGGCACTCAAGATGGGAGCACCAGCTTGCGAAAAAGAAGTTTTTTCTTAGTTTACCTCGTCAAGGTTTCAGTAAATGCTAAGTCTGAAATATTTACAGAGCTTTAAGACGAGACTGACTTTCCCAAGGTTGCCTATGAGTTCTGGGCTCTGAGGCTCTGTACACAGCCTGATTGTTTCTCTGAGCTGATATTAACGGATCATTGAGTAATTTGGCAGGGACTGGAAGCTGGTTAATGGAGAGTTTCTGACATGTGAATTTGCCTCTGTGTGTGTATGTGTGTGTGTATCTCAGGTGAAGTGTTGCAAATACTGGCCAGATGACACAGAGATCTACCGGGACATGAAGGTGACACTGATCGAGACACAGCTGCTCTCAGAATATGTCATTCGAACTTTCGCTGTGGAAAAGGTACAGGCCAGAAGCTTAAACTTTGTCATAAACTTTTTTTTTTTTACTTTAATAATATTAAAAGACTGTCACAGTATTTTTGCTGTTTGTTTTTTTTAACAAATGCTTGAAGTTAAATTAGATTGAAATGTAAATACATTTTAACAAATAATTTGGTTGTTATTATTATTATTATTGTTGTTGTTGTTGTTGTTGTTATTGTTGTTGTTGTTGAGTTGTATCTGTCCAGTTTGGCATTAAACTCCTGCTTTTTGCGCAACTATATTCCAGAGGGCCTGTGTAGGTGTGTGACAGGGTGCATGTGTGTGAGAGTGTGAATCACTAGCCTTCTTTCCTCTAGCTGTATTTCACTCTTTCTTATCCACCCACAAATGCACAAACCTTAAGACACACACATACACACAAACACCGGCGATGCTTTGAGATAATACTTGTGGGAGGTGGAATGAAGCAATGTGCCAACAGACCTCACTCATAAACTCTCTTGGTGTGTGTATATGTGTGTGTTTGCTCGTTTGCTCACTACAGCGAGGAGCTCATGAGATCAGGGAGATCAGGCAGTTCCATTTCACTGGCTGGCCAGACCATGGAGTACCGTACCACGCTACAGGCCTGCTGGGCTTCATCCGCAGAGTCAAATCCAAGAGCCCAGCTAATGCCGGCCCGATGGTGGTCCACTGCAGGTCAGAAAATAATGATACTGCCATTCTGTAGCTGTGTGGATCAAGTACCTGTCTTTTTAACTCAGTAGATGTGATGAGAAATCAGTGATTGTGTTCTGGTTTTCAACGTTTCTCTGTATTCCGTATGATTCCTTTTGTCCTTTGGTTGTCTGACACACGATACATCAATATGGCTCGCAGTGCTGGCGCTGGCCGTACGGGCTGCTTCATCGTCATTGACATCATGTTGGACATGGCTGAGCGTGAGGGTGTGGTGGACATCTATAATTGCGTGAGAGAGCTCCGCTCACGCAGGGTCAACATGGTCCAAACGGAGGTACTGCATCCAAATGACCTCACACCAAGCTTACACCACCCTCAAACAAAACACATCCTCAAACATTCGTCCTGACCCAGAACTCACAAAATAATCAAATTAAAGAAATCTACAAGTCATTCTACACAGATGTCATCCTTTTTATTTCATTTAGAGTGCAATGGTTGTTTCATCATGAGTTGATTTAATCTGTTTGACTTGAACGGATGATGCAGTAGACCCTCAGAATAAAAACAAGCTTGATTTACGTGGCATAATTACATTTTTTTGGTCAATTTTATCATCTGATTTTTTTCCAAGAGAACAAGTTCGAATCAGAATTCAACCATTTTCACATGTTGCCATGGACAAAGCTGTACACAAGCTATTAAATGTGCTTAATTATATATTTCATTACACAGTACAATATTGATAATACAGTCTGAGCAAAAATGGAGCAGTAAAACTTGCAGCTTGTGGTTGTTGGTATATTGGTAAGCAAGAAAGTCCTTATTTTGTTAAATTTGTATAGCTTTGAGAAATAAAAAAAGAGAAAAAAATAATTTTCCGAGAGCATATACATCTCTGTTAGTTTTTAATTAGTAGAAAATGTAAGCAGATGGATAAAAACAAACACAAAGTCCCATAAACTACTTAATTGATTTGTGGTACATAATGTATGTAGCAGTTTATATTCAACAAATTAGGGACAAATTATCATTTTCCCTGAGTGCATAAACACCCAGTGCGTAATTAAATATTTATAAAATATCATTACAATGGTAAGGTACTTAAAGAAAGAGATTCCTGTGTCAAGGACAGGAAAGTCGGCAGTGATGCTACAGCAGACCAGCCTGAAAGACACTGGTCTGGACAAAAATGACATCTTGAGACATTTCCGCAAATGTCACTTCATCAAAGATTAACATCAGGCAGGCAGGTCTGAGTGGCTCGGACGACTGACTGATGGCCCTGTACAACATCAAGCCACTGAACTAACTAAGTTTGATCAAGCTAGATATGATGATAATCTGTAAAATTGTAAAAAGTGGTGAACAGCACATTCACACATTTGTAATGTCTAGTCGTATGTTTTTGAAATATAATTATTTTAAATAATAATAATAATTACATATAAATAAAATGTTTCATAATTATTATATATTAATGCAAACAACAGTTAAAACTAAAATAAACAAAATACTGTCCCATACCTGATATTACTTTTTGTTTATAGAACTGTTGTATAAATCAATATTACACCCACATTCGCACTATTATCCTGAATAGTACAGCAATGCTTCTAATCAATACAACACCACTCCTGCGTGATATTGTTGAATTATCTCACAGCGATGCCAGAGGCCAGATGTTCACTGACAACAGTTCAGTTTGTAATTCTACTGATATGTGTATTATAATAATGCACTTGTTCTAAAATCCTGTCGTCTCTTTAGTAGCAGTTCATTTACAGGGATTTACAGTTAAAGTTAGAAGTTGACACATAAGGTGCACCTTATGCAAATACATTTAACTCCTAGTAAAAATCCCCTGTCTTAAGTCACTTAGGATCGCTGCTATATTTTAAGAATGTGAAATAAAGCGAGAAATAGTCATTTCAGCTTTTATTTCATTTATCACATACACAGTTTGGTTATATATTTAGTAGATTTGGTTATATATTTAGCCATATATTTACTTATATAATGCCATTATTTGATTGTTTTGGGTCACGCAAGTCGGGTAGCTTATTTCTAGTTTATTTCTAGCTTATTCTTCCTGACAAAACTGGTATAACTGCGTCAGGTTTGTAGGCCTTTTTGCTTCACACGCTTTTTCAGTTTTGACGACAAATTTTCTATTGTATTGAGATCAGGGGTTTGTGATCAAATACCGTAACTTTATTGCCCTAAGCCATTTTGCCACAACTGGAAGTTTGCTTGGGGTCATTGTCCATATGGGAGAACCATTTAACTTCCTTCTTATGTGGATGTACTAAATTGCTTCAGTACATCCACATAATCTTCCTCCCTCATGGTTCCATCTATTTTATGAAGTGCACCAGTCAGTCCTGCAGTAAAGCACTCCCACAACATGATGCTGCCACGCCTGTGCTTCTCGTTTGGGATGATGGCCTTTTGTTCATATATAACAATGGTCATTATGGCCAGACAGTTAAATTTTTGTTTAGTTTTTTTCAGAACCCCCCCCCACTAGATATAATTTGGGGTGAGAAAAGGACTGCACATTTACACTTCTATACAACTATACAACTATAATGACACTGGACAGTCAGGAGCATGTGTGAGCTCATTCAGGCAGACGGGTTGTGTTGCCAGATAACGATAACATTATTTATGTTAAATTTTGTCTTTATGTTATCGATTATAAAATGAATTTTATGTATTTATATTAAATGTGGTTAGTTTTATGTTTTCAAGAATTCTTTTCCTTAAATCTTTAAGCTCTTTAACTTTAATCTTAATCTTTAACTCTTTTGTTTTGTTTCAAGGAGCAATATGTTTTCATCCATGATGCCATCTTGGAGGCATGTCTGTGTGGCGACACCACCATACCAGCCAATCAGCTGCGTTCAGTTTATTACGACATGAATCGTCTAGATCCTCAGACCAACTCCAGCCCAATTAAGGAGGAGTTCAGAGTGAGTGTGTTTGTGTCTTTGGCTGCATGTCAACACCAGTAAATATGAGCACATGATAAATCGCATTTTAACGGCATAGGAGTAATGTGCGAATGTTCGATTGTGTTGTTACTCAGACTCTGAACATGGTCACGCCGACCCTGCGTGTAGAAGACTGCAGCATCGCTCTGCTGCCAAGGAACCATGAGAAGAACCGGTGCATGGACGTGCTCCCGCCTGACCGCTGCCTGCCCTTCCTTATCACTATCGATGGCGAGAGCAGCAACTACATCAACGCTGCCCTTATGGACGTATGTACATCAACACTGCTACAAGCTGCTGCTGTCAAAATAACAGTGATTCCTTTGTCTAAAAAGTCTGATGGGATAAATGAGAAAAAGACACCTAGAGCTTTGTCGTTGTCGATATCAGTAGTAGTTTATAGTGGCATGAAATGAAAGTGTATTTATTCACCAACAGACATGAAAACATTACCAGAGTGCTTTCAACGTAATGCTAAGCTACCTAACAGAAAAAAAAGAAGAATGGGGAATGGAAAATATTCGAGCAAAGAAGATTTGGGTTTAAAAGCACAGTAAGCCAGTGGAACAGACATATGGAGAGTGAGCGTGAGAGAGCAGTGGACATATCGGATTCCTTGATTCAGCAGTACTCGTCTGTCCATGTGGGACAATAAATTGCACATTCATCCCTATAATAATCACTTGTTTCTTTCCAGAAAGCCAAAGCAGATCAGTGGGGGGAGCAAACATGATAAATGGGAACTACTTCGCTCAATATGCCATGCACAATTATGTGCTTATTGAGAATGATTAAAAAACAGATGGATTTGATTTATTCCACTGTCATGCAAACGCATAAAATGAATTCACAATCGGGGATTTTTTTTTTTTTCCACCATACGACTTCATCTAGATTGCTTTTATGGAAAATATGTTCAAAGACCAGTAACAGAGCATTTATTTTCATTAGAGCAAATGGAAATGTCAGTAGCAGTAGAAGAGAATAAGGGCATAACAAGCAAAAACATCAGAAATGAAAAGCTCTTACATCAATTAGTTAACTAAAGACATTCATATTTTCACTGTACAGCAAATCCTGCAAGGAAAAGTGCTGACACCCTTTCTTTTTCTCACACACACTCTCATTTAATTCAAACACTCCTCCTTTTCCGTTTTTGGATCACTCCACAGAGCTACAAGCAACCATCTGCTTTCATCGTTACCCAGCATCCTTTGCCCAACACTGTTAAAGATTTCTGGAGGCTGGTCCTGGACTACCACTGCACCTCTATAGTAATGCTGAACGATGTGGATCCTGCCCAGGTACGGTGTGTTTGTGTGTGTGTGTGTGTATGTGTTCCATTTGTCTGTCACTTCCTCTCTGTCTTACACACATGAGCGGTTTACCCTCAGTTCATTATGCAGATGCAGCAGGTTAGCCAGGGGACAAGCTAGCCATGATCAAAACCTAAACTCACACCACATACCCTCTGCACTGTCGGGAAGAACATTCCTTGCTCCATTCCCACTGCAGCCTAAACACTAATCTCTATAAAGAGTTTTAGTCATGTTTACACCTGGTCATTTCATTAGTGTGGGGATTAAATCTGAATAGAAGTCACTTCACACACCTCTGAGACCTGTAAGCCCTTTCATGCTGGCAACTTTTTGCAAGTCATGTAGAAAGAAGGAACGAAACAGGAAGGTGATGGTCAAGTGTTACAAGCTAATTTGTATAAAAATATATGATACCGCTATGCAATTTCAGACTCTATGGCGGCACTGTGACTTGGTGGGTTTCATCCCACAGTCCAAAGACCTGCAGATTAGGCTGATTGACATTTCCAAATTGCCCGTAGTGTGTGAATGCGTGCATGTGTATGTTGACTGGAGGTCCTACCACGGTTGTACAAATAGGAATAAATACAATGATCACATCCACGGCCCCTAGTTGGATTACAGAGGTCTCTTCTAAAGAGACGGAGAATTTCAGACACTACATAAACTCCAGGTTAACATTTTTATGTGATTAATTGTACAGCACTAACTGGTACGTTTACATGGACCCTAATATCCAAATAATAATCAGAACAATACCTCCATCAGGATAAATAAAATGCATCATATATATAAACACCGCAGCCGGGGCAGTCTGACCCGATCCAGCATGATCAGAATGGGGTGGTGTAAATCTTTGATAATCTGTTCACTAGGTAAATAGTAGCCATGTGATCTGATCTTTTTTTTTTTTGTCAGAATAAGTATATATTCTTTCTACAGGTTTGACCCACTTGCAGGTAACATTAGGTGACTTGACAAGTTCCCAGAAGGAAATTTTGCTTCTATTCCCAGTAAACTCTCTCCCACCTGTCTTTATGTTGACCCTCTGGGTATCTGGCTGAGCAAAGAGCACTTATTGGATTACATTTTATATGTAAAGCATCTAACCAATCATAGATGAGACTCAATTTGTGTAACCACTCATAACTCAGAAGACAGGATATATTGGGAAAGATGGGAAGCCTAACCTAACCTAAAAGTTAGGGGGAAAAAATTCTTCTGTCAGATTAAAAAAAGTCTTATCAAAGAAAGTTACATTTTTATGGAATGTTTTTTGTAAACAAATAAATTGCAATCTTTAATCTGAATGATTTCAATCAAATTGGAAAAATATTGTCCATGTAAACAAGGCTAGTGAGGACTAGCAAATGATTGCAATGAGGGTAAGAGAAATTGATACTGATCAATTAAAGTGAAGGTGGAACAGGTGTATTAGTGATGTATTGTTTTTCAAAGTGGACTTTTTAAATATGAAAATTCAGAGCCGATTCACACAAGCTGTTTATTTTCACTCTTGTAGTTTAATTTAATTAAAATTATTAATGATTATTTGCACAGGCCCCTTGAGCGAAACCCTTAACCCCTTAACTGCTCAGATGAATAATGAAATAAAAATCACTCTGGGTATGGATGTTTGCCAAATGGTATGAATGGAAATGCCATGTGTAAAAGATGTACTTTATGTAATCAAATTGATCAGAATTAATGATAATAAAGCACGGACACAGTATGCGCAGTAATGTGAATGCACAGGGAAGTTTGTAGTGTTTTGCTTATTTTGCAATTAGTTATATTGATTGTGTAGAATATAATGCAGAATAACGTTGTTTTAATAATTTGGTGGTAGAGTAACATTTTCACACAAGGAAGAATAATCTCTGGACGAACTGGAACACAAAATTTAATTTGGGAGCTCTTAATGGTTAGCTTAGCCAGATGATCTGACTCACTGAAAAGACTTTTAGCTTTTGGCGGGGTTTTTTTTTTTTTTTTTGCGAGGCTGACTGGCTGGAAGCATGTGGTTGCTGGCAAGGAATTCTGGGTATTGGAGTTCCTGGATGAAACAGCAGTCATAACATTATCAGGAAACCATTCAAACACAAGTCACATGAAGCGACCAGATGTGTGTGTGGGTTCTCTTCCACTCAGCATAATAACATGCTTTAGTTGCTGTATCAGCCACCCTGTAACATGCAATGCTGTGCAAAAGTCTTGAGCCATGCCTCATTTCTTCATATTAAATTACTCACTCACTCTTTCATTCTCTATACCACCCCGGGGGCCTGAAGCTTGTCCCAGGGGATTAGGGGTACTAGCTGTGACACACCCTGAATAGGGTGCCAGTCCAATGCAGAGCCCAAGCACACACACTCACTCACACTATGGGCAATAGGAGGTCTGTGGACTATAGGAGGAAGCCGGAGTACCCGGCAAAAACCCATTAAGCACTGGGTGAACATGCAAATTCCATGCACACAGATGCAAAGGTGGGATTCTAACCCTCATCTCTGGAAGTGCCAGGCAACAGTGATAACCACTGCACCAATGCTGCCTCATATCGAATTAAATAAATTGGAACAAATGTTTCACTGTGATGTTTTTACTGCTGAAAAATGCCTAAAGATACAATTTAAAAGTTTCTTGATTACATAACAACCTCAGCAGCAACCTCATTTCCCCACTCGTCTGTTCCGACCATTCAATGTTCAGCATCACCAGTAAACTAAGAATAATAGTTAGATGGTTTTTATGCTTGAATGATTCATAGGTCTCATTCATAAGGTGTGGCTTACTAAACAAAAAACATTTCTCCGAGACTGGTCAGGTACAGCAACTGGACTCAAAAATGAGAGCCAAAAACATGGCAAAAATTGAGAGCCAAAAAAGTCCATCAGGAAGTCTGGAGAACTCTTCCTGAAGACTACATTAAAAATACAAGAAAGTCTCCTTTAGGAAGACTTCCAAAGATCCCTTGGAAGCAGAATATGAAAAAATTTGTGATGTTTCCAGACTTTTGAGCAGTACTTTGACCCATGTAATGCCATTATGTTGGCGTCAAACATAAGGGACTATGGTGCATTGGTGTACGACTGTAATACAAGTATGATTGCATTGTAATGGTGGTTAATATGCATGTATTTGTGCAGCTTTGTCCACAGTACTGGCCGGAGAATGGTGTACACAGACACGGACCTATCCAGGTGGAGTTCGTATCTGCAGATTTAGAGGAGGATATTATCAGTAGGATATTCCGCATCTACAACGCTGCGCGGGTATACACACTTACAAATGCATGGCTGATAAGATCGATCCACTTAATGATTAATCTGCGAGCCAGCTGTTGATCTCAATGTTTCCTTGTTGCCAGCCACAGGACGGGTATCGTATGGTCCAGCAGTTTCAGTTCCTGGGATGGCCCATGTACCGGGACACACCTGTGTCCAAGCGCTCATTCCTCAAATTAATTCGGCAGGTGGACAAGTGGCAGGAGGAGTATGATGGAGGAGAGGGGCGCACTGTGGTGCACTGCCTGTGAGTCTCTCTCTCTTTCCTTCTCTCTTTATCAATTTCTGTCACGTGTAAGCAGACACGCTCACACACGCAAAGAGAACATATCATATCACATGTCTAGCCCAATGTAAGCTGAAACGGGGTTTGTTTATGTGTCTGGAAAGTATTTGACTGTCTGATTTGGAGAACATATCTGTGTATGTATCTGTGTAATCTTTCAAATTGCCACATTCTATCCCGGATGTACATGTCAGAGTTACACTTAATAACTGTAATAACACGGTGCACAACCTTGTCCATTACTCGCTTTAGTGATTATATTACCATGAGATTGATTTGAACAAGATTATTATCACACGGCGAGCTGTGTGTTCAGCGGATTGCAGAAGATCATTATTTTGTAATTATTGTTGTTGGATTTTTCAAATTACAGACGTTGCAGCTTTGTACTGGATTAAAAGCACCAATACACTTCAAACTGGGCTTAACCGAGGCGTCATTGTAAACACTGTTATTCTGACAAAATGTTAATTTTAATCTGTTTATAATTGCCTAGTTTTGAACGAGTATGTCGCACAGAAGCACAGCGTGCTATAGGACTGACAGCGTTGTCTAAGGTCATATGCTGGACTTACTACATAAATTCAAATCAAACTTCATTCTCCAGATTTAGCCCAAACCTCTCCTGTGAGTTTTTCCCTCAGGCTCGGCTTTGTGTATGTCTGTGTGCGTGTGTGTGCGTGCGTGCAACCACACCACTACCTTATCTCGCCTCCCATTTCATAGGGATCAGTATGGTAGCATGGTAGGGAGATTCAGTGCTTCCCCGAGGCCCTGCCTAGGTAGGAAATGAGATCAGCTTGCTCGAGAGAGAGAGAGAGAGAGTGTGTGTGTGTGTGTGTGTGTGTGTGTGTGTGTGTGTGTGTGTGTGTGTGTGTGTGTGTGTGTGTGTGTGTGTGTGTGTGTGTGTATGTGGACTGGGCTGAGGTGGAGCTAATCTGGCCCAGCACTCCTGAGACCAGGCCTCCATTCCCATTCCATCCACTGAGCCACTACGAAAAGAGGATCCATGTGACTCTCATTAGATTCCCGGCCAGATTCCAATCTCGCAGCCCTTTCACACATGTCACACACACACACACACACACTCAAGTGCGCACACATCCACAGTCTTTCTCCAGAAAAAGCTTTTTCAAAAAATAGCACAAAATCTAACTCACTCTGTGCTCTTTACCGTCAGCAGAAGTGTTTTAGTTCAGAAGTGAATTAGTATAGAATTTAGTTTTAGTGTTTTAGTTCAGAAGTGAATTAGTATAGACTTTAGTTTTAGGGTTTTAGTTCAGAAGTGAATTAGCAAACAAATGCTTTCTGACCTAACTAGCACTGCGTCCCTTAACATCCATACTGAACTCTTCATTCTGCCCACGTGGGATCAGTTTAAAACACTACAATCTGCGACATTTCGTGGTCATTGGGGATTATAAGAGGCTCCACGTAGGGATTATAAGAGGCTGTACACAGGCTCTAAGTTAAATGGTAATGTTTACTGAAAGCCCGAGTCGGTACTTCTGACTTCTGAGGCATGGAAACTTGGGCTTTGGCATGTAATAGGAAATAGGAAACAGTCACGCTGAAGCTTTTAACTCGCTGTGTGTCAGAGCTTTGAGGCTTCGCACAACGGCAGGGGGATCAATAGGAGAACACCACCACCTAGAGGTCACCGCAAACACAACTTGTTAGTAGTGTATATCGTTCTGTTCTGATTCAAACATGATTCATTTACCAGAACAAATAGAGAACAAAATAGAACTTTATAAATAGAACGTTATAAATGAGGCTTTCAGATATAAATAAACATTTAGCTATTTTATATTCACTGATTAATGCTCCGATCTTGGGTGAACGTTGTGTGTTTAGAGCTCAACACCACCTGTGGTGTGTGTGGTTGGGTCACTTACCCTTAAGTTTCAAAATAAGCAAATGTGTCTGATTACAAATTAGATAACAACGTGATTTTTTTATGCATTGTCATCTCTCTCTCTCTCTCTCTCTCTCTCTCTCTTTAGGAATGGAGGTGGGCGAAGCGGGACATTCTGTGCAATCAGTATTGTGTGTGAGATGCTACGGCACCAGCGCTCTGTGGATGTGTTCCACGCTGTCAAAACACTGAGGAACAACAAGCCCAACATGGTAGATCTCTTGGTAAGCACGGCCACTGGGGACCAGTACAGATTTTATGCAAAACTGCTTCAGTTCACACATCACCAGCTCATTATCCTGTATAAAGATGACAGACAGATCACAGAAATCTTCCTGATGTACACATCACTAGTCTCAGGACACCATCTTCTTTCTCTGATGCTTTTAATGAAAGAGCAATAAGATAGATTTAGTAAAAATGACAGGATATAAAAAGATGTGGATATTAATTTTTTTTGTGAAACAGGTTGCTGGCCAGTTTTTTTTCCTTTTATCAGACTTGTTACATAATCTGTTCCATAATTATTGGCACCCATGTTAAATATTGGTAAAAAGGTTATGAAAAAATGTCTCATATTTACATTTAGGCATTTGGCAGATGCTCTTATCCAGAGCGACTTACAAAAAGTGTGCGTGTGTTGGAGGGGAGGGGGGTTCATTAGTCCAAATATTGAACTAATCTCCACATAAAAATATATATATGTAAAGATTTAGGTTCAATAGATTTTTTTTTCTTCATTTAGAACTTTCTCACAGTATAACAGCACTCATTCGTCTGTAGATTGAAGATTAAAGAGTGTTAATGACACTTTTCAATACAGAATATTTAAAGAGTCCTCAATTCTCTCTTGTGGAATCTCCTTTTCAACTCACTAAGAAGTATTTAAAAGCGCGATTCTGTGAATACTGAGCCATTGGAAGTGAATAGTACCAGTCAAAAATTTGGAGACACTTACTTATTCAACTTACTCATAAGACGACACTTACGACACTCATAAGGTCTTTCCTTATTCAGGCTATTTTTAACATTGTAGTATAAACATGATGACATAAATACAATGAAATAACACATATAAGAGCAATGTGGTAAACAAAAAGTGTATAAAATCAATTTCATATTTTAGTTACCTCAGACTAGCCACAGTTTACCTTGAAGACAGATTTGTACACTATTAGCGGCCGACAACTGCTCAACATACAATATCAGGGAACTTCTTTTTTAACTGTTGGGAAATTTTGCCATCCCGTGAAGCTGCCTGGGAAAATCCCAAGAGTGTGCAAAGCTGTCATGAAAGAAAAAGATGTTGCTTTTTTGTTTTTACACTTTTTCTTTTGCTTACTACAGTGCATCTGGAATGTATTCGTAGTGCTTCACTTTTTCACATTTTGTGGTTACAGCCTTGTTCCAAAATGGATTCAATTCATTATTTTCCTCAAAATTCTATAAACACTACCCCATAATGACAACGTGAAATCATTGCAAATTTATTAAAAATAAAAATGAAATGAAAAAAAAATCACTTTGTAATCAAAATATTCACAGCCTTTGCCATGACACTCAAAATTGAGCTCAGGTGCATCCTGTTTCCACTGATCATTCTGGAGATGTTTCTACAGCTTAATTGGAGTCCACCAGTGGTAAATTCAGTTGATTGGTCATGGTTTGGAAAGGCACACACATGTATATATAAGGTCCCACAGTTAACAGTGCATGTCAGGGCACAATCTAAGTCTAAAGAATTGTCTTTAGGCCCTTAGAGGCAGGATCAGATCTGGTGATGGGCACATAAACATTTCTGCAGCATTGAAGGTCCAAATGAGCACAGTGGCCTCCATCACCAGTAAATGGAAGAAGTTTGGAATCACCAGAACTCTTCATATAGCTGGATGCCTAGGGAAGAAGGGCCTTAGTCAGGGAGTTGGAAAAGAACCCGATGGTCACTCTGAAAGTGTTGCAGCATTTCTCTGTGGAGAAACAGAACAGGTGCTATTTTATAGTTTTGATGCCTTTGGTAATGTTCTACAATGTAAGAAATAAAAAGATATAAAGACAAAACCTTGAATGATTAGGGGTGTCCAAATCCTCCACTGGTACTTTGTTTTATAATATTGTCCTGCTGGAAATTCCAGCAGTGTTGGGCTGTAACATGTTACTAGTAATGCGTTCCTGTAATAATATTACTTTCCCCAGTAATGAGTAGTGTAAGAAGTTACCATGTCATTACCAATGTTACAGTTACAGTATAATTCCAAAAACAATTCATTACATTTGTTTTCATCACATCAAAGATTAATCTGAATCTGATATTTAATCACCATAAGCATTAAGCTAAGTAGCTAGAAATATTCCCATTACTTTGATTTTATTAGAGAAAAAATCCCTGCTAGTTTCAAACTTGAGCTGTGCTTGCCGGTGATCACCGCGACATTCTCACTGCTTAGAATTTATTTTTGAGGAGAAAGGATGCATTTATCAATCTGTGTAATAAAACATAATGTAAAAAGTAGTGTAACGATTTACTTCTGACCGAGGGTAATGAATAAAGTGATAATGTTACTTTTGAAAAGACTAATGAGTAATAAGTACTATATTAAATTTTTGGAGTAACAAGTCCAGCACTGAACATGATCCAGGTGTAGCTTCTTGGAGGATACAGTCATACTGTATATTTATGCAATATCTTTTGATACTGTATTTAATCCATAATGCCTGTATCCTAATAAGGCTTTAAGGGACATTAAACGTTACAGATCCTCCCCATACTTAACATTTGGGATTGGGTTCTCTCTAACGTTCCTTCTTTTTAAGAATTCCTACTAACAAGAATTGCAAGGCAAAGGGCTTAGTTTGAAAATCTATCTTTAATCAGTGTTTCAGATTTTGTTAGAATAAAATTACTTCCCTCAAAGGTTCGATCGCTCTATATTTTCAGCGTGAGATTAAGCTACAAAGACATTTTATTCTAGCCTTTTCCCCCCTGAGCCAATAGTTCGGGTGTTGACTGTAAGCTTTGACACACAGATTTTTAGGCTTGTTGTTTACAAACACTCAGGGATTTATTTACAAGGCTTGATGCTGACATTATGACTTTATTACATAGACTTTTTATTTGATTCCTCTGACTGAGAGGATTATCGATAGACTAGACATGTCTCGCTCTCAGACACTTCATCTGTTGAACAGTTTACAAATCTCGTACATGTACTGTACATGGTACACAGGTGAACTACATGGGACGTTCAAGTCAAACCTGGACTTGTGATGAAACTTCTCATGAATGAAGGCATAAAACTGATTGATATATGCAGAAGACTTTAAGCACAGTACAGTGATGATAGCCTCAGTAAAATCTTTGAATGTCTCAAATATTTCAAAGATACCTGTACGTCCGTGAATGACGATCCTGGCCGAGGTGACTAAAGTTCATAAGAGTGGCAAGTGGAGATCAGAGAACTTGTCGGAACTTTCTTAAGAGATGCATCGGTCTGAAGGAACTGTACACACAGTCTTTCATGAACACCACTTACAAATTACAGGAACTCAGTTCATAGTTATTGCATGGTGTATTGCATGCAGTGCAATGCACCATGCAGTCCCGACTTCGCTCCAAGCTGTTTCTATATGTTTGGTCCATTAAGGGAGTTCCTTGGGAGTCCAGTGTTTTAGATATGAAGCAGGCAGTCCGGTCATGGCTCCGGCGTGCTGAAAAAACTTTCTGCCTTGATGGTATCCATGCACTAGTGAAACACTGGGATAAGTGCATTAATGTAGCAGGGAATATATAGAGAAATAAAAAACATTTTTACTCATAACAGTGTTCAGTTACTCTGCACAATTAAAAGTCCTGATTTGACTTAAATGCTCCTCATATATTGTCAGGAGTTATACATTAAACTCTCAGTGAATACAAAACAATCACTATATAATCACACCAGCCGTGTTCTTATTTGACATTTTATCAGTGCTTACACATTTGTGATATTGTTGTGCAATAATTATGTCTATTGACTTGTGTGATTACTATATTTCCACTGATGTTTATGTTTCTGCTTTTTCAGGATCAGTATAAATTCTGCTATGAAGTGGCACTGGAGTACTTGAATTCAGGCTAAGTTGTCCAGATGTGGCCATCCCCATTTCTCGTCCCTTGCTGTCCCCCGGCCCTTTTTTTCTCTCAGATAGAGACTGTACCACACATGAATGTTGAAGTGCTGGACTGGAAATGTGAGGAGGTGTGCTGCTTGGACCACTGTGGCCATGATGTTGGCTGAACGTGGCCAGAAAACGGTCTTCTGGGTCGAACCAGAGGACCGCACGCTTGCACTGCCCAGCTGAACTGTCCACAGATGAACTTTGAACTCTAACCCTGTTCTGTCGCTTGCCCCTTCTGCTCTCCATATTGTACCTTTTAGCGTGAGTCGGACAGGTCACACACTCCTGGTCTCACATGACACATCTCCTATTCTATGAGCACACTGATGTACTTTACTCCCCCAGTTGTCCACGCCTCACCGCTGCTTTACATGTTCTGCCAGATTTTTTATGTTTTTTTGTTGTTGTTTTTTTTATCACATATCTTGCCTGTGACACCTCTGTCTTGCCTTTTTATCCTCGGTGGATGATAGTTGTCATTTCCATTTTTGTGGAGAATGCGATATATGGCTAATGTGGCTGTGTTTATTTTTAATCACTGTTTTTTAATTTTTCTTTATTTTAATTTTTTTTTTTTTTTGTAAATGAAATTTGAGACAGAATGACGTGTAGCTGAAGTTCAAAATGGCATTACGAGCATGGATCCTAAAGGTTGCATTGACATTATTGTGATTGCTTGTGAAATGTTGTTGTGTTAATTGTCGAAGCGATCCACAAGCAAGCTTAATGTCATGTCAAAAGATCCAAAGCTTATATTTGTGACCATTTGTTAATACTGTAAATACTTGAAGGTTGCCAGATTATTTATTCATTGAAGGGTTTTTGTTTATCTGTTTTTTTTTTTTCCTTTAGGTTTTTTTTTTTTTTGTGAAGCACATTGAGTGACAATCATGTTTTTATTTGGTCATGATATCTTTCTCTTTTGTCAGGCTTGGCATAATAATGGTGACCAGGATGTGATGTTATGTTTTTATTTATCTTATATGAAAAAAAATTACAAATACATACATATCTATACTGAGCTTTAGATTCTTTCTACTTTATCTGCCCCAGTGAAGTCTGTAAATGGTGATACGATTTGGTTTTTCCTTTTAAATCCTGCACACTGAATATAAAATTAGTTATAATTTTAGGGTTTTTAGAAATTCACTGGGTGAGCCAACCTTCTCCTTTTTATAATTTACAACATTGTACATTAATACATTAAGACATCCATATTATAAAAAATATATATATATGGAATTATGTAATAAACAAAAATGTGTTAAACAACCTAGAATGTGTTTCATATTTAGATTGTCCAATGTAGCTACATTTAGCTTTGATAACAGCTCAGCACACTCATGGCATTCTCTCATCAGAGTCACGTGGTAGTCACCTGGAATGGTTTCCAGTTCACATGTCTGCCTCGCCAAGAGTCAATCTGTGACATTTCTTGCCTTCATAATGTGCTTTAGACCATCAGTTGTCTTGTGCAGAGGAAGGGTGGGTGCATAGCCCTATTAGTGCTACTAGAACTACTGCACAAATCCGTATTACGACAAGAAACACTCAGAAAAGACAGTTCATTATTAAATTAAGGAATGAAGGTGAGTCAATGTCTAGAACTTTAAATGTTTCACCAAGTGAAATTTCCAAAACCATCAAACGCTATAAAACACGCTGGCACTCATGAGGACTGTCCCAGGGACGGACGAACAAGAGCTGCCTCTGCTGCAGAGGATAAGTTTAATGAATGACCGCAGAAACTGCTGATTTACAGCACCTCAAATTAGAGCCAACATAAATGCTTCTCAGTTCAACATCCACTGTTCAGAGGAGACTGCGTGAGCCGGGACTTCGTGGCCGAAATACAGCTTTGCTGGTGACACTGTTGGTGACTTTCACAGTCAAAATTGAGAGAACACTTAACCAGCATGGCTACCACTACATTTTGCAGCAACACGCCATCACATCTGACCTGCACGTAGTGGGGCCATCATTTGTTTTCCAACAGGAAAATGACCCCAAACACACCTCTAGGTTTTATAAGAGCTACTGTATTTGCTCACGAAGGAGAGTGATGTAGTGCTGCATCACCTGACCTGGCCTCTGCAATCCAAATCCAGCTGAGACGATTTGGGATGAGTTGGACCGGAAAGTAAAGGAAAAGCACCCAACAACATTTCAGGTGACTACCTCATGAGGTTGACTGAGAAAATGCCAAGAGTGTACAAAGCCGACATCAAGGCAAAAGGTGGCTACTTTCAAGAATCAAAAATGTAAAATGTACTCTGGGTTATTTAATACATTTTTGTTGACCAAATTCTTTCCAAATTTCTTAGAGCATAATCTCAATGTCTTCAGTATTAATATTCAATGTTTAAACAATAAGAATAAAGAAATGACACTGAATAAGAAAGACTTATTTAACACTCCCTGGCACTTCATTAGGTAGACCTCACTGGTACTGGGTTGGACCCCATTTTGCCCCCATATTGGGTAGCATCACACAGTTGCTGCCGATTTGCCACCACATCCCAAAGGTGCTCTACTGGATTGAGATCTGGCAGTTTGTGGTCATTTTAGCTTCGGAACATGGTTGCATTATAATGATGGACTTAAAAGAGAACATGGCCAGTAACAATATTCAGGTAAGCTGCTGCATTTAAACAAGGAATACATTAGAACCAAGATAGTGAATATCTTCAATCATGAAAAAAAAAAGTGGACAGAGGAACCTGTACCTGATCTTCTTATGCACAATTTTCAAAACACTCGTGATTAAACCATGGAACTAATAGATCGTCAATAAGACAATAATCCAGAAAATCATCAATTTTATTTTATATTTATATTACATTTACGTTTGTGGTTGTAACGTGACAAAATGTGGAAAGGTTTAAGGAGTATGAATACTTTTGCAAGGCACTGTATAATAACTATCCTACAGATACATTTGGGGAAAACAACAACTCTGGTTTACATTTAAATACAAATATGGATATACATACACTGCCTGAGGGGAATCGCACACGTTAATATTTAATTGGATTACTTTGATCACAGCATGCATCCACCATGGCATCATTTCAACATTTATGACCAAGATCACTTTTCAGTCGAACCACTCCTGTGTTCTCCAGCACAGTCCAAAGATGGTCAATGAGATTAAGGTGGCCAGTTCATGTATAAAAATGCTTGTAGTAGCCTTTCACAATTTGAGTCCGGGAATATGCCTGTGAGGTCAGGGAAGTAACGCGAGAGATGTGATAACCTGGTTCTTCATTTTATTGCCACGTAACATTAAGTCTAGACCTGACCATCTGAAGCAACACCAGATCATAGGACTGCCTCCAGAAGATTGTACAGTGGTTACTTTGCATGATGGGTGCATCACTTCAAGCGCTTCGCTTCTTACCCTGACGCACCCATCGCTCTTGAATCTGGACTCATCAGACCACATGACACTTTTCCATTGCTCCAAAGTCCAGTCGGTGCTTCTTAGCAAAGTTTTTTTTTCTTCTGATTAGTCTCACTAACAGCTGGCCACACAGCTGTTTAGTCCTGTGAGTTCCCATCACATTGTGTGCATAGAGTTCTACTATTGATTTTTTTTTTTTTTTTATCATGCAGATTCACTCATCACTCTCAGTCACTGCCTGGTTCAGCAATGTTCTACCAGGTTTTAATAACATGTCAGATCATTCTTAACCCAATTCCAGTAATTTCACATTATCGTTAGTTGTTTTTCTTTGCATGATGCCGACAATAATTCGACCTTTCTGGAACAGAGTAACATCGTTGCCGCAACCACAGGACATGTCTTCTGACATCGTTATTCAAGAAATGAGAAGCTACTCACTGCATCAGTTAGGGTTAAAAAGAACTGTTGCCAGCTAAACAATCAAACACTCTCACGTAGTTGCTTATTTAAATTCAAATGGTGACACTTTTTAGCCAGGCGGTGTATTTGCATCACTTAAGATTGCATTAATCATTCCATCACAGTTCAGACTAACAAACAACATGGTATCAGGAGACAAGATTGTTGGACAACAAGGCATTGAGCTGTGTACAGAACAACGTAAAAGCAACGCAGACAGTGCAATGCTCAGTAATACGAGGCACATAGATTATCTTGAGTACTAGAGTGGTTTAAATGGCTATCATTTTTTTTGTAATGGAACAAAATAATAGCTTTATGAAATCTAGAAATAACACCAAAGTCTTATGCACTTATAGATGCAGTTCGATGCTTACGTGAATTCCATTGGCTTTGTACTTTCCACATTGTCAATATAAAATTTAATTTAATCTAAAATTTATGCAATGAAGAACATAAATCATATGAATAAATAAAGTAATGTTATCATCAGATAATGCATGGTAAGTGAAGTGAAAATAAAGATGATATCTTTGTTGGAAGCTGGTAATATCAATGGTTCGTACACTGATTCTTGGAGTTAGACGACTGCTCGTGACCTTAAAATAAAAGACTATTAATAGGAAATAAATATGATACAAAAGCAAATTTAGCTAAAAAGAATAATATATCTATACAATAAAAGATATCCAATATAAGAAAAATATAAGAAAATATATTTTATGGAGGATATACCTTAACTGACCCTAAATGAAAAAGAGATCATTTTGGCTCACATTGCAAGAAGAGCTGATCTCTGATCTGCAATCATTGAGAATGGAACAAAACCAGACCAGCTGGATGTGAAGCTGCTACCAGTCGGACGTCGGGACATTTATTTCTCTTACACCTCTGTTTTGATTACTAAAAAACTGTTAAAGATTTTATGGTTTCAATAAACTAAAAGTTACCTTCCTACCATTTTAGAAAGCCGAACATGGAGACAAAACTTCAAAATAAACGTTTATCCACAAAAAAATTTGCATCATCCATTAATGTGGGCATGCACCATATAAGTCAACGTAACTATAGAAAGAAGCTCATATCACAAACCTTACGTCCTTGAACAAATATCAATGATGTTACTTTAGAAAATGAATCAACACCTTCTGACCAATCAAATTCAAAAGAATTCGACAGAGCTGTGATATAAGTAGATATACTGTAGTATACGCTCGAGAAGGTTGAGTTAAATGATCAGATCGGGGAGATAGTGAGAGAGTGAGTGCTTCACAGAATACACATGCTTTCTGCATAATGCATGCATTCCACACTGCATATTATACAAATGTCATTTGAGGCCGCTGCATGGGAGAACATAACAATGCTATTGTGGAAAAAGCAATATTTTGAAAATCAGCATGTGATAACTGTTTCCTCATCCAAGTTGAAGGTCTCAAAACCTTCTCAGCTTCCTCCTGTCAGAGTGCATGCTGTGCCTCTGCATAATATAAAATGCCAAAACCAACAGCAGGATTTCTGTTTTATGTCTCGTTACAGTGTGTGTCTGCGTGTGTGTTTGATTTTGTTCCCAGAGTGTTGAACATGGATGCTGCTTTTATATCCCCCCTGGCAGAATGGTTAAATATAGAACCAAGGATAATAGATATTATAGTTTTGATATCACAGCTACATTTTTGTGTAGTGGTGGAGCACAGAAGAAGAAGAATATTTTTTGTGTACGATAAACATTATAAAAGTGAAATAAACTATATGGCCCAAATTTTATGGACACCTGACTATCACACACACATACTGTAGGTGGAATGGCACAGTTGTACATATTGAATGTTATGCATTATGAGTTCCCTTCCATGGCATTTAGAGGCCCAAACCTGTTTAAAGCGAGGTTTTTCAAGACATGGCATGTCAAAGACTGAGTGGACAAACGCAAGTTTCCTGACCGCAACCCCACAGAACAGCTTTAGGCTGAAGTTGAACCTTGAACTGTACTTGCTCGACATCATTGTCTAACCTCATTAATACTCCAGAATCAGACCAATGGTTTGCCTGCAATCTTGACACTATGTGGTTCATGATTATATGTCATGAAGTATCTTTACAAAAAAAATATGGAAATAAGTTTGAAAGATGTGAGAAATTATATATGAACTATAATCATCAGATTGTCCCTAGTGGGCAAACCAAGGATTGGAAGAAAGCTTGAGAGGAACCAGACTTAACATGACTCCCATCCTCATGTTTTTAAGTTAATATGAAGACCACATTCATTATAGGAGGCTCAGGTACAGAAAGGTTTGTGGGAATCTCAGTCCTCAACTATTGAGTTACTACAGTTACAAGCCACCAGAGAAAAGGTTCCTAGTCCGAGTCAAATCCGAGTACGAGACCATTTTCATGGTCAAGTTGAACGATCCACACTTATCACACCCATCCTCAGCAGCGAGCCATGTAACAGGATCTCCATCGAGAAGCACAGCACCAGGATGTGTCAGACAGGTCCAATGGGCAGAAGGAATCAGGATCACTGGCAGCTCAGGAGTATCATGTGTACCTACAGTAGACAGTGAGAGAGGAGAGATCAGTTAGGTAGACTCACATTCTCATAATGTATAAAGTGAATGTATATTTAGTGCAGAGTGCAAGCAGGGACTCCAGCAGGATTAACCATAAAAGGGAGAGCCAGAAGGAAACACAGACATGAGGGATCCATGGAAACAATCCAGTGTTCATGTTCATTGAAGTTTAGAGGTTTTGCATAATTTCCTGGTACATTTGAGACATTGAGTAACTGCTTTGTCTTGGACGCACTAATTGGTAATAGCATCTAGCCAGTCCACCTCCTTGCATGTTTTAAGCTCAGTATCTTTTAGCAACACTTCGGGCAGAACACAATGAATTCCTGAAGCACCACTGGGCTGCACATTTCAGTACATTTTCTACTGTATCACATCCATTACAAGCTCACAAAAGGTTTGATATTGCAGGACAGCAATAGCGGTTCCACCTCACATCTCCAAGCTTTGTTATGACTTGTGAGTGTGTTTGTGTGTGTAGGGGTGTGTGTGTGTGTGTGTGTGTGTGTGTGTGTGTGTGTGTGTGTGTGTGTGGTGCCCTGTGATAGACTTGTGTCCCCGCCAGGAGGTATTCCCATCTCACCCTCTGTGTTCCTAGGATAGGCAACAGATCCACAGCATTTTGGAGCATGATAAGGTTAACAAAAGAAAGGTGATGCTCAGAACATGATCCTCAGAAGAACCCTGACATGCACAGTGCAGGATAACCAGAGAACAAGGACTGGCAACACTGACTATAGGTTATGATGGGACTGCTGGCTGGGCCTCATGCCACCACATGGAGGAGGCAGAGAGACACCAGGATCAATGTTAGACCAGCTACTACCACCAGATGGAGACAAGAAGATAATCTGCTTAATTATAATCAGTGGCAGTTGGCTCCACCTATGCTTGGGTTTATTTAAAGTGAGCTCACTGCTCACTCTTTTACTGATTGATCGATTAATCCCTTGGAGAATTTTTAGTGATCCTGAACTTTAACTCAATCATTAGGCCTAGTTTGCTGGGTCCATCACTGTCTCTATGGGTGGCTCACTGATCACAAATCAGGATTAAAGTGGTGATCTTCCTGTTACATAACTGATACAGTTAGCGATGAAGCCTATAAGATATGAATCGCCTGTAAGTGCTATTACAATATGTGTAGGCGTATGTGTGTGTTGCATAATATCCACACATTATCTATACTGCTATCTACACCATAGGCTAGTGAGTGGCTGGAGACCGTCCCAGGGACCACTATGGGGAATTTGGAAACACCAGTCTACCTACACTGAAGTTTCCTTGAGGAAACCAACCAACACATAATAACCATGTAAACTTCATACTCACAGACCAGAGGCAAGATTCTAACCCTCAACCCTGGAGGAGTGAGATGCCAGTGCTACATGCATACATGCCTAATTTATTAAGTATACTATTCATTCGTCGTCTATACCACTTTATCCTGTTTACAGGGATGTGGGGGGCCTGGAGCCTATCCCAGGAGACTTAGGGTACGAGGCAGGGTACACCCTGGACGCGGTGCCAATCCATCACAGTGCGCACACACACATTACAGACAAATTGGGAATTAATTCATACAAAATGAATAAATAAATAAAAATGTATATTTATTCAGTTTTTTGTACTGCATTTTTATGATAACTATTCCTATTTAGTAAAGAGGCAGAATAAGAAAAAAAAATAATTATACCTGCCTTTCGGAACAAACTAGGATTTCGAGAAATTGACAACAGAAGAAGAGGAACACAGAGCAAAGCAGGGCACATGTGTTTTAGAGGAGTAAAAAGAAGAGACGCTGATTGACAGTGGATACTGTAATTTAAATACCCCCATTCCATCCATGGATCTAATATACAATATGTGGCCTTTTGTGACTAAGGTTTGCGACAGCTGACCATCACACCCATATGTGCTGAACATCACATTTCAAATTTAGGCTTTGTACAAGTGACTCAAGTTATAAGTTGTTCTACACCAGCCTCGAAATGTCACGTCTTCATGGACATGGCATTGTGGACAGGATTGTGTTTCCATATTGTTGGGAGGTAGAACAGCTATGCCACATCTCAAAACCCAATGCATCCCCTGGCTCTTTATAGTGGGAGAGTCTCAGTCTGACCAGCAGAGGGAGGCAAACACAAGCTTCATTATTTTAGCTATTACAGTACAAAAGAGTAATAAATGAAATAAGTGTTTATCAGCTTAGCTAACTGACAACCAGAGCACCAACTGGTCGGATTAAATTACAGCGAGTGTAGTGTAGAAGTGCAATCAAAAAAATCATGTGGTAAAGCAAAGGAACAAGAACACAATGTGACATTTTATTACTGATTATCATCTATAGACAAAGAAGTGTAGAAATGAATAAAAAGGGGGATGTGGGTAAAAAAGTATTAACAAACAAAGTAGAAGTATTAATTTTTTAGATTTATACAAAGCTCAAATTATACAATGCTTTTACAGTGATCCCAGTGCAGAAAGATGTACTTACTTACTCACTCATCGTCTATACAGCTTCATCCTGTCAACAGGGACGTGGGGGGCCTGGAGCCTATCCCAGGAGATTTAGGGCACGAGGCGGGGTACACCCTGGACGCGGTGCCAGTTCATCACAGGGCACAGACACACTTACACACACTCACAGATTCATTCACACGATATGGGCAATTTGGGAATGCCAGTTAGCCTAATCTGCATGTTCTTTGGACTGTGGGAGGAAACTGAAGTACCTGGAGGAAATCCACCAAGCACGGGGAGAAAATGCAAACTCCATGCACACAGACCCGAGGCGGGAATCAAACCTGGAGTCAGAAGGGTAAACGCGACAGTGTTAACCACTAAGCCACTGTGCCGCTGTAGGATACACTATATGACCAAAGGTTAGCAGACAACATACTGCTTAGTGGACATTACAGTTCAGATTTTATCACCTTTTATAATAACCTCCACTCTTCTAAGAAGGCTTTCCCCTAGATACACTCTTATTAGGAATATTAGTTACATGTGGAGCCTTGGTGTCAACATTCAACAGTCTATCCCAAAACTGTTCAGTGAGGTTGAGGTCAGGACTCAATGTCTTACATTGCATCTTTGGATATTTTTCATGATATTTTTCATGCTGCCCTTTCGTCCGTCCGCAGGTATATCAGCACCTCTTCACAGGTCCACCATAAAAGCCACTCTTTTCCTACTCTGTCTCGCCGTCACACCTCTCCCTAATCTCTCTCTATTTCTTGCTCTTTCCAACAACTCTCTCCCCCACACTCTCTAATGACGCTCCCTCCTACCCTGTCTTCTCCATTGTTCACCTAACAAGCCTTTTCAGACAGGGGAGGATCCTTTGATCCTGAAGGATACAAATACTGTACATGGAGCGTAACGACTTCCCTCAGATTGAAGAAACTGCTTGTATGAGTGGTAAAAATTAGTATACAAGATAAGATAAATCTTTATTAAAAGATCTTTAATATATATTAGAGGGGTAGTGCATCAGAAAGAGTATATTACAGACACAGTGTAAGATGGTTCTGGAAAAAAGTGAGAGAGGTTTGCCAGATTACGATGGTTTGGACATGTGCAGATAAAGGACGAGGGGTTTATCAGGGGAGAATGTTAGAGATGGAGCTGCCAGGCAGGAAGAGAAGAGGAAGGCCCAAGAGGAGGTTTATGGATGTGCTGAGGGGGGACATTCAGGAGGTTGGAGTGACAAAGGAAGATGTGGTAGACAGAGTTAGATGGAGACAAATGGTCCGCTGTGGTGACTCTTAACGGGAGCAGGTGAAAGGATAAGAAGAAGGAGACTAGAATATGTAATAAAATGTTTTGACTTAACAAGAAAGAAGCCGTGTTAACATGACTCATCTTCCAGATATGACTCCATCTTTGACAAACCATGTACTGTATGCACAGACCTTCCTTTCTTTTTTTTTAACCTCCCAGTTCCCGTGAAAAGGATTTTTTAAATTATTTATTTTACAGCATACTGTAAACACATACTACACAACAGTGTGCTTCAAACCCTTTAGAAACACTTTGAATAAAGTCCACATATGGCTGTAATAGCCCGGTGTAGACATAGTGTACTGTTGTACCATATAGTGTATTTTCAGGATCTATAATCTGCTATAAAAATTTGTTAGTAATTAATTCATTTAAATTATGCTTTAAAAGGGCCATGTGACAGGCTGGCAAGTATTCCCATCTCATCCGTGTAAAAAAAAAACAAAAAAACAGGAAAAAGAAATACATGTTAGGAAATATCCGACAGATGGCAGCAGAGACCAGTTTTGCAAAATTACACCCTTACACAGATCAACCATATCATTACGACCATCCGCCTAATATTGAGTAGGTTCCCCCTTTGCCACTATAACAGTGATGTACTGTGTGTACTGACACCTTTCTGTCAGAACCAACATTAACCTTTTTAGCAATTTGAGGTATACTAGCTTTTTTTTTTATTGTATCAGACTACACCGGCCTTGCCACCCATGACCCTGGCACCAGTTCACCAGTTTTCCTTCTTTGAATCACTTTTGGTATGTCCTGACACTGCAGCATGAGGAAATCTCACAAGACCTGCAGTTTCAGAGTTGCTCTGACCCAGTCGTCTAGCCATAAAAATTGGACCTTCTCACAGTATCTATATTTTCAATATTTCCTTACAATGGGGACTGGAAGTGGATGGGATATATTAGACAGCAAGTAAAAAGCGTAAGGGTTTTAGTGATTTTGACAAAGGTCAAATTGTGATGGCTAGAGGACTGGGTCAGAGCATCACCAAGACTGCAGTTCTTGTGGGATGTTCCTGGTCTGTAATAGTCAGGACATACCAAGGAAGGAAAACTGGTGAGGGTGAGAGGGTCATGGGTGGCCAAGGCTTACTCAAGCACATGGGGAGTGAAGGCTGCCCTGTGTAGTCCAAACCAATAGAAGACCTAGTGTAGCTCAGATGAATGAAAATGTTCATGCTGGTTGTGACAGAAAGGTGTCAGAACACACAGTGCATCACTGTTATGGTGGCAAAATGGGGACCTACTCAATATTAGCCCAGTGGTCATAATGTTATGGCTGATCAGTGAATAATATAATTAGTTTGCTATGCCTCATACTACAGCGTAATTAAATGATTTCCTCGACATATTTGATGTTATTCAAACGCAATAATATTTTAAACAATTATATATATATATAAAAGCATTGTCTACTTGTCCGCACAGTGAAGGGTTAAACTGCACTCAATGACCCGAACACTGCACAGGATTGTTAGCTCATTTTAGACTATGTCACATGTTTAATATTTTAATATTTACTACATAATCAAATGCTTTGTTTACAACATAAATACCTAATTTCCTAGCCATATCAACAATATTATTTTTATTAATAATAATATATAATAAAAAAAAAACTAAATATGAGGTGTACGTTTATTGATGTACAGACTACTGTAGTGTATCAATGACAACTCCGAGCAGCCAATGAGGTTGTCGCTAATGGAAACGAGGAGAGAGCCTGGTCCAATCGTGGCGTGAGGAAAGCAAAAAATCCCGCCTCTCAGGGTTCAGGCAACCAATCAGACAGCGGCTTTCCTGAATAATTCACACTGGACTGCTCTGGGCAGTGACGCAGAGAAGGATACAGATGCTCGGGCACTTTTTGACGTTAAATTGGTAGAAATACGCACAGCTCTAACGAAGCGCTGGGTTGTTGTTGTTTTTTTTCTCTCCCTTTATCGTTAGGCTTGGCATCGACGTGTCAGCCTGAGTAAATGTAAAAGCGTGCGCTGGTCAGGCGAAAGCGCTTCTTTATGTCGATAGTGGTGTGGTGTCGCTGATTAGGAGAATAAAGATGCCGCAGCCCAAATCTCGAAAAATCGCCGTGCTGGGTTACAGATCCGTGGGTAAGTGGAGAGCAGGGCGCCTGCTGCCGTGTGTCCGCCGGCCTGCACCGGCTCTGCCCCGGGCTTAGCTGCAGGGCTAATGTCGCTAATTGTCAGTTAGGTTTTGCTAACGTTGTCTTACGCACGGCTTAATCGTGTCTGCAGTGTGTGTGAGCGCGCGCGCAAGTGTGTGTGTGTGTGTGTGTGTGTGTCTCCTCATTGATTCAGTGCGAAAGAGTTGAATGGCTATCGTGACATGCTCTTACACACCGAGGTAGCCATCTCAATCATATTTATCCAGTTTACATTTTTGTGCACATATACGATGTTTTTTATTATTTTGGTTGTAACTGTTATATATACACCGTATATACAGTTTGCTTGGTTGTATGCGTGCGTGCGCGCGCGCGTGTGTGTGTAAATGGTACATTCCTAAAATAACTTCATAGGATGCCATGATGTTGGTGACCTTGCATGAAAATGTTATTGTGATTTCCTTCTTTTCTTTTGTATAAACCTGTGTATTTGTGCCAACACGCATCTCTGAAGCTCCTATCAGCCATATAGTATCCATAACAAAGCAAGATACTGTAAATTGAAATATATTTATAAACTGTATATAGGCACGGTTATGTAGTGGTTAGCCCTGTGGCCTTGCACCTCAGGTGGATGGGGTGGTGGTGGTGCATGTGCACCTCGGGTGCATGGGGAGTTTTATCTGGGTACTCTGGTTTCCTCCCACAGTCCAAAGACATGCAGATTAGTTTAACTGGCGTTCACAAATTGCCTCTAGCGTGTGAATGTTGCTCAAAGGTCCTGCTATGCTCGTAAAATAGGAATAACTACAACGGTAATCACTGTTGTGTTACACGGTCTCTAGTTGAACTCCAGAGGTTAGATAGATGGAGTACTTTATTAATCCCAAAGGGAAATTCTATAAATTATAGATTGTGTGGCTATATATAAAATCTATGTGTGTATTATATTCTAATCCCTGTAAAAATAGCAGAAAAACAAATGCTGATGTAACTCTTCATCATTTCTGCAGAAGGCATCACTGCAAGTAAAGCTGCAGCTCTCAGGGAGAAAGTTAATTCAGGGTGTGACTGACTGAATAGCATGACTAGGTTAGCTTTAATTATACTCAAGCACAAGGTTTGTTTAGCGAGTGTGTTTCAGCAGTGCTTCAGGGATTTTTAGGTATAAAACTCACCAGTTACCAGATGATATCATGGATCATTTGCATTTTCATGAAATTGTTATGATAATTTGCCATTCAAAACATTTTTCCAAAAACATCTGAACAGAATGTTCAGGAGTTTTATCAGAATAGAACATGCACACTTCTATTAAAGCAATTTACATAAAGCAATAACATTCCTATCAAGAGCACAACACACTTATAGTAGTTAGCTGGGAAATAGCCATGATGCAAATGGTTAAAAATGGAGCGATGTGCTTTTAAGTTTATCCAGAAAATGACAGATAAAGGAGTGTAAGTACTGGGGTGCATCTGGGGAGCAGCCACCTTACAGCTCAAGGGTACTGGGTTTGATTAAGATATGTATCTTACAGCACAGTGAAATTTTGTTCACATATCCTGGTTAGGAAACTGGGGTCAGATCACAGGGTCAACCAGTATACAGCAGAGCATGTGATAATGTATGCGTTTACATAACTTTTCTGACATGTGCAAAATGGTTCTGTTCACTGTGAAGCGTTTAATCTGACGTAAACATAACCGAAAGATGGAGAAGAAGTATTTGATTTAAGATTAGGCTTCCTATCTTTTAATAATCCCATCATCTGCGTTGATTAGTTACGAGAATTCTGTCTTATCTATGATTCATTAGAAGCTTTACGACGTATGAAATGGCGAGCCAGCCAGTGCTTCTTCCTCAGCCATAGACCCAGTGGATGAAAGAAAAGACAGGGGGTTCTTGCAGACATTGCGGATGAAAGCTAAAACAAACATGTGCAGAAAGAATATATAGTCCGGTCCATAAATTTTGGAGCAATAATTTTGTGTTTGTTGCAACTGCATGGCCAGGTGTGGCCTGTTCCCTTGTTACTCCATGACTTATCAACTGAATAAAAGGCCTGGTGGTGGTTCTGAGTGTTACATTTACATTTGGTACCTGTTCATTCAAACTCTTTACAGGAGGTTCAAAGAGGTGTGTATGCAAGTGAAGGAGGCCATTATTAGGCTGAAAAAAACAAAACCAAATTAATCAACTGGCAAGCTCAACAACAGCCAAACCATCTGGAGTATTACTGAAGACAACTAAAGTGGATGTAATGTTGTCCATGGTAAAGAAGGACCCTTTTTTTTTTTTTTTTTTGATTTTTCCCCGATTTTCTCCCTAATTTAGTCGTGTCCAATTCCTCCCCATCACTAGGGGGCTCCCACGTTAAGGCTACTACTACCACTCAGCCGGGAGGGCCGAAGACTATCACGTGTTTTCTCTGAACCACGTGACGCCAGCCGACCGCATCTTTTCGAACTGCGCGCTCACGCACCGTTGGGGCCGGCGTAACACACTCGGAGGACGGCGCTATCCGCTCCCTCCGTTGCGTGAGCTCACAGGCGCCCCTGACTGGCTGTAGAGCCGTGATTAATGTGGGAGCACTAAGTACCTCTCATCCCTCCCCTCTGAGAGAGCTCGGCCAATCAGCTCTCTCTAGACCTCTGGCTGCGAGAGGTTACAGCACCACCCGGGATTTGAACTAG
>JAAGKR010000288.1:35123-60705 GCA_011419295.1 Clarias macrocephalus
AAAGGCCTGGTGGTGGTTCTGAGTGTTACATTTACATTTGGTACCTGTTCATTCAAACTCTTTACAGGAGGTTCAAAGAGGTGTGTATGCAAGTGAAGGAGGCCATTATTAGGCTGAAAAAAACAAAACCAAATTAATCAACTGGCAAGCTCAACAACAGCCAAACCATCTGGAGTATTACTGAAGACAACTAAAGTGGATGTAATGTTGTCCATGGTAAAGAAGGACCCTTTTTTTTTTTTTTTGATTTTTCCCCGATTTTCTCCCTAATTTAGTCGTGTCCAATTCCTCCCCATCACTAGGGGTTCTAGCTCGCGCACCGTTGGGGCCGGCGTAACACACTCGGAGGACGGCGCTATCCGCTCCCTCCGTTGCGTGAGCTCACAGGCGCCCCTGACTGGCTGTAGAGCCGTGATTAATGTGGGAGCACTAAGTACCTCTCATCCCTCCCCTCTGAGAGAGCTCGGCCAATCAGCTCTCTCTAGACCTCTGGCTGCGAGAGGTTACAGCACCACCCGGGATTTGAACTAGCTATCTTCGGATGATAGGGCGAGCGCTTTTACCACTGCGCCACTCGAAGGACCCTTTCACAACATCTAGTCACGTCAAGAACACTCTTGAAGAGTTAGGCTTGTCACTGTCAATATCTACAGCCAAGAGACGGCTTTATGATGTTCATACACAAGCTTCACAAGAAGGTGCAACCCACAAGTAATTAGACTTTACCAGAAACTTTTGCTAGATTCTAACTTGTACAAGAATGATGGTAAGAGAACAGAATGGAGAAGGAAAGCAACAGCTCATGATCAAAAACGTACTATGTCATCTGACAAAAATGCGCATGGCTGCCAGTGTAACCAGGTCACTGGTGTTTATTGATGGCCAGACTGTTGATGATAGTAGTAGGAAGAATTCTGTGGTGTACAAGGCTACATTTTCTGCTCTGACTCAGACAAATGCTGCACGATTGATAGGATGCCGCTTCATTTTTCTGATGGATAATGACCCAAAACATACCACAAAAGCTACCCAAGAGTTTCTCAAGGTAAAAACATTATTTGTTTATTTTTCACTGGCCAGGTCAGTCACCTGATCTCTACTCCATCTCCACATATGATTCAGTAGCAGTCAGGGCTATACATTTTGTAATAAAGTTAATGAAATCAAATTTTTACACCACGCCTCTTATTCCAGTTGAAGATTCATATAGATCGGGCCAGATCAGGCCAAACTGCTCCAACCAAGGTGTTCACATGATGCCTTTTTATTTTAATTGGACTGTTTTTCCACTATTAGTGGAATATTAGGGTCTATGAAAATGCACTTTGTGATTAGTCACTAGGTAATGTAGGTTTGCACAAGTGAAGAATTATAAATTGATCTCTAAACTGTGAGTTAGAGAGTTGTATTTAATGCAGGACAGTCAAATGGTCTGCTCAAAAGTCGGAAGCTTTGTCACCGTGCTGACTTTGGTAAGGGTTTGTGTTGATAGCACCATTGAAGCTCATTGAATATTCCGGGCACATCTGTCACACACGGGGTGAAGTGTGGGTTGTTGGCATTTTGTTGGCATTTTCATCCATATAAATCCAACAACGTACTTATAAATCTGTTTTTCATTCATTCATTCGTTTATTTATATATTTATTAATTTAAACTTTTCCTGGTTGGGGTGCAGTGTATCCCTAGTACACACGGTGTGAGGCATGTAATAGGATGCCAAATGCGAACAGACTCACACACTCACCTGAAACCTGCGGATTAGCCATTCTAGCTGCTAGTATATTTTTGGGTGGTTGGAGGAAACTGGAGAACCTAAGAGAAACACACAGAGAGAATCTCTGAAACTCCATACCAACAGTAAGTGGAGCTCAAAATTAAACTGGAGGAAATGGAGCTGGGAGATTGGCTGACATGTGGGGCAGTCAGGGGAAAACCCTGCACACTGTTGAGTTCTTCAGCAAGGAGAACTATAGTTGTTCTTTTTTTGTTTTGCCTGTCTGCGAAGCATAGCTAAGCTCTTCATTTTATTTGCATAATTTTCCCTTTATACTGACTAATGTCCCAGTCCCAGTCACAGAAAGACTCCACACAGAATCTCCATAGCATGGTGCTGCCACCACCGTGTCTGACTGTACAGATGGTTTTAATAGGGTGATGTGCAGTGTCTGCTTTCCTGATTCCAAATAGTTTCACTGTTGTGCGGCCAGGTGATTTTGTTTCTCATGGTCTTGGAGAGTCAATCAGGTGCTTTTTGGCAAACTCCCAGCCAGCTGTCATGTGCCTTTTAATGAAGAATGGCTTCTGTCTGGCCAGGCCTGATTGGTAAAGTGCTGCAGTGTCCTTCTGTAAGTTTGTCCCATCTCTACAAGGTAACACAGGATCTCATTTATAGTGACCCATAGGTTCTTGGTTTCCTCTCTGACCATGGCCCTTCATCCCCGATCATTCAGCTTGGTTGGGCTGTCAGATCTGTGTCGACCGTTCGCTGTTCCAAATCTTTTCCATTGGAGAATGATGAAGCCTATCGTGCTCATGGGTGCCTTCAAGGCTCCAGAAAGTTTCTTGTATCCTTCCCAAGATCTGTATCTTGACACATTTCTGTGTCATTGGTCTACGGATAATTCCTTTGACCTCATGGATTTTTTTTCACCCTGACATACAAAATCTATTATCGGACCTTATATCGACATATCCTAATACGTCCAATTACCTAATTACCTATCCTAATTACGTCCAATGAAGTCAGTCAGGCACAGGTGGACTCCAGTCAAGTTGTAAAAACATCTCAAGGACCGCTAGTTAAGAGTAGGACGAGCTCAATTTCAAGTCTCGTAACAAAGGGTCTGAAGATGTACGTAAATAGGATTTTTCTGTCTTTATTTTAATAAATTAATAAAAGACTCCAAACACCTCTTTTTACTTTGTAATTGTGGAGTATTGTGTGTAGAATGATGAGAGGAAAAATATACATAAATGCGTTTTAGGTGTGAAACATGACAAAATGGGGAAAAAATTTTTTTTTTTTTTTTGAGAGTCTCAAAACTTTCCAGGCTTCTCCCCAGTTTCAAATTCCCAGTTTATGACAGTAAAAAGACCTGCAGATTACGCTCACAAATTTTCTGTAGTGTCTGTGTATGAATGTGTGTGTGAATGTTCACCGTCAGTCCTACCACGGCTGTACAAATAGAAATAAATACACTGGTCACCATTGGTGTCAATGGTTCCTAGATGGATGGATGGACGTGTACTATCTTCCGCATCTAGAAATCAAAACAAAAAATAAGTTTATATAATGTATACAGTGAATCTACAATCATGATTCATTCCAAGTAAAGGGATTTATTGTGCTGGCACAGTTGTTGAGGATGTGAGGTTCTGCAGATTAGTGTTTCACTTGGAGCTGCGCCCTGTGTTTCAAAGTAGAAAGTAGAAAATGCTTTTCAGATATCCCTGTCAAACATTTTATATCATAAGACCCTATGCGAAAAAAACAAAAACAAAAAAACACCTCCATGAGTTTTACAAGTGATATTGAGTTCTAAATCCCCTTGTCCATATTAGGATTAAGAGCTCAGTGAATCAATATGTTTAATAAAAAGCCCTAAATCAAATGCTTAGACTGTACTACTTCTTAAAATACATTGAAACTGTGTGTGTGTGTGTGTGTGTGTGTGTGTGTTTGTGTGTATGTGTGTATGTATGTATGTATGTATGTATGTTTATCTCAATCCAGGAACTTCTATAGACCTAGGGACTGTTGAGGCCAGTGGTGACCATTGTATTTATTCCCATTTTGTAGGACTGTGGTAGGACCGTCGGTCAACATTCACACACTACAGGCAATTTGGGAACGTCAATTGGCCTAATCTGCATGGCTGCAAGGAAATCCACCAAGCATGGGGAGAACATGCAAACTCCATGTACACAAACCCGACACGAATCTCAGGACCTGGAGGTGCAAGGCGACAGTGCTAACCACTAAACCACCATATACAAATATATATGTATGTTGTTGTTAGACTTTCGGCTGCTCCGCCAAGGGGTGGCCAGAGCAGACCAACCGATCTGCACAACAACCTGGCACAGGTTTTTACTCCGGATGCCCTTCCTGACTAGGGTTGGGTATCATTTGGGGTTTTTTCAATACCGGTGCCAAAACGGTGCCTGAACCGATACTTTGCAAAAGCCACAAAACGATGGTAGATGACTCAAGAATATTTTTTTATTGAACAAAAAATTGAACAATATATTAAATGTTTAAGTACTAGCTGGAAAGCCATAATCATAAACAGAATTCATGTTACATTAGTATTTTACAAATCGTTTGACCATTTGTTACCATGAATGCAAGATTTGCATTTTGCAGTTAACGTTACATTAGCCTACAACTAACCTGCGGAAAGGCTGCTGTTGTCATCATAATCGGTGGACTCCTTTTTGCTACGGTTAGTATGACTGGGGTTGGGGACATCCACACTGATAGTGCCAGCTCTTGTCCGCAAGCTGTCAAACACGGTACATCCCTCTGCTTTTAAGTTTATTCCATGTGCCCTCAAATGTTTGATCAGATTTGAAGTGTTTCCTCCTTTACACGCAACTGCTGTAAAACATTTACTGCACGTCGCGGTGTCGGAATCCTTTCTTGTGAAATATAGCCTTCTATACACTTTCGACCGTTTAGTTTTCGGCATTTTAACGAAAGTTAATTTAGCAAGTTAAGATAGCGGTAGACCACCTGCTGCCGTCAGAGCGAGTGTAACGTAAGTTGCTGTGTTCACGCGCATCTCGGATGGTCTCATTTCCCGATGATTTGTGCTTTTCAATTTTTTTATCTAATAAACTTTTAATCTACAAAAATAAAATGGACAGTAACATTACTGCAACAGTGTTTTGGATTTGTATTATAAAAGCTTTATGAAGTCCTCAAGAGTTTTCTAATTAAGGAAATAACAGGTTTTTCCGATCATTTCTGACACCCCATGAATGCTGTGTTTAAATTTTACTAGCGATCATGTGTGTTGATGAATCTAATGCTTATTACAACTGTGTCATCATAGCCCCAGAGAACAAATATATTAATCGAAATTCGTGTTCTGTTACGGTCCGGTACATACCAGTTATATTGGCATCGGTTTTCGTTACCCAACCCTATTGCTGACGCAACCCACCCACATATGCAAACCTTATGGTAGCTCCAGCTTTTGTTTTAATTGTCAGGTAATATGCGGTCAGATCTCTTTTCAGGACTTTCATCAGCAAAGGTCAGTCCCAGTCACTTCAACTCCTAGAAATTCACACAAGCTGCAGTCGTTTCAGGGGTCTCGACATGAGTAGATTAATGCGTGTTTGCTTTATTGTATGTTCTTTTGTGTAATCTTGCTCCCACATCTGCTCTTTTTCCTGCACCGAGCAGTGAGAGCTCTGTGATCCTCCCTACCCACGCTGTCCCTGCTCCTATTTATAGCTCGAATCACGCTTTAATTTCCATGCATCTTCATTAAACCTGAGAGAGTTCAGAAAAGCTCCTGTGTCTATTTTCTCTGATTATGTTGTGTAAAGCTGTCTTGTGAAACCGTTAAGGCTGAGGCATTATATCAATGAAGTTACATAAGGAATTGTAGTCTGTGAATCAAGATTTTGTTTTAAAGGAGCAGTGTGGCATTTCTGAAGACGTCCTCTACCTGACATGTAAAGCACATTTGTAGAACGTGTTACATTTCTCTTGTTTACCTGACCTGTTTTACTTCTTGTTGTCAAACATACTTGTATGATACAGGATGTGAGGAAAGGGTGGGGCCAAGCATCACATCCTTTTAAATCAAACTTGAAATAACTAGTGAGATCGTAGCAGTTTTGCAAATAACAGTTGTTTTGACGTTTGTTTGGATATTACGATTATCTTGAGCACTTTAACATTAAAGATATAAAAATATCACAGCCTGTATATTCCAGATGTACAATTATTTATCCAACGTTCATAATTTCTTTAAATCAGAATGGAAAGTAAGGCTTTGTGATGATCATTCCAGGCACATTTATTCTTTACTCGATGATCTACCTTTCTCAGTGAATACATTAAAAGTGTTGTGACACCAGTTTTCCATTCTGTTTTAAATTCCCTTCAAGGTCTATAGCACATTGTACCTTTTAAGCTCTGAAATATTTGGAGGTTGATCGCGGTTATATAACCTGCTAATAGATTCCAGCAGCATGCATTCGGACGAAGGGTGAAAATTAGCTTCGTCTTTCACTGAGCAGTGTGTTCCTGTGCGAGTAGTCACGTCGTCCTTTGGGCTTTTCCCGCTGAATGAGGGCTCGCATTTTACACATGCCGGCAGGATTGAGCGGTTGTTATAGCAACAGGCTGCGGTACATGTCAGCCCACACGCTCGGACATCTCGTGCTGCTGCTACTCCAGCTTTACACATTTTTACTACATAGAAAAAAAAATTTAATTTAATAATCAGTTGTGGTGATGTCTGTGCTAATATCAGGACACCAGAACTTTAGATTGTTTAGATTTAGGCCTCCAAATTTCACACATTTTTCTTAACCAATTGTTGAAGATTTGTTAATTAACATTTTCTAACAAATTAGTTCTAACAATTCAAACAAATTAGTTATTACTAATTACTCAAAATTACCCATATTGCTCTCTGGACACGAGGCAGGGAACACCCTGGACGGGGTGCCAAGCCATTGCAGGAAACGCAAGCACACACTCACCATGGGAAATTTGGAAACGCCCTCCATGTTTTAGGACTGTGGGAGGAAACCAGAGGAAAACACACCGAGCAAATAGAGAACATGCAAACGCCATGCGCACAGATGTGAGGCGGGAATCAAATCCCAACCCTAGGATGAGCTCCAGGTTTCCTGAGACCATGAACAGGATAAGCTACGACACCATGCCACCTATAAACCCCAATAGCAAAAAAAAAAAAAAAAAAAAAGAACGCACACAATAATAACAGTAGTACTGTAGGACCGTCATTCATCTGTGATCCATCAGATCTCTTCCCGTAGTTTGGCACGCACATGAATCACGGATTATATTGCAAAGTTTAATCATAGTGATGTGAAAGACTTTTACTGTCCCTTTGCGCGCTTATATTTGGCCTTCATCACTGATCAAAAACCTTATTTTCTACAAATTGAGTGAGCGAAGATATAGACACTCATGCATGCACGCTCACATGCTCTATGCTAAGTAGCTGATGCTGATAAGCTGCTCAAATAATATCAATTCTATTCTATCAATTCTGCATAAACATTACTGGAAAACCGCTGAATCTGGCAACGCTACTCGCTCAACTTCTCGCATCTGGACTAAACCTTGATTAGCGGTTTCTTTTCCAGAATGTCAAAACCATCTTCTTTTCAACAGTAATAATTTAAAAACTGACTTGGGAGATTTGTGATGCGTTACAATACTTAAAATACTCTTGCCTCTGTTGTCTTTCAAAATTGAGACCACTGATACTGAACATTGTCTGAAATGCAAATGTAATCTTTTTTTAGAGTACATGTAAATAGATATGTTATGATAATAGGTAATAGTTACATTCTTGTCTGCAATGTCAGAGTGGACATAGACCCTGTGGTGCTCCCGACAAACAGTTTTGGTGGAAACAGGAGAGTTGAGGTGCACATTTAATTCTGCAGTGAGTTGGGCAGTTGTGGTTTTATGTTTTTTGGATATAATCTGGGTTAGCACCCGGACAAACCTTTCACACAGCTTCCTCTTGCGTCCACAGTTGGATTTGTTTGGATGTGTTTCGTCCTTCTTGGTGGTATGCTGACATTACTCTGGATACTGTGGCTCTTGGTACATCACAAAGACTTGCTGTCTTGGTCACAGATGTGCCAGCGAGACACAATTTGTCCTCTTTTGACCTCTGATATGTCACCCATAATGTTGTGTGCATTGCAATATTTTAAGCAAAATGGTGCTATTACTCTGTTAATTAAACCTTCACACACTGCTCTTACTGGTGGAATGTGCAATCAATGAAGATTGGCCACCAGGCTGGTCAGATTTAGCCATGAAACCTCCAATACTAAATTGGCCAGTGTTTCAGTTTCATTGTCCAGATTTATTTGGTACAAGAGGAATAAAACACTTGAGGTCATGTTGTGGTGAAAGTATCTCTGTTTCACACCTCATCACTGATCGTTTTCCTATAACAGGACGTCCTGTTCTGTATTGTTCCTTGCATCTTTAAACACCACTATAAAGTAGATCCCTTTTACTGGACAATATAACGACGGGTTTTGTCCTGTTAACATCTCGTTGCGTTTGTATGGGAACATCGCTGGGATGCAGTAAGAAGTGGGTCAGTAATATACTGATACATTATGAGCAGTGCTTGACATTTCTGTGGGCGGACATGAGCTGTAAATAGTTCCTCTTTATGCCATGTGTGAATACAGAGTGCTATAATGGATGCATGCAGTTAATATAATGCTGTCTATCATTTTCACATTTCTTTATATTTTCTTTTCTTTCTCATTGCAGGGAAGTCCTCTTTGACAATACAGTTTGTGGAAGGCCAGTTCGTGGACTCGTACGACCCGACTATAGAAAACAGTAAGTGTATTTCAAATGAATCTAACCGACTGAGATGGAGTCAGAGGACAGAGAGCAGCCCTGTCGAGCGTTTGCTCCCTGCTTCATTGTGTGTGTGCGTCCTTATAAGTAGAATAAGATAATTAGAACTCATTTCTCTCCTTCAGCTGTCTGGTGTGATTTGTGTGTGAGTCTGTACAAAGGCTTTGGAGAGGCAGCAGGTAGATTTCTGTTCTCCGGTGCTGCAGTGTGGAGACGACGGCAGCGTGACACTCGGCTCTGTCAGAATCAGCACTTCTACTCCTCATTAGTGAGCAGGGAGGACGCTTACACAGCCAGCGATTTGCATGCAGTTCAGCAACAGTACGGCAAGAGCCTGCCAAAGCACTACTCATCGCTGACACCTCGACTTTCAAGAGCCGTCTCATATCTACGTATGCCACAGGCGTCGTCTTTTCACTGACATTTTTATTCAGCGTAGAACAACTGTAACAGAGCAGACAGAGAAACCGAGAGCCTACAGCGCGTTGTGTTGAGATACTCGATACGCATAGTGCAGTTTCTGTACGTTTCCTCCAAAAGGAAGAAAAAAAATCAGGGAAACATGAGGTTGTATTGAACCATGTATTATTTACTTAAATTTTTTTGCTCATTAAACGCCTTTGCAGCATCCTGAATTGTGCTGTGAGTAAATCTTATAAATCTTCTCCAGAGGCTGCCCATTTTGACTTTTTTACTGAAGCGTCAGTATCAGGTGGCATGTTTTTCACTTACTAGCTTTACTTATGTTTTTTTACTGTTAATGTCATGCTGACTGCCTCATCATGGATCTTAAACATCAGCCAGGACACAAACTGTCTCCTAACTAATGCTCAGTGCCAGTACCTGTGGTGTCAGTTGCTAAGGGGATCAGTGTCAGGTGCTGGCCAGTAAACAGAGCCTGGGTATCTTGACAAAAAAAACAACACCACACTCTGGGCTTGGAGACAATGTACTCTGTATAGATCTGTGAAAAAGCAAGTCTTGATTCAGAACTGTGTGTCTTTGCACATAGACACAAAGCCACAAAGGTACCTTTATTTAGAAAGAAATTAAAGGGATACTTGGTTCCAGTTTGAATTGAATGGCAGTATACACATACAAGGGATGTTCAGGTCAAACTGACATTAAAGCATTAATGTTAAATCCACCTAGGTTTTGGGTTATCTTTGTGCCCCTCAGGGTGTGGCTCCACAGGGCCTTACAGGGTGTACTGTGGTGTCTGGCACCAGGAAGTTGGTGCTGTGGGGCGCACAGTGAGCCTCCGTTGATCAGACGTGTTTGTCCAGTGTATCCCAAGGGTGCTCTAATGGACTGGGATCTGGGGAGTTTGGAGGCCTGCTCAGCAACCTTGGGCTCTTTGCCTGCCGCACCCTGTGCGTGGCAGGCTGTAGTGCACTAGGTGTTCTGGTGTCTTTCCATTGTGACCTATATAAAGTAAAAATAAAACAACTTAACCTGCAATTTACCTTTAAAAAAGTAAAAATGAATCCCAAAAGATAAGTGTAGACACTGTGTGTGTGTGTGGTGTGTGTGTGAAGCTAAAGTAAGAGGAGTGGAGGAATGAGCCCCTCCCCTCTCCCTCTTCTCGTCCTACACAGTAACGCTTACTCCTCTCTTATTTGAGTTTCACACACGCGCACACTAACGGAATCACTGCTGTAAAGTACAAATTAAACGACTTTTGAAAAGAATCGTGACAGAGCAGTGAAACAAGCAGCGCATGCATATGCTACATGATACTCGGTATCCGTAAACCAAGACTTGCTCGTTTTTTAAAGTCAATGTATTAAAAATATTTACTAGTCATGAGGAACACTTACAAACCGCGTTACTCGCAATCCAAGGTTCCACTGTATATAATATTATATTATATCATATTAACATCAATTAACAACTATTATACTGAACTGCCTGCCACCAAACACACAGTATGAATGTAGATCAATTCCTGCTTTCTGTTTCACCCAAATGAGGATGGGTTCCCTGTTGAGTCCGGTTCCTCTCAAGGTTTCTTCCTACTGCCATCTCAGGGAGTTTTTCCTTGCCACTTTCGCTCTCGGCTTGCTCATCAGGGACTATCTGACTATTTTTTGATTCATACACATTCACATTTTTAACAAACGTAAATAATTCTTTTGATTGTGTAAAGCTGCTTTGCGACGATGAAAATTGTTAAAAGCGCTATACAAATAAAATTGAATTGAATATAATGTATAATCAGTGTTGGGTGGTGTTAATGTTATGGCTAATCGGTGTATATAAATTGGATATGCACTAATTTTCACAAATTTCTTGGCCAATTTTCTACACCAGAACAGGCAAAATACACAAACATTTCTTCTGCACAAACCTTTCTTTATAATAAAACCTCAAGTCCTAACGTAACTTTACAATTTTCTTCCAAACTGTAATAACAGGCGTGTTTAAATGCTCAGAACTAAAAATCCAAAAAAAATCCAAATGAAAACCAACAGATTCTGCAAGTCTGTAGGAATGTATCCGAGGCGTGAACCCCATTCTTCCGAAAGATATTCCCGTTGGTGGCAGTTGAGAGCGCTCTCATACTGGACACGAATCAAATCAGCTAAAATAAAACACGAGAGACACGATGTGCAAAACGAAATCGGCAGTAACACTGTGAACGTCCCCTGAGAATAGCAGTAGCGCTAGTTAATTGTGAGCTCACATACGTGGAAGAGGACAGATTAGCCTGTGTAGGATGCAGCACACCAAAATGACCAACTAGCCGGATGTCAGAATTTAGCTAGTTGTTCTAGATGTCCTTTGGGTGTTCAGTCGGGTTCAGTCAGGTCACAGTGAAAGTAGAAGCATGAAGACAATCCATCAATAACAAATGAATACTAAATCTTGTGTATGAAAGTTATTTTTTGCAGGGTGCGTTGCTGGGATTTTAGATGTACTGTATGTGGAATATTGGGCTGTGGTGTGGGGCATGTCTGGGTGTTATTTGATCGGTCTCTGTGTGTCCGTGAAGAATGCATGCTGGAGTTAGAGAGTCTCCGAGCGGAAAGCAGAGAGACACCGAGATCTGTTACAAACGGCATCACGCATGAATAGCTTAATAAAACCTGGGTTTTTGTCTCTGAAGTCTCAATGTCCGATTCCTTCGGTAGGCTAGAGGACAGAATAAGAGAAAATGCTTGTTGTAGTTGTGTTAAAGGAGCCATTTGTAATTTCTAGAGCTCTTGACTGCTTGTTTTGAGTTTTAGCCCTAATGTTTTACTGGTGCTCTTTGCATGGAGCAGTTAATTGTCTTTTATCTAGATGTGATTATCTTTTCCATGCCTCCAAGCCTTGACACACTCTCCCTGTTCGTTCCAGCTTGTTTGGACGCTGGAGTAAACTTTATTACTGCTGAGGAATGACCTCCTCCTCTCCTTCCTTGGTGATTTTATTAGCTTGTTTGACTTTGCAAAAGGAGGAGGAGAAGTAGAAGAAAGAGGGTGGTAGGAGAGGTGCTTTGCTCTCAATGCGTCTGGATGCTTGAGTAATAGTTCTAGGCGTGCCGGCTCCGTGCTGAGCTATTTTCTTTCTCGGCTCAGCGGCTCCGCTGTCCTCAGGGATCGTCCGTGTCCTCAAATTGCTGTGTGTGACTGTGTCTTAGATTTTAAGCCCTGTGAGAGACAGGCCACACAGCTTCGGGCTGCAGTGAGGTGCTGCACACTTGCCGAGGCATTATCTCGTCTCGGTGTGTCAGCGTGTATCAGTGCCAAACTTGTATTTAGCTCGCTCACACGCCCGTTCTGTAAAATCTAGATTTTTTTTTTATAATACATCCTCATTTTCGATTTAAGGCTGATGTCTTAACAAATCAGCGTCACTGTCTGTCTCTGCCTCGGGTTCTCAGTCTCTGTGACGGCTGCAGTGATAAATCGTGACCGTGTTGTGAGTTTGGGCGTCAGTTACAGAGAGCTCACAGAGGAAGTGAATGTTTTGAAACGCTGCTGGTCTGATACTGTTCTCCTCTGTCGTCGTCATCACCACCACCCCCCCACCCCCATTTGTCCTTGTATTGATTCTCCCTGGAGTAGAAACTGAGGCCTGCAGCATGTTCAATCCTCTCATTCACTCACACATTTATATTTTTCTGCACCCACTCATATTTTTCTCTTTTTCTCTTCCCTGCAGCATTTACTAAAATGATTACAGTCAATGGCCAAGAGTACCATCTGCAGCTGGTCGACACAGCAGGGCAGGTAGAACACAAGCGCACACACGCTTACATACACACAATTAGGCGTTGTTGAGCTGCAATAGAAGTAGCACAAGTGAGCAAGGGTGCACCTGGTCACTCCGCAGTCTGTTATTCATAGCAAGTGCATGCTGTGACCCATACATTTCATAGCTTAAATAAATACCAGGATTTTATGGTTTTATTTTTTATTATTTTATTATTTATTTTTTATTATTATTATTATTATTATTTTTAATTATTATTATTAATTTTTTTCCTGATACCTTCTCAAAGTTTGAAGCACATTTGATCAGGTGATGAGACGTCCATTTTTCACCTTCTGAATGCAGGATGATTAGGAACATTATTTATTATATGTTTCCTTACTGAAAACACACACATTTTCTAGTGTGAGTAGGTCAGTGATGCAGGCAGGAGCCAGTGACAGAGGTGGGAAGAAAATGGCAGGATGTGTACAAGCTCTGTGCATACGCACTGCGCTGCAGTGAGGGAGGATGAGCTCCATCTTGTAGAATGATGTCGATGATTTCCCAACCGCATTTCCATCCAGGCCTTTTATACAAAATACAGTATAAGAAGAGTTAGGCTATAAAGTGATAACATCCTAGTGTTGGAATTGTATATATCCTGCAGAAAGCACAGATTTTTATTACGATTGGTGTTCCTGAGTTATTATGATTTGCAGAATTTTTTTTTTCCTCTCCACAGGACGAGTACTCGATTTTCCCTCAGACCTATTCCATAGACATCAATGGTTACATTTTGGTGTATTCTGTTACGTCAAATAAAAGGTAGGTTGAAATACTCTTTCTTATGTATTTTAACAGCTGTATATAATTAAGTGTACACGTCAGTGAAACCGGAGATGTGAAAATCCTGGCCCTGTACTTGAAGGTTTTTTTTTTTTTTTTTTCGTCTTTTGATTTTTTTTTTCTTTTCCCCTTTTGTCAAGGCTACATGGGTAGACAAATCACTGATGCCTGGGATAGTCAGACTTAGTGTCTGGGTTTTTTTTATTTTTATTTTTAATTAATTCTTTGTTGCCTGGAGCTTCAATAGGAAGCAGGAGAAAGAAGGAACCAACAGCCTTTTTTCTTTCGCACAACTCGCTGCAGTTGCTCCATATATTTCTATTCATGTAATCTTCTCCATATAGAGAGCTCTTGCGCATGATGTCACACCCAATCCAGATCCAAACCAGCCACCATTTTAATGTGCAGCCTGTCTGCGTTCTTCTGAACGACAAAACTTTTATCGTTATAAAAATGTACATTGCTGCACAGTTGGTGTGAACAGGGCATGCAACAAAGAGACAGGCTCAAAAACCTTGAAGATCTTCCCATTAACGACAAGAAAAGAGATTTGTGATTATCACCCATCCAGTGAGAAGACGAGGTTAATCCTGGTCAAAGATGGCGATAGGCGCCGAAACGCCCCTATGAGTTTTTTTCTTCTTCTTTTTTTCTTCTCATTTTATTTGATTGAATTTTGAATCAAGCGCTACAAAGAAACTGGCTCACATGCGGACCGCCCCAGGAAAGGAAGACCAAGAATCACCTCTGCTGCGGAGGATAAGTTCATCCGAGTCACCAGCCTCAGAAATCGCAGGTTAACAGCAGCTCAGATCAGAGAGCAGGTCAATGCCACACAGAGTTCTAGCAGCAGACACGTCTCTAGAACAACTATTAAGAGGAGACTGTGTGAATGAGGCCTTCATGGTAGAATATCTGCTAGGAAACCACTGCTAAGGACAGGCAACAAGCAGAAGAGACTTGTTTGGGCTAAAGAACACAATAAAGAACACAATAAAGAAAACTCTTTGAATGAGAAGGTGTGTCCAAACTTTTGGTCTGTACTGTACATATACCTGAAGAGTGAACTGTAAAGGAAAAAAAGGGTTTGTAAAAATTGTGTGTAACTGTGGAAATGTTATCCCCAATATAATATTTTTTAAATAAAAAAACAAAGAAAACAAAGCTGGCGATGGATACAGGTGGAAAATTGGGCTAGGCTATCTGTTTTTATTAGCGTTATTAAACTTCTCAAAGCATTTAGTTCGCATTTCCTATCATTTTAATTTGCTGTTTCCTCAAGCTTAATTTTTTCCATCCTAGTTTTAAAAGTTCCATCCAACGGAAGTGCCAAAACTTACAGTTTCTCAAATCTCCACTTGGGGCTGCTAAAATGTCCAACTTTACAACAGAAAAACATTTACAGCCTGGTACAATAAATTGTTTGTCTTCAGCTAGATTTTCCATTCATTCAACAACTATGTAAATTTTAACGTAAGCTGAATTATATTAAGACATAAAATTATGGATAATTAGGAGCAGTTTGAGTGGCGTATTTCATTGCATCACTTTAGCTAAGCAGCATAAATGGTATTGTTCTCATTTAACCTAACACAAGAAGCGTAGGGTATGGATGATGGAGTTCAGTCAAATGCAAACATTAGCATATAAATTAACATTAGCCATCATAGCATTGTGGTTAAGCTAGCTAACGTGTGGTAACTGATGTAAGTAGGAGTATTTGTACCAACAGCCAGGCTGGCCATTTACCAATTTAAAGATCAACCCCGGGGCGTCAGATCCAGTCAAGATGGCGATGACCAGGGCTCCCACAATTGCGCTTTATAAGCACCCTTCAGAAAACCGATGGGTGACATCACAGAGGGTTTGTCCAGTTGTTTTTATACGACCTATGGGCTGCATGTGCAACAACCTCTGTTTGAAACAGCACAGATATCAGAGTAACAGGTAGATGGCAAGAGAAATGGACCAGAAACTGACGTGTTTAAAAAAAACCTGAACGTGAATTGTGCTGATCTGCTCAAATGTTGTTTCTGTTATCTGGTATCTTGTCATGCCTTCAGTAAAATCTGTGAGGGTAAATTTAGACAGTGATTCATCATCGCTTGGCTTGCCGGTTTGGTCTGCCTGAGAAAATGGCGGATGTTTTAATTCTGACTCACATGGCTGTAAAAACTCTAATACTAGTCATTTTACTGATTAAAATATTGCATGGATCCTAGAGAATCCTTACACAATCACCATGAAACGATACGAGAACAGTCAAGTAGAATACTAGAGACGGCAATGCTAAAACTTATGAGTTATATGACTAATGCTGGCATAACACGCACTGCTTTTTTGCCTTTATGTTACTTAGACTTGCTGGTATTTATAAAATGATGTCACATACTTAAGCGTTTTGATTCGTCCACCTTGGGATGTACAAAAACCAGTGCTGTGGGAAGAGATAAATGGATATTTTTGAAGACTAAGTAGGAGGATTGAAATGTTATGCTTCACATGCGTGTTACCCCCCCCCCCCCCCCCCCATCCTGAATTTTCGCTTCATCATGAGCACTAATCGAGAATCAAACTTTGTCAAGATACTGATTTAATCAAAGCACTTAGTGTGAAGCCCTAGTGGCAACATGAATAGATTTCAGAGTCAGACCTTTTTCAGGCTCTCTGCACTGACTTCCTCAACTCAAGATCCAAAACTCAATCAGAACAAAAAGGTTAGAAAACGAGCTCAGAGCTGGTAACTCCGACACTGCTTTCAGTCATCGTCAGATGGAGTTAATCATGCCACTTAGTGCCACGCTTCTTGTGCAGTAGGTGTTTGAGAGAAGGAAAAAAAAATTCTCGTCAGATTGATTAAGTTTCTGGATGGAATAATAGATGTTGGATTTATTACTTATTAAATCCAGGTATACTCAAGGATGGTCAGTAAATTCATGAATACCTTTTAAATCGGAAGCTTCTTTAATCTGGTTCTTTATTGCTGAAAAGCTATTTTTACCCTGAAGTATTTGGAAGACCCCTCGTCTCTGGAATGACTGCATTTGACATAAAACTGTCACATAACCCAGTCTCTTTGTCCCCTGGGCTTGTGTAATGAAGTCAAAGTTTTTTTGTAGAGGAAAAAAAATGACTGTTGCATGAATATGTGAATTGCAGAAACGTTAAACGGTAATAACATTAATCTCTTGAATAATCTTCACTGAAGGTACATAAATCGTAAAGGTTTACTGCCTTCTGCATGATGTTATTATTGGATTTATGTTAGTTAGCGTGAGTTCGTTTTCATAAGCGTACAAACATACTTTTTTTTCCAGATATTCCCGATTTTATTGACATCAGTTAGACATCAATAATGAGGCCAGTTTCATTGATATTAGTGCATTGATCATCTTGAAAGAACTCTCTCTGACAGGGATCTATAGCCTTCTGAATGTTTTCTGAAGAACCCATGATTATCTGCTCCTGCAAAAAGTCCATTTTTTCTTTCTCTTGCAGTTTTGAAGTAGTAAAAGTTATTCATGAAAAATTGCTGGATATGGTGGGAAAAGTGCAGTAAGTATATATCATTTTTCCCAGAAGTCATGTGACTGCATCAGCTGTCCTGGTTTCTTTTTAAGGTTGAACATTTTGACATCATGAAGGCTGATGAACGCTTTTTATACTAATGTCATGCTCCTACTATCTTTTACAGAGTACCAATTATGCTGGTGGGAAATAAAAAGGATCTCCATATGGAGCGGTAAGTGGTGCATGTGTTATATTACAGGGAGTGCACAGTTATCCTGATAAGCTACTCTATTCACTGGCAGCTCAAATGGCCTAACCTAAAAACCTGTAATACAGTGACTGACCCAAAAAAAAAAAAAAAGTCACACCCATTGATCCTTTGTTGGACCACCTTTAGCTTTCATTAATACACGCATTTACAGTGGCATTGTTTCAATAACGTTATGCAAGATCACAACATTTATTTCTGTCCAGAGTAGCATTAATTTTTGGCTGAGACCTTGTGTTAATGACAGGAGAGTCGGACCACTATAATAAGTCTTCTCCAGCATAGTCTCATCTCATAGTCTTTGGGTGAGGTTAAGGCCAGGACCACACTTTCATCATTTGAGTCCTGGAATTTGTCTGTTTCATCAGGGAAGGAAAAAAAACATGTATATATGTAATAACCTGGTCATTTAGTAAATTCAGGTCATCAGCTGACATCATTTTATTGCCTCATAATGTTGTTGAGCCTAGACTTGACCAATTAAAGCAACCTAAGATCATAACACGGTCTCCAGAGGCTTATACAGTGGCCACTATGCATTTATGAGTGCATCCCGTCATGCACTTCCCTTCTTCACTCTGAACTCATCAGACCACTTGACCTCTCTTACTTGCTCCAAAGCCCAATCTTTATGCTCCCTAGCAAACTGAAGGCTTTTTTTCTGATGAGTCTCATTAACAAGGGGTTTTCTTATGGGCACACAGCTGTTTAGTCCCAGTCCTGAGTAGGAACTGCTCTTACTTTCACTTGCACTATTAAACATAGCTGTGATTTCTACTGTAGATTGTTGATCAGCAGATTTCTGACCACATTTCATCCATAAAGTTGTTTGACAGTTCTAAAGCTAATTATTTCTGTAATCACCTTAGTTGTTTTCTTTGCTAATAATTGAACCCTACTGAAATACAGTAATATATTTTCCTCAATACCGATCACAGTATATGACGCACTGCATGGTTGTTTAAGAAATAGGAAGCTACTCAATGCATAAGCTAAGGTTTAAAAAAAAATTATGCCAACTGAAACAGATTAATCACTGCAGTAATTATCTGCAAGTAAGTAACTGTATTTGCTGTACTGTATGTACTTGCGTGATGTATAGACACTGAACTCATCTCGTACACGTGTCAAGTAACACATGCTGTATGTTGGCTATTAGGATTCATTGGGTTGATTTGGATCATTTGCTTCAGGTTTATTTGATACAAGAATATAGTTGTATGTCGGTTGTACATTTATATACATTATATGACAGATGAGAGTTTAATAAAGTGTACTTTGCTAGATTCAGACTTAAGTGACAACTTAATAATGTGTGTGTGTGTGTGTGTGTGTGTGTGTGTGTGTGTGTTAGTTAATATGCAGAATTCAGCTTAAATTTGTTAAGGTTCAGTTAATTAAACTTTCTCGCTTATAAATTCCACATAAGCAGCTACTGTGAATGAATTCTGGTAATAAATATCACCTTTAGTTTCACACTGGCACTTCATGTTTTTTGAATACTGGAGATATTAGTCTTGAATCACAGTGAATAAATGTATACGTTTTTGGTCCACTTGTTTTATTTATTTATTTTTATCATTCATTTTTATAAAGCTATGTTTTCTATTTGCTAATCAGGCCAAAAAGGATCAACAAAACAAGTCTATGAAAATCTGTGAAAACTTTCCACTGTAATAATAAGCTGCCATCAGGTTAATCTATCGTACACGAACGCATTGCTGCATTAAAGGATCTAAACCAAAAGCTGCCAGTTTCTGCAAAACAGGCATGTCATTCATGCCATCAACCCCATGAGAAGAAGCCGTGCACCCTTGCTTCACTCGAGTCCTCCCGTCTTCCCGCATAGCTATTCAATTTGTCTTCAGCATACAGTTACATATAATATGGGTAGAAGGAATAAATGGGTCAATCTGAGTCATGGCATCAGTGCTCAGAGCACACGGGGAACACGCTGTGATGGTGCGCAATCAGCCAAGGAAAGATTTGCCGCATGATATTGCTGCATTGCTGCATGATATTCCGTCTATTAGAGAGCTTAGCGAACCTTTGTGTAGATTACGACCTTACCGAGGAAAGAGTTAAACGATTGTCTTGCTTCAGGGAGATTCTATTGAACATTCCATGAAGCTGAACTACAATACGGCCGCAAACAGGAAATAAAATTGATGCTGCTGTGGCCCTGCGTGTCGTTCCAAAGAATATGAAATCATGGGTGAAAATTTCCCCTCATTAAAGCAGACCGTTTGAGTGCCAGGTTTGAGTCATCCATGGTTTAGACCGTGCTGAAAATCTTACACCATGTTCCACACACTCACACACTCCTCAGCCAAGACTGGCTGTGATTCTTTTTTAGTTACTGTTTACATTAATTTTTTATTTTATTTTTTTCCTTTATCTACACACAGTACGTATGGTGCTTTGTACGATAGATGAGGGTCGAGCTTTTACTGTAACACAAATCTCTAATGATGGTGTATTTAAGGGAGGGTAGTGCTGCAGTTGTGTAGTCAGCACCTACACCCCAGACACTCAAAAGCCTGACTGTCAGGATTTACATCCGTAATTCAACCTAATATCAATGCAGAGGTCAGTGCTCAGTCATTTGCAGCTACTGTTTGACAAATGTGATGCACCAAAGGAATTCCAGGGTTTGTTTGGTGAAACAGGCTTAAAATGGATTTCGAGTTATTTTTGGTCTAGAGCTCTAAAAGGCAGTTATAGAGAGAGGTCTGTTTAGATCGTTTTGCATAATGCCTGGGGTTTCTTACTGCAGTTTAAGGCAGCATGCTGTGAAAGGCACTTTACGCCCGAGCATAAGGTTTGAAGATGTCCGCTTACTACACATTCAGAGAAATATAAAAGCTATAGTTGTTAAAAAATTTTTAATGATTTGAATGAGTAATGTTGGTATGTAATGTGATGTTCATGGAGGAGAGTGAGAGATTAAACGTTTGAAGAGCTGACAGCTGCTCCTCTGCTTTGCTTCCTTTGTGGACATGGATACAGTTCAGTGCAAGTGAAAAGGACAAGGTAGTTTAGCTGGGTAAATGTGTCCCTCCGGGTCCTGTAAAATGGACTGAGAAACCAAGTTTCAGTGTGAGACTGGCTTGGAGCAAAGCTGGCAAACATTTATATTTGTAAAAAGAGCCAAAATGTTTTTTTTTTTTTTTTTTTTTTAATAGGCCTCAAATAGAAATCTCAAAGAGGTCAACACTAATGAGCTTAAACTCTAATATTATAATGGAAAATCACTTGATTTTTATTGGAAACTTCAGCCTTGACGTAATTATTTCTTAAAAATGTTAGAAATGTACAGCAGAATGGTTAAAGGTAGGGATGTTATTGATTAATCACGAATCAATTAATTAAGTAAAAAAATAACCGATAGGGTTTGTTTTGCATAATATTTTTAATATGTACCTCACGTCTATTAACTTGTTCACCACAAGAGGGCACACTTGCAGTTCAGGTTCTGTGCCATATTTGCAGTACAGGTAGTTCCCGACCTACGGGAGCATGTCCAATTTGTTATTGTGTTCGGCAAATTGAGTCTTATACACCTTTGACACGAGTATACAATATAAAGCACACCTTTTCTCCACACTACCACCATCATGTGGCCAAAAACCATAAGCACGCCTAAGGAAATTAATCTCTCAGTGAAATGTTGTCTCTGCACCTTTAAGTCCTGAGGGGAATCCCTGATGCCATTTTGTCTGTTTATCAGTTTTTTCTCTATTTTGAGCTGTTTTCCACTCTATTGGACGGTGAACTCTGTTTTGTTGAGGATTTTCAGAAATTAGGATTATTCACTGTCAGGACAGACATTTTCTATCACTGTGCTCCCGGACTGATTCATTGAAACCAGTAAGGCTGACTCATTTCTCCCACACCCCCCTCACACACACATACAATATACCGGACTTTTGACATTTTATACATTCACTTACACACTGAAAATATTGTATATAATTGTAAATATTGGTACCTGTTGCACTGTGGTGGCTATTTTTTTTATACAATACATGTGAGCTACTTCTGCAATTGAACCGGAAGTAGAACCATGGTCTGTTCCTATCTGCAGAAATTCATAACTTGTAATGTTCGTAAGTCGGGGACTACATGACTTAGTGTCATTTTTTTTTCTTTGTAAATGAGGATCGGGAAACGGACAGTATTTTTTAATTTATACTTTGTTAATTTGTCTCATATAAATAATGTGTTGCATTTGTGCTGCTAGGAAAAAAATGTGCATCTTTTTAAGGAAAAATGTATGAGATTTGAGATTATAGTTAAAGGTATGGGTAAAAGGCTGCTGACTAGTGAAGTTGCTCAATCTGCAGTTAAACCGTTGAGTAAGTGTGAGTATGCGTTATCTACAAGCCATATAAGATCAATAGTGCCATTAGTGTTCTGTCAATAGGCATAGACCATTTCCCCCCCCACACACACACTGGTACACTCAGCTTTATCTGGACTCCAATCTGCAATCCAACCTCCCAGCTGAGGAAGTGCAGAGACATGAACAGCAGCCGCTTCTACACTCACAGCACGAGCAGAGATGTTACAGAACACTGCTTCTTGTTTCTTTATTAGTATGTTACAATTCAATATGTACATCTATCTGCAATTCACAAAAAGGACAACTTCATATACAAAAACATGCTAAAGTACTGTATAGTGTATTTCTTTTTTTTAAATTCCTAACATACAATGAATAAGAAAAGACGGTAATGCTTACACTCATTTAATTGTGCCCAGAACAGTTTGACCATTCTTAGTATTCTGATGAGCATGCTTGATTTAACATCCTTTACAGGATCTAATTAGTAGGAAGTAGGAATCTACAGTTTAGATTCCCCGTGGGTTTAAAGCTTGTTGAACCGTGCTGAGAAGAATACATTCCTCTTACTAAGGAAATGTGTAGGTTAGAATAAAAATGTTTATTCTTCAGCTTCTTGACAGGAAAAAAAGTGTGTGTTTGGCTTTATCAATACATATGACATTAGAGGACCTGCACTGAACTTTGGAAAATAGAGAGCATTATTGTTAATTCCAGTTATACAGTGGTGGCCAAAAAAAAGTGAAATTAAGTGTTTTAGTGACTTTTGATTGTGATTTTTTTTATGACAATCAATATAATAAGAATAATTAGTTATTTTATGCAATTAAATTGCTATACAAAAATCAGTATTTAGTATAAAGTACTTTATTCTTCAAAACCTGCTGGAGTCAAAAAGACATCTGCAGTACTCTGGTGTCACTCATTCAGTCCATGCCTGCTTCATTGCACTCAAGATCGTGTCCAGAGCATGCTTTTCTTTCCTGCCTTCTTCACCACTGTCCAAAAGCTTTCTTTTGGGTTTACTTATAGAGATGACCCAGGCCATGGCTGGGTCACAGGGAGAACTATAATACATAGCATATGCTTTCTTAATACTTTTGGCCACCACTATACAGTGTATAAGTATATAAATAAACCACAAAAGAAAGTAGCATGTGACCATTTGCTCTACAATCTCTAATGTTACTAGTCTGGTACCTTTTATTACTAAATGCAGCCAACAATCATGTAGTTGAACATAAAGAAGGCACCAGACTGACATTACAACTAAGGCTTGCATCATGTTTGCTCATTTGTTTTGTTGCATTATGCAAAAAAAAAAAAAATCTATTAAAAGCCTGATAATATAAAATAGTTTTCAATTCTTCCCCAGAAAGCACATAGCTATCCCAGTTTCTGAATAGTCATGCTGTGAGATTCTAAGTGCAAATTCACAGAAATATGAATAGCCTGATTGCAGCCTTTAAGATTGTGAATCATTGTGGCCAGGAAAGTGTTCGATAAGTATCAGACTCTTTTAACCTTAAATACACTCTCCTCCCTTAGTGTTATCAGCTGCGAAGAAGGAAAGGCGTTGGCAGAATCATGGAACGCAGCATTTATGGAGTCCTCTGCAAAAGAGAACCAGGTAATAAGCCATTTTCAGCGCACACGCACACACACCTATATTTTCCTCTCGCTCTTTGATGATGTGCTTTTCTCAGATACCGCTCACCGGCAGAATTCAGATTCGTTTAAAGGTTTAAAATTTAACCCAGTTTCAAAGTTTCTGAAAAGTATTCCCTCATTTGCTGTTCTGTTAAAAGTTCATTTGACTTTCAGGCCTGATCTTTCGCTGTGGTCCCAAAAGACAGACACACAGACAGACACACAGACAGACACACAGACAGACACACAGACAGACACACAGACAGACACACAGACAGACACACAGACAGACACACAGACAGACACACAGACAGACACACAGACAGACACACAGACAGACACACAGAGCAGAGAGGACTAGTGGATTGAGCTCAGCAAGAGGTGGCAAGAACTACTGATTTTTCTGATTCTGAACCAGTGTGAGTTCAGTCCTCTGTGTTTAATGAATGCTTAGTGGCATGTCAGTCAAAGCCAGGGGCCCTTCCTGTCATATGGGGTTAATTATTTATTTTTTTTACGGCAAGGACTGGTTGCTATACCGTTGCTATGGCAGTGAGGTCATGTGGTGGCATAATGAGATGCACTGCAGAGGCAGAAGCAGAGGGAGTACCTCCGGGGAGAGTCTGGTTGGCTGTACATCACCCATGAAATGGCTATTAGTTCTTAGGATACTTTATATTAGCTTGCCTTCTAAATCTGTAGGGTTATTGAGCGTGTCATGGCAAAACATATTTCACTCTTTTTAGTGAACTATAGAATTACACTACATGGCATGTCAAAATAATCACTTTTACTTTTGCCTACAGTACTTGTGCCTTAAAAAAGAAGATTCTAAGTAAAATAAACCACTTTTGATTTAATTGTGTCTCCTAAACTGATATTAGTATGCAGTTAATGCCCATTATTCTACAATCCATGCCTTTGGATTTTGGACCCACCAATCACAGGGAGAATGTGCAAACTCCATGCACACAGACTGGAGGCGAGATTCAAACCATCCAACTCTGGATATGCAAGGCAACAGTGCTAACCACCAAGTCACTGTGCAGCCTTTGGCCAAATAGCATTTAATAACTTATTTAATCAATGAATCAATCATTTACCAAAACAAGTAAAAGTATGCTGGCACTCCTTGATGATTTGTGAATGCACAGTGTAATAGCAATTCTAATACAGTTAAACCTTGGATTGCGAGCATAATTCACTCCAGAAGCATGCTTGTATATCAAAGCGAATTTCCACATAAGGAATAATGGAAACTCAAATGGTCTGTTCCACAGCCCAAAAATATTAATATAAAAATAATACAAAATATAAAGTAAAAATAAAACAAAATAACCTGCATTTTACCTCGAAAAGAATTGTGACTAATGTTAGATGAGAGCAGTCTGTTTCACTTCTCTAAACAGATTCATCTCCCGCACTACTCCAGCATTTTTAAAAAAAAATTATTATTTTTTCTTCACAGGGGCCATTGTCACAGTACAGTTAATAAATAATAATAAACAGTATACGCGTGCACAGATGTTGACTATATGAGTGACACACGCACACTGAGACTGAGCATGAGAGACGATTACCCACCATCCCACAGCGCAAGAGAGAGAAGAACAATTCAATTGGCTCAGTTCTAATCAGATGACGCTCGGCAGGCAAAGTGCATGCATACTACAGTACAGTGGAACCTCGGATTGCGAGTAACGTGGTTTACGAGTGTTCCGCAAACTGAGCAAAGATTTTAAATAACTGAAACACACACACGCACAGACGCTCTTTCCCCTTTTCACCCCTCCCGGCTGCACAAAGACACAGAAACTCTGCTCTGTCGCGTTTTTTTTCAAAGGTAAGGTGCTGGTTCCTTTGTTTTTGTTTTTTTGTGTTTTTTTTTTACTTTACAGCAGTGATTCCCTTAGTATGCGCTCACGCCAGGTCAGAGAGATTTCTTTTCTTTCCTGTTAAAACGGTGTTTCCGTGTTTGTGTGTGTGTTTGCTGTGAAACTTAAGTGATTCCTTTAGTATGCGCTCGTGCCAGTCTAGCTTTTTTCCCGTTAAACCGGTGTTTCCGCTGTGTTTATGCACTTGTTGTGAAACTTAAAAAGTGTGTCTGTTAATATACGATCAAAGAGAGATTTCTTTTTTTCCTGTTAAAACGGTGTTTCTGTTGTAT
>JAAGKR010000288.1:60725-145388 GCA_011419295.1 Clarias macrocephalus
CATTTTTAAAAAAAAATTATTTTTTTTTCTTCACAGGGGCCATTGTCACAGTACAGTTAATAAATAATAATAAACAGTATACGCGTGCACAGATGTTGACTATATGAGTGACACACGCACACTGAGACTGAGCATGAGAGACGATTACCCACCATCCCACAGCGCAAGAGAGAGAAGAACAATTCAATTGGCTCAGTTGTAATCAGATGACGCTCGGCAGGCAAAGTGCATGCATACTACAGTACAGTGGAACCTCGGATTGCGAGTAACGTGGTTTACGAGTGTTCCGCAAACCGAGCAAAGATTTTAAATAATTTTTTATTCGGAAACCGAGCAAGTATTAGTTTACGAGCGCCGAGTATCATGCTTCACACATGCGATTCTTATTTTGACACCGAGCGTCACTCTCTCACCTTAACTCCCCCTCTCTCCTTCCCCCCCCACGGCTTCACAAACACAGAAAGTCTGCTCGTGCGTGCGCAATTTGACACTGAAACACACACACGCACAGACGCTCTTTCCCCTTTTCACCCCTCCCGGCTTCACAAAGACACAGAAACTCTGCTCTGTCGCGTTTTTTTTCAAAGGTAAGGTGCTGGTTCCTTTGTTTTTGTTTTTTTGTGTTTTTTTTTACTTTACAGCAGTGATTCCCTTAGTATGCGCTCACGCCAGGTCAGAGAGATTTCTTTTCTTTCCTGTTAAAACGGTGTTTCCGTGTTTGTGTGTGTGTTTGCTGTGAAACTTAAGTGATTCCTTTAGTATGCGCTCGTGCCAGTCTCGCTTTTTTCCCGTTAAACCGGTGTTTCCGCTGTGTTTATGCACTTGTTGTGAAACTTAAAAAGTGTGTCTGTTAATATACGATCAAAGAGAGATTTCTTTTTTTCCTGTTAAAACGGTGTTTCTGTTGTATGCGTGTGTTTTGTTGTGAAACTGTTGTGAAAAAGCGAGGTGGGGAGAGGCAGGAGGAGTGTTACTGTGTAAAACGAGGCGAGGGAAGGGGCTAATTCCACACACACACACACACACACACACACACACACACACACACACACACACACACACGGCGCGTGAGCGCACCAATGGAAACACTTATCGGTCAGGATTTATTTGTACTTTTTTTTTTAAAGGTAAAGTGCAGATTAATTTGTTTTATTTTCATTTTATAGATTGTATTAATTATTTTTATGTATTTATTTTTGGGGGCTGTGGAATGAATAATTTGAGTTTTCATTATTTCTTATGGGAAATGATGATTTGGTTTAAGAGTGTTTTGGAATAAGAGCCCACTTCCGGAACGAATTATGCTCGTAATCCAAGGTTCCACTGTACTCTTATCTCAAGACCTCGCTAGTTTAAAAAGTACAAAATTATTGCTCGTCTTGCAAAACCTCACAGACCAAGTTACTCACAATCCAAGGTTCCACTGTATCTGATATTTCGTGGGTGGCCGTATTAGTTATATGCATTTTAATATGTAATTGCTATTTTCCAGCCCTGCAGTTCAGATTCTATACTGATAAAATGCTGCACTTTTGACGAGTCTTCAAATCTAACATTGTTGAATAGGGCCAAACACAAAAATAAGGTTTTGTCTGTTTTCAGTGTCACTGTTCCCCTGACGTCCTTTCAGTTGCTGCATAAGAGTGACGGTGTCTTAATCTCAGTTTGCTCTTTGGGACTGTCGCATTAATGCAGGATATTATCAGTATAGAAGCACAAACATCAGCAGAGTTTGAGATCTCTGAGAGATCATTTGTAGTGTTCTCCTCCTGTCCACACGGGCATCATTCTGAGGATCAGAAGCTTCCTGGAGAGGGAGACAGTGCTGAGGTTCCTAATTGATTATCAGAGCCCCAGTTTCCATCCAACGGCGAGAGGAGGGGCACGGCTGCTTTGTCTCTGAGCTGGCTGTCCATGAGTCAGACCATAATCACACTATAGTTCATGTTTTTCGTTGGTTAATTGGTTCCCTTTTTAGATAAAATGCAGACACATAAATGCACATTTTGCAGGGATGAGTAGTTTATATTTAGAGTTTGGGCTGGGCTTTTTTTCATGAACTCTCAGCCATTTATTGCTGCTAACCTGGCTGGAGTAAAGCTTTCCAATCACATTTTATGTCCATTTAAAAATGTCTAATGATTTAGTATAAATTCATTTATTCATGGTGATTAAGTTGAATCTTATTTTTGTTTTGATTATGTAAAGACATGACTAAGTGCTTCTCTCTGCGTCCCTCTCATTAGACTGCAGTGGAGGTGTTCAGGAGTATAATCCTGGAGGCTGAGAGGATGGATGGCGTAGCCGCTCCGGGCCGGACAACCTGCTCGCTGATGTAGATTCGCACTCCCTGCCTGTCCTGACCACTGGAGGACACACACAGACCTTTCTGGGGAATTCTTTTTCAATCAGTCCTTCAGATAGTTACGGGAACACTTGAATTTTTTGGTCTTAGATCAGGACAAGGTCAGGGGTCGAGAATAAGGGTTTGGATTCGGTTTAACAGATAGAGTTAAGCACATCTTGCGATAAATTGTTCACCAGAAAAGTCTGTTTGGAGTCCACTACCCCACCCAAACTCCCTTCCTCTCTCCCCAAAACCCCCACCTCCTTACCACAACACTGGACACTGGGAAATCCCTCTACTTGAAGTGGCTAACTGCCTGTTTTCCTCCATAGAAATGTTGACTTTTCTTTTTAACTTCCTTTTTTTATACTTCATTTCATTTTAATTTTTGTTCTGTATTAAAAAAAAAAAAAAAAAAGATTCCTTTGGAAGATACACTGACTCCTCAGCTGCACTGCTTTCTCTTCATCTCTCTCTCTCTGTTTACCATTTCTCTCTCTCCCTCCAGCCATCCCTTCTTCTCCACTACATGCAAACCCTTATGAAATACTGAGCCTTACTTTCTCATCTCCCCTCATCTCTTTTCTACCTCCCTCTTTTCCCCCAGACCATTATCAATTTGTATATTGTATTTCTTAAACAGTAATAATGGCCAATAAAGTTTCCAGCATTCATTCTCCTCTGTAATGAATGATGTTTAACCTTTTTTTTTTTATTATTATTATTATTGTTGTGATCATTAAATGCAGCGTTTTGTTTCACTACACCTTGAGTTCTTCCCTCTGCTGGTCTTTTATTTAAAACATTTAATAAGAACGTTAGAGTTTAGTCAATAAATCTACTGTAGGAATATTGTTATATAATCTAATCTAATAAGATGTACATTTTATCAGTAGTGAGTTGATTTAAGCAATAACATTTGAATTCATAAGGTGCTAAAGAGAGATTTATTTTAAAAAGGTGCAGGAATCATAGATTTAACATTGTTCACTCTGTATTATGTTTCGATGGCATTCAGATTTAGGATTTCAAATAGTTTGATTCTGATTTAATAACATTTTGTACCATACCATGTTAAAAACCATCACCCATCCCAATTCTAAATAAATGTTTTGAGTTCTGTACTTTTGGAGCCGATTCCTTCACCCTGGAACCTGATACGGTGCGTCGCTTTTTCACTTTAAGCACGTGTAATTCAATAAGACACTGCAGTGCACAGCAGCTAGTGTTCATGCAGAGTGCAAGGGAGTTGTGTCCACCCAGCCCTGCTCCACCCAACACACACACACACACACACACACACTGCATTGGAGTAGTTTTATACCACATACTGTATATTCTATACTAGAATACCTATAAGCATTTATTTAGTCTATCATGAGAGTTTGTGCATGGTACACTGTGTCCTGTCCAGGGTGTCTTCCTGCCTCATGCTCAGTATTCCTAGTCAAAAAAGCTCAGAATCAACTGTAACTACCCTAACAAATGAACAGATCAGCCATAACACAATTGTGTTAAAAGCCACTGTCTCACAAATAAAGTGAATAACACTTAATTATCTAGTTACAATGGCACCTGTTAAGGTATGAAATATACTGGGTAGCAAGTGAGCAGTCAGTTCTTGAAGTTGATTTGTTGGAAGCAGAAAAAATGGTCAAGGGTAAGGCAATCTTTTAACGTCGACTTAAAGTTTATCTATTTCTTCAGTACTTGGGTTATTCTCTCCCTTCTCTTTTTCATCAGAATAATGCGCCCTGCCACACTGAAATTTTTTTAAAAACAACACTTTTTAAAGTTTTGGCTTGGGCTCCAAATTCCATTTGTTAAAAGTAAACAAAAATTGACAAACAAATACAAATAAAATTTGCGCTGAACTGAAGAAAAGAATATGTTCTCTAGAATTTAAGGCGTTGACTTGGCCACCAAATTCCCCATACTGTATCTTATTTCAGTTGGGTAGCTAGGACAAAAAAACAAGTCAGATCCATGGAGGCCCCACCTCGCAACTTTCAGGACTTTATTTCCTCCTAACAACTTGGTGTCAGACACTACAGCATGCCTTCAGACGTTTTGTGAATCTCACACTAGATAATTCATTGAACATCACAATATTCATTTGAACCGAGCAAAATGAAAACAAAAAGCAACATGTTCTAACGTGAAGATTTTAAATAAGTACGTAAAAATATAATAATAATAAATAAATAAATAATAAGCCAACCATCTCCAAAAACACAGCATCTGAGAGTTCCTGCACCTGTTCAGGGTATGACTGCAATAGAAATAGAACAAAGACAAAGAGAGAGGAAAGGTCGAGGGAATTGGAGCTTTGAACTTTCCTGTTTCTTCCTTTGTTAACACTTCTTGTTTAACATCCCACCACCTGGTTTCCATGGTTACAAAGCGAACATAAACAATAAATTCATAAAGGTCAACAACAAGAAGCACAAGTAATAGGATATAGCAAGCAGCATCCTTACAATCTGCATTGAATGGTGTAAAGAGAACCCTGGCCTGTGCAAATGGCACAACGTCAAGCAAAGCAAAATCTATTGTTCATCTGCGCTGGGCCAAATCCCAGAATCAGCAGTGCTAAGAGTGAACAGGAAATGTCCACTAAGCAAAAGCCATAAGCTCTCCATTGTGGGGTCTTTGTCGGGCAAACATCGCGATACAGCGAGACACACGACAACTCGTATATATTGGGCTGTCCAAATTTTTCACAGTCGCACTTTCTTACGTGTGGGTCAAGTTGGACACTCTCCAGTGGGAAAAAATGTCTCAGTATTCTGGAAAGGTAAGAATCCAGGCCAACCAAGAGCACATACATCCACACACAGCACAGTCTCACACAGCATCCTACCCCACTGCACCGGCTTTTGTGACTCGAACGAATGGTTCCTGCAATGTTTGACATTTTTCATGTGGTGCAACATTAATTGAAAAATGAACATCATATACAAACCAAATAACATATGATATTCTATTGTGTTTGGGTTGTGTTCATTTCTGATGACACTAAAAATATTTGAAACATATTTTTGTTTGCAGTTACAAGCATTCTTGAGCAACTTTTTTTTCATGTGCGACAACAATTTAACTCCATTCACCATTACTCAGCTAAAAACATTGGCTTATATGAGTGTCATATACTATCATGAAGTTGTGTTGCAATTTGCTCGGCTATTAGGCTCTTACATACAGCTATAAGGTGACTGCACAGTAGGATCATTTAATTTTTTATTCCTAAAATCTGACAAGTAATATTTATATATATATTTTTTCTGCCTCTCCTGACTTTAAACCTACCCTACTTGCTGCTTCTCACTCTCAGATCGTGTTTTATGAGGGAAGATGCTTCACTGGCAGGAAGCTGGAGGTGTACGGTGACTGCGATAACTTCCAGGACCGTGGCTTCATGAACAGGGTGAACTCCATCCGTGTGGAGAGCGGAGCCTGGATCTGCTACGACCACCCCGACTTCAAGGGCCAGCAGTACATCCTAGAGCGTGGAGAGTACCCGGAGTTCCAGCGCTGGAACTCCCATAACGATCACATGGGCTCCTGCAGGACTGTCAGGATGGTGAGAACTCCAGTGGACTGACGCACACATGTGCACACACAAAACTATTTTAAACAAGCACAAATGTTGAGGTTAGAGCAATGGTGTGCTCTGACAGAGCGAGCATCACATTCCTTAAATTTCATTCTTTAATATCATGGAAAAAGAATAAAAAGCCTTTACTTGAAACCATGATTAAAAATAATATCAGTTTCTACATACATATGAATTCATCTGGCACGATGCGTTCCACTCTAACGCACTGTTTATGCTGCACAGCATGGAGAGCACTACAGAATCGAGCTGTATGATGGAGGAAACTACTCAGGTCACTGTATGGAGCTGTGTGACGATTGTCCCTTCCTGCAGAGCTGTGGCTACGGCAGGCCCTGCGTCAACTCTGTCAGGGTGTTCGGAGACGGAGCGTAAGTGGCACTTTTTGCAAACACACGCTTTGACAACCTCGTCGTCTTTTACATACACTTAAAGTGACTGATCTGTTATGTTAAATGTCTATTTGTTTTGAGGAATGAGGTAAATGAAAGTGAAGATACGAGGCTATTGAAATGTTCTTTAGGCTATCGTCTACGCGGCCGCTTCTGCGTTTCATTCTCTAAGTAGCCTGTAATTCATTGCACTCCATTAAACTCTTATAGCCAGATGCAGAAATCTCCAACCTAATCGATAAGTAAAAAATGGAAGCTGATCATTAATTTATTGTCTAAACCATCCCAACACTTTAATTACACTAATATTTCTATTTAATAGTCCGATAGAGAGATTTAATGCCATTTTACTACTTGTAAAAAATAACACTATGAAATGACACAAATGCAGTATTATGCAGTAACCAGGAATAGCATTAAACAATTAGGTGTTAAATTCCTGGCACCTTATTAACCAGCTTCATGAGGAACTTTTTTTTGTCATCCGCATACAAGACAAGCTCCTTGCTGCTTCTAAAGGAAAACTACTTGTTTGCACAAAACTATTTATATTTAAGTCATAGCAACTTATTAAATTAGATATACATCCATGCATGCACATTAATTTGAATATTTCCATGTTTTACCTTAGAAACCAATTTATATTTTATTCCTAAAATTATATACTCAATGCAGCATCCAAAGCAAAAAACAGATTCTTTCCTCCACTTATTTATTTTCTTCCTCTGTAGACTTGTCTTTAACCAGGTTCAACCATATTCTTATTTCCATTGACCTGAGCAGTTTTTGCTTCTAACGTTGTATGTTTTTTCTTTATGAAGCTGGGTGATGTACGAGGAGCCTAACTTTCGTGGCCGCATGTACATCGTAGAGAGAGGAAACTACTGCAGCCACAATGAGTGGCAGGCCCAGACACCCAACATCCAGTCCATCCGCAGGGTCGTCAACTACTTCTAAATCCTCCATCTCTCTTCTCCTGTCCCCTCTTCATTCATACCAGACTGTTACGATTTCCACTCATATAATGTGAAATAAATTAATAATAATTAATAAACTGAGCACTACAACAAAAAAGACAGTATTTTATTAAACGTGTGTCTGTGTCTCATTGTGCCGCATTAAATGAGATCATTGGAGCTTTTCCAAATTAATACCACTATTTCACAAAATCATTATAACAATACTTACAGTTATAACAGACTCAATAAGCTCAAACAACAACCTGATTTGGTATTTGCAATGAATCAATAATTTAATCACTAAACCAAAATTGTGCTATCTAAATTTGTTTAAATACAATAGAATGGTAAGTCAAGACACAAACTACAGGTCATTAATTAGTTTAATGGAATTAAATGAAAAAAAAAAAGATATTCAATGGTAATTTCTGTTCCAATCTAAATGAAAGCTAATTAAATTAATTTTAATTAATTTTAAAGGAGTGAATTGTTTATATTTAACACCATGCTCAGAAATGCAAAGCTTGTCAATTTATTGCATGATAAACAAAACTTCAACAAAGTTAAGGATTTTCATTTAAACAGAAGACTCCTGAAAATGCTCCTGAACGCATGCAATTTTCCAACACAAACCTCAAAAATCCTGCATTGAGCAGTGATAAATCAAACGCTTAATTTAAAAGTAAAGATAACTTCCAATAAGAATAAACATTTTTTCCCCTTCTTGCAACATCAATATCAGAAATAAGCTTTTCTTGTAAAGTACTATAAAAGAGAAAGTAAGTGATCAGATAAAAACAAAAGTGCTTTCAAAATGGCTTCAATTATTGCCTTGTTATCCAGTGCTGGTTCAGGCTGAGAGTTCTGATGCTGATGTTAGTGATAACCCTACACACTAAACTGACCTCACGTGACTGGAGGAAGCACATTCGAGCAGCACTTCAGCTGGAGTGTGCAGAGCTCTTCTCCAGATAAGACTTAATTTGCGCAATGATCTCACTCTCCTCCTCCAGAGTCACGTCCAAATAATCTTCTTCATGTCTTGGGATGTACTCCAAAACCTCATTCACCAGATCAGCATCAGGGGGACTCGACCCGGATGCTGAAAACAACAGCAATATGTTTAAGCCACAGTTTTAAATGAACGTACTAGTCAAATCTGAGTTTTTAATTAACCAAAACAGCTTTTAGTTTTAGGTACCTTTTTTATTATTATTCTTATCATTACATTCATTAGAATCATTTAATTTTATGATTTATGGTTTTATTATTCAGTGTTAATTTATTGTTTAGGTAGAAATATTCTTAAATTCAATTTCATCCAGGGTTTTTTTTTTTTCTTTTTCTTCAATGGAACCCTACATTTCTTCTGCCCATTTTTAGCAAGCCTATCTTAAAACCACTGTATATTGTAGAAATGTCCCTAGTGAACTGCTCGGTCAGGAATTACAAGTAGTAATTTCCAAGTAACTGGATAAAAACATACTTTACCAACATTGTGGCATTCAAAGGAAAAAAAAATGATCACAGGTAATAGTGCTTTCACCATGGCTCTCTCTAATAATCACAACCATAATTGTATCCCTGTTGTAAAACAATTCAAATTTGTGTTAAAACAAAGGCACAGAGTAGCTTCATTGTCATTTGCATTTTCATATATTTGCCATTTCATTTAAATCAGCCATAACGGCAGTCTAAGAGCATTTGTTAAAGCAGACAATACATGTGGTTCTCAACTCTGGTCCCAGAGGAACTCCAATCTTACACATTTTAGTGTTTTCTTGGCTCCCAGTACGCATGATCTAGTAAATCAGCTAATTGAATTGAAATGGATGTGACAGCGCAATAAAATGAGAAGAACAGGGGGTCTTTTTTAGGACCAGGGGTGAGTGTTGAGTTATCTGGGAATTTGCACATCAACTTCTGCTTCAAACTCGAAAAAAAAGCCATAGTCAACTACAGGAAACACGAGGATCAACTCTGGATTCAACTAAGTGGATTCAACTAAGTGAGGTCGATAACCTTAAATGAAAAAACACAAAAAGGGTACATCACTATTTCTAATAAATATTAGTTAAATAAAATTTAAACAAATACAACAAAATTATTTAACTAAGCATAAAACATACTATTCCATGAACCATTTAGCAAACATGTAATACACAATAGCATAATACAATTTTTGTGAATACATAAAAATCACACTCAAAAAACAATCATAGCATAATATATATTACTGTTTCTCTCTTTATTGAGCACAATCGTAATTAAATCAAATATCAAATAACTCAGATTTAAGTGATAATCAGTAATCAATCCATTGTATAAGTACAGAGCGGTATTACAATATCACACCATCGGTGTCCCTGGGATGACTAGCAGCCGATGCGCTTCCCTGTCTCACATTACTGACTGCAGTCTCTTGACTTGGCATTTTATACACAGACCCTATACTGTGACCTCATAGTTACTTAGGGGTAGAGACTCTGAGTTGGTGATTCTGTCACAGACGGGGCTTGTACGTTTTGTCTGTACCTTTGCTACATTAGTGACTGTGAGTTGATGCATACTGTGATGTCATACTCTGAACGTGTCACAGATGTTCCTTGTCAAATGACATCAGCTTCACCATTTCACTTATTTTAACTTTACAGTGAGAACCTCTGGTCTACATGATTCATTTTGTAAAACGTCAAACATGTGGTCCCCAGTTCACGTAGGTTACTGTCTGTAGTATTTTGTCCAATATCTGCATATTTCCCTCCTTTTGCTCCACTAAATTGCCTCTAGATGCAAACGTGTGTATGTGTGTGTGTTTAAATGTCGGTGTACATGGCGTGCCGTAATGGACTTGTTGTTAATCCAGGGTGTATTCCCACCTCACACCTTAAACCCAGTGTTCCTGGGATACACGCCCAACACATTAATTTTTATTTATGGCATTTGGGAGACACCCTATCCAGAGCAACTTACAGTCAACTAATTACACATCAATCAGCCATAACATTTTGATGGCCTGTGACACTGAGTAGGTCTCCCCTTTTTGCAGTCAAAACAGTGATGCACTGTGGTTTCTGACACCTTTCTATGGGAACCAGCATTAAGACTTGGCTGTCCATGGCACTGTTTCAGATTTACTGATTTCCTTCCTTGGATCACTTTTGGACCAATGCAGACCGGGAACATCTTACAAGGTCTTGCGGTTTTGAAGATGCTCTGACCAATGTGTCTATCCATTACAATTTGGCCCTTGTGAAAGTTTATAAAATCTTATGTTTGGACATTTTTTTCTGCTTCATGGCAAAATGCTGTCATGACACTTGCTGCCTAATACAGTATATCCCACCCACTTCCAGGTGCCATTGTAACAAGATTTCTGTAAGTATAGCTACTGTGACTGGAGTCAAATTGTTATGGCTAGACAACTGGGTCAGAGCAACACTGACAAAAAAGCAGCTCTTGTGGGATGTTCCTGGTCTGCAGTGGTCAGGACATACCAGAAGCAGTCAAAGGAAAGAAAACGGGTGAATCGACATAATGGGTGGCCAAAGTGATGCATGTGGAGAGCGATTGGTGATCCATGTAGTCTGATTTAATAGAAGTGCCAACTTAACTGGAAAAAAATTAATGCTACTTATGACAAAAAGGCATCAGGACACAGCACATTACTGTGAAAAGGGGGAATCTACCTTTATTTTTAAGTGCAATATTTTGGTCAATGATAACTGCATCTACTGTATGTTACTGTGTGAGAAAATAAATAAATAAAAAAGTGTTCCTGTAACATTCAGTACATTTTACCACATTGTAATCAATCCCAAAAATCAATAAATGGTCTTCTGACCTGTGTCCTCTGATGAGGTGCTAGGCTCTTCTGATAAGGATGACTGAAATGGGGAGCGTAGCTCTGCAGGAATAACACCCTGATATTCCAGAAGTAGCTGTGTGGCCTGAGTGATATCCTCTCCCATCAACCTCAGAGCCTCCTCCACTTCCTCCCTCTGGAACCCCAAGTAAGCAAGCTACACTTGCAGACAGACAACAGAGAAATGAGATACTGTATGCATATTGTCTGCATGGAGAAAAAATTAACCAGAACTCACAACCAGACAGAGTGGAGAATGAGGAGGAGGTACTGTAGGTAGCCTTTCATCTTTCCTTTACAAGGTGCTCATTACCTGATCCACTTTGGTCTGTCTGTCTGAGTCTGGCTGAGGGATCCCAGAGCTGCTGGCTTCAGATGAATCCAACAGATACTATTAGGAGAAGGTAAAGAAACACATGAATTGTAGTGGAACAGCATAGTTGAAGAGAAATACCTTTATTTTAATATCTGCACCAAAGGTGGTGGTTTTACTATGTCATGATATAATCTGTATGACGTTTCAAACCCTATAGGCTTCATCCACATCTCCTTTATTCTTATGGAGGGCCTGTGCTGCTGCTTTCTTGCTGAAGCCAAGCTCGACGAGGGTGTTGATGGCTTCCAGACGGTGCCTTCTCTTATTTCTCTCCCTCTGCTTTATCTCCTCCCGTTCCTATGAGAGTGCACCATAATTAAGTTTTAATTTGCAGATAGCTTTCTTAACTACAATCTGTACAGAATAGCGACAGCTGGTCCATCATACAGTAATGGGTCTTAGCCAAAACAAGCTAGGAGTGTACAGCATGTGACAGAACAAATTCTAAACTCATATGTCTATATGGCAGAGCTTTTGTATATAATCATCTTTATTATTGTGCACCAATATACATATTGATTATTGTATTTAATAATCATGTGTATATAATTAGGGAAGGGCTATACTCACCCTGAATTTTATTTAATTTCAGGAGGGAAAATTAAACAGAATTGACAGCAAATTATAGGAAAATTATAGCATTAAATTTTAAAACAGCAACAATAAATATATACTACATATAGCAGTAGATATTGTTTAAAATAGGAAGCTAAAATGGAGTTTAAATTAAGCTCTGAACTGCCCACTGCTAATGGGGGAGTAAACACAATGGACACTCATGTTGAATTTCTTTGTGTGTGTATTTTGTGCGTGTGTTTTCTCTGACCTTTGTCCTGCAAGTGATGTGCGTCACGGCCGCCTCCACATTGCCTCTGCAGGCTCTCAATCCCAGACGAGCATCCTGCTCTGAGAAGCCCATACTCATCAGCTGGGTCATCTTCTCTGGGTCCAGACACAGTTGATTGTAGAGTTCCTCACCCTAGCACAAAGAGCCAGAAATAGTGATGAGCACAGTTGTCTGAGATCAACATGCTCATCACAGTCATGCTAGCACAGTCAGGGGTGCCTGAACCAAACAAAAAAAAAATAATCACCTGCTTGAGTTTCTTAGCAGCTTGATTCTCATTGCCATCCAGGTACGCCAGCAGACTCTGAAGGATATACAGCCTGAGAAACAGAACCTCCTCTCCACCTGTATTTCCCTGAAAATCCAAATTATTAACAGATGATTTGATCAAGGATATCAGACTCATTTTAAATAAAAGTAGTCCATATTACACTTAGTTTAGTGTCATAGTGTACAGTATAATAATGAATCAGAAACAGAGGAGTCAGCTATTCAAGTCCAAAACTCTTTTAGCCAAGTTCTTCTTACAGTCTGCTAGCTGGCTGCTCTATGTGTGGGCTGAAACAAATCTAGTGCTAGTACTAGCTCTGTAAACAAGAAAACAAAGTAGAGCAGACCATGCCACATTACACTACTCCAGCCAATCAGTAATAAGTCTGTTTCCTTGATAATGTTTTAAATTAATATTAGTCAGCTAGCCTGGTTGTTTAGTGTTTCTTCCTTGGCAATGCACCTCCATCAAACTGTGGGTGGAGCTTCTGAATGATCACTGAAGAGATGTGCCTGTTGATTTCAGATGTCAACAACAGTTTCTCCAGAATTGATGACTCCCATTTTAAATGTGCTAATGTGTGTGTGGGTGGGGGGATCATTTACAAAAAAAAAAAATATATGCAATTGCATGACTATTTATACCCGTTACTGAAAGAAGATCTTTGAGAAAAAGACATGGTTACAGTTTCCAAATAAAATGATTTTACGGCTCTATTATGCTCTCTAGTGGAATAACAGAAATCTTTCAATTAAATAAACACATATGATATAAAATTTAAATAATAAAACATTTTTGTCACAAAAAGAATTGTTGCAGTAAAGGAGAGGCCATGAAAATAAATAAACAAGGATTATTCACTCAACCTGCTTCATTGGTTGTGCAGAGTAACAGAACACAGTTGAGAGAGTAAAAACTAACTTAATTTTTTGGCTCAGGGCCCACTGTAGCCATTCTCATGAATATTCAGCAAGTAGAACGCCATGAAAATTAAAGAATAAATTGTTGCTGACAAAAAAAAAAAATTAAATTATGAAAAATCCAAAAATAATATCTCAAATGATGTAAATCTATCCATCCATCCAGGAACCTCTACAGTCCAACCAGAGCCATGGAAGTCAATTATGACCAATGTATTTACCTCCATCTTGTATGACCGTGGTAGGACCTCCAGTCAAAACCAATTGGAAATGCCAGTTAGCGTAATCTGCATGTCTTTGGACTGTGGGAGGAAACCAGAGTACTCGGAAGAAACCCACCAAGCATGAGGAGAATATGCAAATGCCATACAACATAAACGACATGGGAATCGAACCCAGGACCTGAAGGTACAAGTGTTAACCCACAAAGCCACCATGCTGCCATTATGTAAATAAGGGCAGACAATGAAATTTTATATAAAACATTTTCTTCTGACACACTTATGGAAATTCACCAGTTAATGGTACTGTATGTGCAATTTAAACTCTTCGGACATAGAACTGTTTTCTTTTTTTCAGAGTAACAATTTTCAGTTACATGTTATATAGTCATTGACGATGCTTCCAAAAGTAGACACACAAAAGCCTTAACGGTACATGGCGACCAGAAAAACTTAACATGAGTACCTGCTCATACTTTTTACTGTTCTGCTTAAGTGGGCCAGATGTTATTTTAAATTTGGTTCATATACACTGCCTGGCAAAAAAAAAAAAAAAGTCGCCATTTCAGAATTAGTTCAGAAATTATTGCGCCACATAAAAAAAGGAAACAACTAAGGATATTAGAAATTACTTCAACTGGGTTATGAACCCTTCGGGACATTATCAAAAGCTGGTACGATAGTGCTGAACAGTCAACTTTGTGGAAGAGCTGTGGTTGGACAAAAATGATGACTGGAGATCACTTTGCAGGTTGCATGGTAAAAAAAACACATAGCTAATAGTCAAAGTAAGAGCATTTCTGTACACACACAGTGAGATAAGAATTCGCAGGATGGGACTAAACAGCTGTATGTATAATAAATATACTTGTTAGTGAGTCTAATCAGAAAAAGTCTTCAATTGGCTAGGGAGCATAAAGACTGGACTGTGGGGCGATGGAAAAAGATCATGTGGTCTGACGGGTTCAGACTGAGCCTATCCCAGAGTAATGGAATTAGGTCAATTTAGAAAAGGGTCAAACTGGAATAGGATCAAACTGAACAGTTCCAGAGCAATGGGTGTATGAGGGTAAAAAGGGAAACACATGAAGCCATGAATCCTTCATGCATAGTGGCCAGTGCATAAGCCTCTGGAGGCAGCAACATTAGCTGATGACCTGAATGTACTAAATGACCAGGTTATCACATCTATGCCTTATTTTTGTTCCCTGATGTCACACATGAACTCATCATCATATTGTGCACCTTTTTTGACTAGGCAGTGTATTCAGTGAATATATAGTGTTGTACACCCATCAGCTAAAACATGACCTCTCACCAAATACTGAGAAAATCCCCCTCCCCTCTCCGCCTCCGTTTTTTGTTTGTTTGTTTGACACCAAAAAAGATCCTTATTGACTACAGAGAAGACAAAAAATTAAAACCTTGATTTTCTGCAATCTCTGTTGCTCTTCTCCATAGCATTTGAGGAAGCAATTCTCAGCTCGCTGCAGTCTCTGTTTGCCATCATTCAGACAGGACAGCGCCTCCAGAGCACGGTAACACCACACAATGTCCAGCTGCAGCACTGCAAAGTTGTCCACCGTGTTCAACAGCATAGAACAACATTTTCTAGAAAAAAAAGCAATATTTTATACTGAAAAACAGGATCCATTTGTCAGCCCAAACACCAATACTAGATGTGTTTGTTTCATTGTAAGGGAATGTGAGTGAGCAGTACTCGAACTGTGCATCTGCTTGAAGCAAGTGAGTGACAGCGGCATCATATTCTTTCTTCTTCATTAAGGCTCTGCCTTTCTCATGGAAGCCCATGGCTAGGATGAGTGCCTAAAAAAACAGAGAAACACACAGCTAAAGCAAATTAGAAAACAATGTAAAACAACATGCATATTTTACTACAGTTAAGGGTAGTGAGTTCCTAGCAAAGTTTAAAGAACAGTGAGTTACAATCTTTTCTTGTCAGTAAGAGTTTTGCCAAACATATGTTTAAGGCCACACAGTGAACACAGGACAGCTGAGACCCAGTCACCTTTTTCTCATGGGGAGGGATAGGGATGGGGTTGCCTTTCTGATCTGCAATCTCCAGGAAAGGCATGGTCTCTGGATCCTCACTACCATCTAAAAAGAAAAAGAAAAAGCCATGTATGTCAAAGTATTTGATTTAGTTTAGTTTAGGTTAGGGGTTACTTTATTTATACTTGACGGTAAATTTGTTTTTGCAGTTAAATGATAGTTGTGTCATCCATTCTTGACGTACAATTTTAAAATGCATAGAAAACAAAATATAACACCACAGAAATAACAAAAGTTTATTTAATCTAATTAAAAGGCAGAAAGGACGTCTGGTGTTGCAGACATTTTACCCTAAAATATACTTTGATGAGCCATTTATGAATATGAATATCTGCAAGGTATAGGCAAAAACATATAATCAAAATAAATTGATATATTCGATAACTTAAAAAGTACTTTTTATACTGTTATTAAAATCACAATTACATTCAAGGTCACAATATTAAAAAGCTTTTTTAAGTTGAAATGCAGACTGAAGAATAAACAATTCCTATACATATTATATTATTTTAAATGAATATATTATTTTTACTGCCTTCATTATGAAACGTTTTAAATTCAAGTGACCCGTCATTCAGGCTAATACCTTTAATCATATAATAACTACAAATTACACAAATTTTTATGCAAATTAAATTTTAACTGATTATATGTTCTCTATAAATTACACCACATTCATATAAAAACAATTGCAGACACCACATGACTCAGGATACAACATTGACAGAACATTTCATTGATGTGTTCTCATTGTCTCACCTCTTTCTGAGAGAATCTCGAAACCTTTTTGGGTTCTCTGCACACTTTCATCGTATGAGCGCTTCTTTTCTTCCTCCTCGATCATGGCTTTCTTCCCTTCTGGTTCACTCACCTTCAGCACCATGACTTTACTGTTGTTCTTCACGTTCTGCTCATCGAGTCGCTTTTCTGAAAGATGCAGAAAGATGGAGGAAATATTCTCTAAATCTCAAGCATCAAGATGCGCACATTTATGTGGAAAGCAAAATACACACCTGGAGACAACATTCTTCCGTTCAAAATCAGTTTTATGTATTTGAGTTCAAATTCTTCTTTGATCCTAAAAAAAGTCAAATAAAAATACTCAACAGGACACACAAACTTCTATGATTGTTTAAATTAAATATAGCAATGCTTTGTGAAGAGAAAGTTGCGCTTACTTATTCATTAGATCCTGAGCGGTAATATCCAGTTTTGTTTCTAAGTAGTTTTTCTTTTTACTTCCCTATGCAGTGACACACAGGATATACTATGACATATGGAATTTTATTTCAATTACAACAAACACTTTATATTATATCTAATTACCCTCGATAAAATGATCTCCAGAGTTGCAATATTTGTCTCCCTGTAGGTTTTGTTTCCTTTCCCTTTTTTAACAGCCTGTGATCTTATGTGTTCCAGGGCAATCTCTACTTCATGCTGGGCGAATGCCAACAATTGGGAATATCTAGCAGCAAGCTCCTGGAAAAATAATTTGCATAAAAGTGAGTTGGTCCAGTTCAGCAACATAAGATCATATACATAGAACTTGCTTAGAGAGAGGGGGGGGGGAGTTAATACATATACTAGACAATTAAAAAGACAATCAATTAGTAGTTGGTATTACAGTACTCTAACACGGTCTCTACACCCTTTACTGTAAATGTACAGTTACAGAGTGTAGCCTTATCCATCATCGTCGTCTTATCCATCATTACGCACAATTAGTCAGTCTCTCCCGTCCATTAATGGAAAGGGACCACCTTAAAACCTCCATTGATGAGGTGTTATGTGAGAGTATCCCTTCATCTTCAGCACAGTAGCGACACCAAACCAATGATGTTTACAGTATATATATGTACAGTATGTGTAATTTTTGAGTATTGGCACACTATCACACACAGCAGAACTGCTCACACCTCAATTACTCACACCTTACACATAAATAGCCTATTTATTTGTATTTACTGTTTTATTTGCTTATGTTGTGCAATGGGGGGGGAGGTTTTATTGTTGTTTTGTTTGGATTTTATTTCATTCTCTTTTCAGATTATTGTCTGCTTTTAGGGCGGCATGGTAGCTTAGTGGTTAGGGTTTGATTCCCAGCCAGGTTCAATTCTTGCCTCTATGTGCATGGAGTTTGCATGTTCTCCCCATGCCTGGTGGGTTTCCTCCAGGTACTTCTGTCTCCTCCCACAGTCCAAAGACATGCAGATTAGACTAAATGGCGTTCCCAAATTGCCCATAGTGTGTGAATAAGTGTGTGTGTGTGTATGTGCCCTGTAATGGATTGGCACCCTGTCCAAGGTGTTCCCTGCCTCATGCTCTACAGTAAGTTCCCTGGGATAGGCTCCAGGCCCCCTGCGACATTGTGCACAGGATTAAGCTGTATACAAGATGAGATGAGATTGACTGCTTTCATAGTCCGTTTCTATGTCTGCAGCTATTTTAAGACTTTCCAGCGCTTTGGTCAACTGTGTTGTTTTAAATGTGGTTTAAAAATAAAGTTGACTCCAGCCTAAACTATCCAGCCAATAGTAGTGCTTGTGTAGTTATTAGCCAACAGTGATCAGTTAACACAAATTCATTCATCTTTCATTTAGAGTATCCTGGCATGATTGGTGGAGCACAGATGGAACAGGAGAACCCAGACAAAATCTATTTGGATACGGAGGGAGCTTGTGAAACTCCACACAGACAATAACCAGAACCAGGAAACAAACCAAGACGCAGGATTTTATGAGACAGCAATTTCATAAACGTACATGCAGAAGGGAGATGTAGATTGTTTATTCCTGTACAATCGCACGCACGCACACACGCACACACACACACACCGCGTGCAAAATCCCCGACAGCACAGTAGTTTCAGTATCATTTCTTAGAACATTCATTCCTCCTTCTGGAAATTTTTGGGAAACTTTCCGGCAACAGGGTACTTTATGTAAAATGGAGGGGGTTTATCTGCAATATTACACTGACTGTAAGATGGACAGGAAGCATTGTGCCTCACTCAAAATCCCTTGGGCGAATATTCAGGGGGCAAGAGGTTAGATACTGAGTAAAATTCAAAACATTTTAAAATAGAAAATAGACAAGCTAGGGAGATTCGGTGTTAGATCTGGATTTGGGGGAATTCTGCAAACAAAAAGCTTGAATTTAAGCAATGAGCAGCTGAACAGTTTTATTTATCAGTTATATCACAGTCAGGTCATATGATCAGGTGATCCTTTTTCAGCAGATAAACTACAGTGAGTAAAGGTAACCCTACAAAGTAATATAGATGGTAAAACAGAGAGAGAGAGAGAAACAGTGTAGAAAGAGTGTATAATTCATAGTATATCAGTGTGGATTAAATCATTTCAATGTGAACAGGAAATCAGACCAGATCCTGCTAACGGTGAATCTTCCAGAATTTCTCTCTTACCTGCATTTTTTCATGACCAGCTTCATGAGACTCTGTAGTAAAGGGGGGAGTCCAGAGCTGAATTTTGTCCTGTTTCAGCATAGTAACGAGCTTCGCCTGGATGTGTTCCTCGGCCATCTTTCACACTGAAGCACCTGTAACTAAATATTCAAGTGAAAACGAAAGCAGTAGTTATTACTGTACCATCATATCCTATTCGAGGGGAATTCCTGCTCTAACCAGGGCAATAATGAACGTTCGATGAACTAACTAGCACTGCTGACTCACTGAGGTGTCAGAGAACATTCATGATTCGTTTATTTTGCTAAGAAATGGTTAACAGAGTGTTCAGCGTCACACACATTGGATTTTCACCCCCAACATACTGTTAATTCTGAAGTCTTTTCCCCTCTCAGCGCCTGTACCTTACCGACTCTGTGTGCGTCACGTGACATTGTTTTCTCCCGTCTCGACTTCCGGGACATGTTCACAGCGCGCGCGAGCGCATGGCTGCGCAGATTCTTCGCGGTGTGTTCTTCTTAAAGCAGGACTGCGCAGCACGGTCCTTCGCTGGTTAAATGAGAATAGTATATATACATATATACTGTATATAATAAGTTTTACTATGCGCCTCCACCAGTTCTCCATGATGAGTTGAAAATGGTGAAATCCCTTTATATATATATAATGTACTGTATGCACCGAAATGTCCTGGCATTATAGGTAGGCATGATGGTGGCGATTCCTGCCTTGAGGTCTGTGTGTGTGGAGTTTGCATGTTCTCCCAGTGCTTGGTGGCTTTCCTCCAGGTGCTCCAGTTCCTCCCACAGTTCAAAGGCAAGCAGATGAGAATAATTGGCATTGCCCACACTGTGTGAATGAGCATATGAGTGTGTGTATATGTGTGCCCTGCAATGGATTGTACCCTAATGCACCTGGGATAGGCTCCAGGCCCTCTTTGACCCTGTACACAGTATAAGGCTGGTACAGATGATTAGGCAATGCAGTCGTACAAATTTCGCATATTGGTAGAGTATTTCTTTCTTTATACAAAGGTATTACTCAACAAAGTCTCCATCACAAGGAATGCATTTGTGCCATTTTTAAACCCAACTCTCGAATCCTCTTTGAAAATTCCTTTTGCCATAGTTGATGGTCTCACCACACCACTGCATTACAGAGGTGTAATATATTTACAGAGATGACAGCATTGACAAGAGCAATGTGCACCGATTGGAAGAGCAGCCCTGAAGACAAACCACACAATGGGAGACCATCAACTGCAAGGATTCAAAAGCTGAGTTCATCAAAGGTGCAAATGCAAAGCTTGTTACATACACATAAGAACTCTTAATATCTATATATATATATATATATATGAAACAGAAATCCATGGTGTTCGGGGGCAGTGATTATGTCTTTGTAGGTGTTTGCACAGGTAGTTTGATCATAGGCGTGCCACAGGGACATTCCTCACCGACTGTAATGATAAGCTGCATCATCATCAGCTTTTATTTCACACTGTGATGTACTGTAACAGTACCCAGCCAAAGGCATTGAAGTAGTTAAGCTCATACAGTTTAAACACCAACAATACATACAACAGGCAGAATTAAGGGCTGCCAAAACAATGGAGCAGGGTGAGGGGCGGTAGCGAGTTGACCGCACACTCCATTTGCGGGTTGGTACTACGCAGGTGTTAGGATCTGCCCATGGGGTAACCACTAGTTATCCATAGATATATATTTTTTGTCTTTACATGCCATCATTACACATAACTGATCTTTATGGTCAGTACCTGAAATAAAATCCATACATATATGCAGATGGCATATATTTATAAACACATAGCACTGTCCACTCATACACTGTATGTACTAGTATGCAACATGGCATGAAATAGGTGTCAATGTCAAGATTAGACTTCATATCTACTGTACAACACTAGTTGCACTTACCCACCAGCTCGGTTAATATAAAAGTCACATGAACTCTGAGCAATCTGTTCAGATTTTGTTCGTGCCCATAACATTTGTTTCAGAGCCCAGTACACATATGGACCAGTACCACATACAAACCAAGTAATTCAGTTGCCATGTTACTCTATAGATTAAGTTTTGATAAATATTTGATCACTTACATAGAAAGAAAAGCCATAATTTTTCTTGCAGATCTGTGGATATACACAGGACTCCACAAGACTTGAATTTCACTAATTTGATCCACTATAACTTAAAAGCAGTCTAATTATAATTCAATTCTGTTGACATTGTGACTTTAACCCTTGTTAATATTAACTGCTTAGAGTTAAAAAAAAAAATAAAAATAAACTTAATTTTCCCAACATGTCTACAGTTAGAAAGCATATCTGTACAAGATATACAACTCTTTATTTAAGAAAAGATTCATCAGAAGATGACGACTTTAACAATAATTTAACTACCAGGTTGTGATTTTTATTTCCATACCCTTCTTGGTGACTCTGTGTACACAATACCATTAAGACAATAAAACACTAAAGCATAAAAGTACTGATCAAGCGTACTGTGTGTTTATCAGGTACTGTAGGTACTTCATAAATGAAAGACAAGATGATTGAGAAAAGTAAATCAGACTCACACACACCCACAGACACTTGAGTAAGAAATGAGCCTTTTTGAATGATGATCCTCTTGCATCAATGCATACTGAATTACTTATGTATATGAACATGTACAGTATAATACAAGAAGTAAAAATTCTTTACACTGGTCATTTTGTAATCAGACCACTATTATATTACAGCATATTAAAATACATGTTTGGATTTTTTTGAAATCTGGAATGAACACATTTAAGTGATGACATCCACCCAGCTATTTTGAAGAATGCAAGTAGACACAGGATGTACTATTGTATGGCTAAAGGAAAGTTGTTATTGTCCATGAAAATAATTCTGAAATGAGTATAAAAGCAGTATTGCACAGCTCTTGGTGGGATTTTTCTTTTTTTGCCTTTAAACCATGTTGTCAGAATGAAGAGTAAAGCCCCAGCCTGCGTGCTGCCTCAGACTTCCTGGGACATTTGATCTGGGGAAAAGGGTAGTATGGACTCACAGGGGTATGAGTGGACTGGTAGCTCCCAGTGCTCAACTGTCTGGTCAACGCTGCAGGTGCCGAGAACTTCCTGAAACCATCAGATCCACAATCCTCCTGCACTTTTTTGCTGAGATGATGTCTATTGACATAACCTTCACAGTCTTCAGATAACTGATCACTTGAATCTGTGACCTCCACGCTGTGCATGGTGTTATCAGTAGAGATTGATGTTGAGTCTCCAACGCTGGTCTTGTGGTTGCCAAGTTGAGCTTGTTTGGTGTCAGTAATCAAATAAGTCCTGCGGTACATTCCCAGGTGTGTGCGCCACGTGGCATTGTCTGGGTCCCTGACAAAGTCAAATAGAGGTTCTTGGACAGAGTCCTGCCTCGTAAGGGCATGTCGGATCTGTCGCATGGGAACCACGTTGACCAGGGATTTGCCGGAGATCTCTTCATTGGTGGATGATGCTGGATTCAAAAATAGGTTACAGAAAGATGTAATGAGAGGTTAGAGATCAGAATCAACAAGAAATTGTCCTTGGCCTAGAACATACTGTTCAGTGTACATTTTTAATTACATACTTAAAATCAATGAAAATGCAAGGAAGGATTTAAATGCTATTATTATTGCCAAGTAAAAGCAATTGGTCAAAATATGTGCATCAAGATATTGAAAGTACAACAATTAAGGAGTGTGGTGATTATAGGTTTTCAGATTGGCTATATGTTTTTATCCTCTACTAGTTGTTTGTCTTTTAAACCTTCCATTTTAGGTCTTTTTTGTACTCACATGATGCTACTAATGTACCTGATCCCATAATAATGATGTGATTTGTGTTTGGTTGAACTTTGTATACCATGTTGCAGTATTTCAGCTACAGCAACATGGCTTAAGGTAACACAAGGTTTTGTTTCTTATTTAATCCAACATTGATTTTCATTTCATTTCTTCCAGGATGCTTCAGTCTTTACTATGTGCTATAATGATGTACAGTATGTCCATCTTCATGGGGGTATGATCAATATTACGGGTCAGTTTTTCCTACTCCTGTATAGGCTTCCCTACTGCTGTAAACAGAACTGACACTTAAAATGTTAAAAAATAAAACACATTATACCCTACACAGCTATTCAACTGTAGCTTACATGCAACTGATATTTATAGGAACACTCTATAAACAGTGGATATAAAAACTCCACACACATATGTTGTTATGATATAACAAAATGTCATATCATGTCAAGTCATGTCAGTGCATATTCCGCCTTTTAATGAGATATAAAAACCACCACCATTAAAGTGAAAAACAAGTAGATGAAAGCAAAACAGAAAAGGAAAAATTATGACCTGGTTGCATAAGTGTGCACGTCCCTTCATAATGGGACTGTGCTCAAAATTAACAAATCACATTCAAACTAATGTTCTAAAGTAATTATCATAATATCAGTACTCATGTCATTAAGATAGTCATTCTGGCTGACCCAAAATAAAGATCAGTTGTGTTTTTGTTATAAAGGGAACATAAGCCGTAACAAGGAACACTGTGAAGGTCATCATCCACACGCAGGGGAAAATGGGCCACCACAGTGACGTTACCAAGAACAACATGAAAAAAAAATTATCAAAAAGGCTCTCAAGAGACAAACTGAGTGAGACCTACAGCAACATTAAATGTGCTACAGGAATATTTGGAAAGTAGATTAAAAAATAAACACATTTTAAAATCTAGTGGATATCCTTCCCAGAAGAGCTGAGGTTATTATAACAGGAAAGAAAGATGATAAGTGCAATTAGATAATCAAAATACATTTATGGGTGTGGATCTATTTTTGCCTACCCCAATCCATGTGGCAAAATGTGTTATAGTGTGATAAGGTCAAGGCAGAAATTTGACACATGTATATGATGCAAATACAGTACAAGATTACTGGCAAAGAATACAGTAAATTATAGTGGCGGCAGCATCATGAAAAAGCGGCTGCTTCTTTAGTACTAGAACTTGATCCATCAGAAAAACCTCCAAATCCTATGTTAGACAGCTAAGGAGGATGCCAAATTTCACCTTCCAGCACAAAAATGAGCCGGAGCACAAATTTCAAATCCAAGTCAACAAAGGAAATTCTATTCTGTTGTAAACTTGTGGAATGATGTGGAGACGGCTGTTTCTTCCTGATTACATACTGCAGATCTAGAGCATTGCCAACTGCCAAATCAAAATGTACCAAGTTAGAAATCTCTTAATTGAAAAGACAAAATGATGTGTGGCGGCAATGGAGAGCACTGTGGCCTACCGAGGGTTCGATTCCCGCCTCAGGTCTGCGTGTATTTTGAATGTTCTCCCTATGCTTGGCGGGTTTCCTCCCACAGTCCAAAAGACATGAAGATTAGGTTAATTGCCATTAAGAAAATTGACTGGTGGGTGTGTGTGTGTGTGTGTGTGTGTGTGTGTGTGTGTGTGTGTGTGTGTGTGTGTGTGTGTGTGGCCTGCGATGGATTGGCAGACTGTCCAGTGTATACCACACTTCACGCCCAATGTCTCCTGGGATAGACTCCAGGGCGCCACGACCCTGTACAGAATAAGCAGTATAGAAGGTGAACAAATGAATGAATTAATAAATTATGTGCATTACAAGTGTAAAGTGGTTTAACATAGGATTAATTTAGGGATGTACACACTAATGTTACCAGATTATTCCTTACTTTCTCCCATTTGTTTTTCTCTTGAATCCTATTAAAAGTAGGAAAAAGCGTGACATGATTGACATTATTTCGATTTCATTTTTACAACAGGCATGTGCAGACTTTTAATATCCACTGTAATTTGTCCTGATCCTTGCATTTCTTTATCCTATTGTTGAACATGTAACTTTTTTTTTTTATGCAACCTTGTCACTTTTTGCTCTTACGGCTGTTTATATTGGCACCTACAGTACAGTACACATCAAAGAAAGAAGGAAAGAGCCTTCAAGAGAACATTCTGAACCCAACAATAAACATTACATTACTTTAAATGTGTAATTGGGTTAGTCACGAGTGTCTAGTGGCCTGGTCTTCAGTTATGATGTGTGATAATCCATAAGTAATCCATAAGTGTCTGGCAAATACACGGAGCAGGAACAACTCAGGAATTTCTTAAGAAAAGTACTTTCTGGACGCCATTGCAGAGGGGAAATCTCACTTTTAAAGGACATCTTTTAAATGGAAATTTTTATAAATACAACTTTTATATATTGTAACATTTTGTTCTAATCTGTAACGTTCTAATTTTTATTCCAGATGGAACCTTATGACGTAATCTAACGACACTCGTTACAGCCTGCGGGTTTGAAACGTAACTAAAGACGTTACGGGAGAAGATCCGGGTGTTCGTCTGAGCACACCGAGTCTCCAAAAAAGAAAAAAATATATATATTTCAAATAAATAAATAAATAAATAAATAGGTTTTGCTTCAAAATAGTTCTAACAGACGAACAGGATTCATGATACGCGGCTCCAGGAAATGAACTCGCACCTGCTGTGTGACACGACAGAAAGTTGCCAGGAGTGTTTGTCACTCTTTCCAGAAACCAACAAACAAACCAAAAAAAGACAAAACTTTTTCGTACCTTTGGCAAAACAAATCACCCTGGTCTCGCGTTTCTGCTTCTCCCTGATGGAGTTGTACTGCTCTTTCAACAGCGCGATGTCCATGCTGCTCGGCTGGGAGACGGCGTCCGCGTGCTCCTCCTGCTCGTGGCTCGCTTCCTCGCGAAACTGCGCCGACTTGAGGAGCCGATCGCACGGACACGGCCAGTGAGGGCAGCACGCAGACCCCATCCTGCCCACCCTGCACCCTGCTGTCATTTCACCACCTCTGATCCACTGCGCACCCGCACCAGCCCAGCTTGACTTTCACAGCTACCCTGACTGGATTCCCATGCAGATACAGATAGAGTGTGTGCACACTGGCACTGGTGCTGTACAAATATACTGGCAAATATAGGAGGGCAATTCAAGGTTGTGCTTTATTTAACAGGATTAAAATCATCACTATGCAAACCTGCATCATCATCATCATCATCATCAGTATATGTACTGCCAAGTCTTTAAAGGAAAGCTCCACCCTACCCAAAACAATATGTTCTTATATATGTATATTATTTTTTATATGTTAATTATATTATTTGCTTTTGTGATTCTGGTGCTAATTTGGAATTTGGTGCTGTCTTTATTCCTGCAAAAGTTAGTGTATGTGTTACTCTTTACATTTTTAGTACGCTTACAGTGGTGTTTATTAGGAGTTCCGGGAGTGGTGTGATTCTACCAGGTGCGTCCCAGAAGCCGCTCTCGACTCCACACTGCTAAATATATGTGCACATAGTCTATTTGTAATAGAAGCAGCTTGTGAAAGCAGTTCCAGCCGCCAATCTGAGAGCACTTTCCCTTATAAACACTCATACCAGGCCAGAAATCAAGGATTTTCAACAACAAAAACACAGCCACAAATATCTCACCTACGTCATTCAAAACAGGACAGACTTAACAGTACGCTTTGTCTGCAGGCTACAGCACAACAAAGAAATAACTCGCTCACTCATGGTCTATACAGATTTGTCCTGTGTATGTGGTTGTGGGGGCCTGGAGTCATTCCCAGGAGACTTATGGCACAAGGCGCCGGTACTGCCTCAACAGGGTGCCAATCCATCACAGGGCACACACACACACACTACGGGCAATTTGGGAACACCAGTTTGCATAATCTGCATGTTTTTGGACTGTGCGAGGAACCTGGAGTGCCCAGGAGTAACCCACCAAGTACAGGGAGAACATGCAAACTCCATGCACACAGAACCGATGCAGGAACCAAACCTGGACCCTGGAGGTGCAAAGCGAAAGTGCTAACCACAACACCACCATGCTGGCGCAAAGAACAGCCAACATAATTCAACCAGACAAAAAAAATAACAATAAAAAGAGACCATTGAATTAACAAGCCAAAAACCATCATCCAGCCATCCATTATTTATACAGCCTATCCTGTGTAGGGTCACAGGGAGCCTGGAGGATATCCAAGTGAACTTAGGGCACAAGGCAGGGGACACTCTGGACATGGTGCCAAATTATTGTAGGGCACAAGCACACACATACACTACAACTCATACACTACAGGCAATTTGGAAACAACAGTCAACCTGCTGGGCATGTCTCTGGATGTTTGGACAGTAGGAGGAAATTGGAGAACCTGGAGGAAACCCACTAACCATGGGGGGGAACAGAAAAAAAATTAGGAAAATACATAAAGCCACACCATTTCTGAAATGCTAGTATTAAGCCAGGATGAAGACGGAACAAAAGTACAATATAGAACATAGCTCTGTAACTGGTTAAAATATGCATTGTGGCTTAATGGGCAGTTTTCCAGTTCTCTCCTAAAAAGAAAAGTGAAACCTTACTCACCACACTGCACTGAGAGAAATCCAGTGTCTAGGAGGTAGATGAAAATATCAAACATTGGACTTCAAGTTTCAGAATGAAATATAGCCATGCAATAGAAGAGTTAAACTCAGCCTCTAAGAGATGAGCACAATGGTGATCATGGGGCCATTAGCATAAAAGTTTGGAACTTTATCTGTTTGAGCACTAATTTTAATTGGTGTTCCTATCAGCAGGTTGCTGAATGTTGATGATGCAGGAAACCAGTAGGCAGGATGAAAATAAGACCAGAATGTCAATGAAGTTAAAAAAAAATAATAATAAAAATAAATAAATAAAAAAACACACAATATGTCTGTAACAGTTCAATTTGTTTTTATCTATGAATTTTTATTATTGTTACCTATAGTATCTGTGCTAATTATGTAGCAGTTTAAACAATATTGATGTTGTCACAAAGCAGTTTTAGAGAAATCCAGATGCAGATGTAAATTCCTGGGGAGCAAGCCAGAGCCAATATCAACACAGTATGTGATGATACTGTATGAGGAAGCAACCTTGTGAGGAACCAGACTCAAACAAGAACACTTTTATGTGGATATCTGTTTGAACTGGTGAGATCATCTTTGGCATATGGTAAATGCTTGTAGATGGAAATAGCTTCTGAACATCCAGTACACTGCAATTCAACCTTATAGAAAAGCTGTTTTGATCACCAAGGTTGGAAAATAACTTATATGTTGATAAAGATGTGTTTATCCTAAGCTGGATTTTCCAGCATGATATATTATAATGGTCTTTATACCTGATCATTATAATGAATTATAGAATAAACTGTCCTCTAAGCTTTAGAGTGGCAGTGTTGACACAGCACTGTTGATGTAATGGGTGAGTCTGGCAGTGACAGTTCATATTGAATGCAATTAAACGTTTGGTTAAAATTTGGTCAATTCACATAGCTTCACATTTCACAGAATATGTCCCTCTTTGGTTTAAGGGTAGGAAAATGAAAAAAAAATTGTACTTTTTCAGAATCCTGTGTTCATGGTGTTTTGCTGTTGAACCCTTAACCCAACACGGTGTGATCATTACACCAGTTCAGTCAGCACCCAGGCTCAAAGGTCTGCACCCCTGCTGACATGCTGTAGTACATTTACTTGAAAGTGAATTTATATAAATGTCTAATGACATACGGCAGTGGACATGTGACAGATGTTTATTTTTCTAAGTCTAAGCAAATATCGCTGTGAATGAAATATGACTGTCAGAAAGATTAGCAAAAAAAAAAAAAAGCTGAAAACAAATAGCAGAGAACTAACCATGTTTTTTAAAACAAGTGAAACAAATGTACATTACACTCATATTAATTTAATTGTTTTAATATTAATAGGTTTATTTAATAGTTTGGCCCACTTTGGTGACTTGCAATAACAATGCAAAAAAATTGAAAGTAAGGGCACACAATTAAGTGTTAGTCTAGGCCGTAATACTGTGTTCAAGTCAAACCGGGATTTTTGATTATGCAGATTAGAAACCTCTTTTATTTCTCCATATAATCCCTTGCTGCACTAATACACTCATCCCAAGTGCTTGGTAACCATCAAGGTACAAACATTTGGAAATCTCTCAGGAAGGTCAGGAATGTATGGGGGATGTGGCAATAACTCCCAGCCAAGTTCCTGTAATGTGCAAGTGATGAGGTGGGCAGTATGAGCTTGTGCATTGTCCTGCAAAAACAGAATGTCTTTGGTTACCAAATCAGGACTTTTACACTACTAATTATTTGTTGTCACATGTAGTGCTTGTTATCCTCTATTGCAGTTATTATTTTCCTAAACAGTTAATCATGAACAGAGTAGTATAAATTGATCACTTGCTTTACGTTACACATGCAATTTCAAGGCATAACATGAAAAATGGATGAGATTCACATAGCTTTTTTCCACTTTACCAAGGTACAGTTTTCATACTTTATATGGCCAAACATTATGTGGACAATTGCACAATAACCATTCAACTCCAAAACCATGGATATTAATACACAGGTGCTCCTGCATTGCCTAATTATCTCCACTCCTATAGAAAGGATTTCTACTAGATTTTGAAGCATGGATATGGGAATATTTGCTAATTCAGCAATACAAGCATTAATGAGATTGGGCACTGATCCTGGGTGAGGAGGATTGGTGTGAAGTTGCTGTTCCAGCTCATCTCAAAGTCTAGACTTCAAAAAGGTGTTTATTATTTGTTTAATATTTATTATTTATTATCTTGATGGTCACTGATATGTTTCTTTGTATAAATTGCATTGAACCATTTTAATCTTATGTCATTAAAAAAAAAATTATACAGTAGTGAAGTAAGGAGTTTAAAGTAAATGTACTCTTATCTGTTAACACACATCCACTTGCACTTCCAGGAATTGTTTAAGGAAAGTTAAACACAGATTCTACTCAGGAGAAATGTGCTTGTCAGCACTTCTGAGGGGGCACAGTGGTTTAGAGGCAAGCACTACTGCCTCAGTGTGTGGGGGTTTGTATCTTGTCTCTGGTCTGCATGCATGAAGTTTGCATAGACTCCCCAGTGCTTTGTGGGTTTCCTCTAAAGTCCAAAGATGTGTTGTTTTTCAAATTGCCCATTGTGCATGTGCCTGTGCCCTATGATAGGTTGGCACCTCATCTGTGGTGTCCCCTGCATTGTGCCCTAAGATTCCTGGGATAGCCTCCCAGTTTGTGTTATAGAAAATAACTTAAGTAATATATGAGCTCTGTGGACTGTCAACAGCAATGCTTATTGGTCAAAGTCTTGAATAACAATGGTGTGTCCAGGTTTTAGATATAGAGGTTAGAGCCATACACTCTATGGACAAAATTATTTGGCCAAACCTGTTAATTATCCAAATTCATGTGTTTAAATCAGGCCCCTTATCCCCAGTGAAGGGCGATCTTAATTCTTCAGCATACCAAGACATCTTGAACAATGCTACGCTTCCAACTTTGTGGCAACAGTCTGGGGAAGACAATTTTCTATTCCAACGTAACTGTGCCGCAGTGCACAAAGCAAAGACTCTAAAGACATGGTTGGATGAGTTGATGGTGTGGAAGAACTTGACTGACCTCAACCCCATCAAAAGAACCTTTGGGATGAACTGGAATTGAGATTGAGACAGGCCTTCTTCTCCAACATAAATGACCTCATATATGCTTTACAGAATAAATACACACTAAATATTGTGGACAGACTTTCAAAAAGAGTGGAAGCTGTTATAGTTGCAAAAGGGTACCAACTCCATATTAAAGTATATGTATTTGGATACAATGCCATTGCAGGTTTGTCCAAAGACAGTTGTCCATATAGTGTAGGTAATAAAGCATACTAATGGGTGACGTCACCTAATTATATACACTACATTGTTGCATTTAAGGAATATCTGATTTGATAATTGCCGCAAAATAATTTTTTTTTTCATTTGAATGCTTTTGGCGTTCATAAAGTTTGCGATGTCTCACCCTAATTTTTTTGTGCTGTCACTTTAAGTGTGTGTGTGTGTGTGTGTGTGTGCGCGCGCGCGCGCATGATGCATGTGAACTTTTACCATTCTGCAAGACAACGCCACAAAGAATGGCTGAACTATCAGACTCCTACTACTTAGGATTTGACTTCAGCACCCAACAGGTAGTATCAAACTTTATGACTTATTCTTACTTTCTTAAAACGCGTAGCTCGTGCATACATGCTGTCTAAACCACATTAAAAAAAGCATCAGAACGATTTTTATTCCTATCCGTTTTCCGGGAAATCCCGTCTTCTAACCTATGATTGGTCAGGGTGTAACACGTGACACACGATCAGCCAATCACAACCAGAGCACAAATTTTATGCCGTCAGCTGATTTTGGTTTTAGGCAAAATAAACACAACTTGAAAAAATCCTTGTTTTTAAAACATAAGAGTTAAGGTAAGCTTTAGCAAGAGGATACTTCACACGCTATGACGTCATATGGATGATGTCATGGTGTTTAAGCCCTAATGAATGTCTACAATGGGTTGAGCTGTTAGCTAATATACCTGTAACACTCAGAAAGATCAACCGGAATACGGGTGTAAGTCTGGAAATGATTGGTAATCTGGATTGAGATTTAGGGGGGTTGATATTAACCGGCTATGCTCCAAAGTGTATAAGTTATTTGCTAAATAGAGACTGTTATTTCATAGTATGTAAAGTTTTAAAACCAACGAGAAACCACTTCCTAGAATTTACCAACCTGGAGGTGCAATACTACTATTATTATTATTATTATTATTATTATTATTATTATTATTATTAATCATAATAATAAACTACTGTGTATGCAAATAAAACCAAAAAATAATATTCTATGATTCATGTTTTGCAAGGAGATCACTAAAAAGTCGCTTCTATAAAGTTTGAGATATTGATTACATGAATATTACTTTATTGTGTTAATATTGTTTTTATGCATGCCGAATGTACTCAATTTTCACATTGATCACATAATATTCATGAGATAGATTTGCACCCCATCCAGGATGCATTTCCACCTCACGCCAAATAATAATAGTTAATGGTAACCATAATGATAACGTGATAGACTGACAGATGGCTGGATGGATGGATGTGACATTGATGTTATTTCGTTAAAAGTGGGTTGCTTATTTGTTTTGTGCTGTTTGATAATTTGGCCAAAGGGGTCCTGGGGCGAGGAAGTCTTCAACCCAGTTAATTAAAAATGTCTTCATTGTGTTTGTGGTCAGGGCTCTAGGTTTTCCCACCATTCTTGCCACACCATGTCTTTATGGAGCTCACTTTGTTCACAGGAGCATTGTCAGATTGGAGTCTCTTAGTTACAGTAAAGAGAAATCTTAAAGCTTCAGTAGATAAAGACATTCCATGCAAATGTTTGCATTCACATTTGTGGTGACAGTTTTGTGTGATTGTCTACAGGGTGTAATGATCAGGTGTCCACAAACGTTTGGCCACATACGTGTACGATATTCCCCTTTGAACTGATATTTGAAACTATTGTTCTTTGCTACTTTTTTTTCAAGCTGAAAGTCATTGCTATTGATGGAAAGCTTCAGGTTACTCACCAGAGTAATGTCCAGTTTGACAATGACCTTCCAGAGTTCAGGTAGGCACGTTTGCCTTGTTGCTCACATCGGAATGTCTTTAATGTCTTATTATGTTCAACTATCTTTGTTCTGTGCTTTTACCATATAGGACTCAGGGAGGAGTCCACATCCACGAGGACAGAGTGACAGTAACTTCTCCAGTGCTCATGTGGGTCAAGGTGGGGCAGCTTTAATGAGTTTGTTAAATGCATAAGAAATGCATGTAATATAAAATATTTAACCTTTCTTGTCCGTAATTTTACACGTTGCGCATCAGTTCTTTTTTTTCAACTGTGCGAAGTTGATTTGCTGAGTTACATGATCAATAAAGATTTGCAACTGCAGGCACTTGACATCCTTCTTGAGAAGATGAAGAGTGCTGGATTTGACTTCTCTCATGTGAAAGCTATTTCAGGCAGCGGGCAGGTACGTCAGCTCATTTTGACTTTGCATAGTGAAATACATTTACAATGAATAAAGCCAATTTGTTCGATGTCTTCACTGAAGCAACATGGCAGTGTGTACTGGAAAAAGGGAGCGAGGAAAACTCTGCAGCGTCTGGATCCGGGAAGATGTTTACACGGCCTGCTGCAGGTACCAGCTGTTTTGATCAGTAACTCCATTGAGGAGATTTAATCTGATTTCCTTTTGAAAATTTTCAAGGGATCATCAGTCATCTGTCCTGTCAGTCTTTGTTTATACTGTTACGAAACTGCAACTGCAACTAAAGGAGGACTTTGTGATCCGGGAACATGTTTAACATGAGAGCAGAGGGCAGAACCTGAGCAGGAATAGAGAATGTAGTGTTAATTCTGTAATTTTGCAACATTTGTTTGTATTTGTATTTTTTTAAATATGAAATGATTTTTAATGTATAGAGAATGAATAAACAACTGGGTTGTGATGTGCATTCAAATTGATATAGAATTTTTTATTTCAAATACATTCAAAATGATATGAACTTGGTAGCTGGGCAAAAAATCTCAGGTTCAATTTAAAAAAAAAATGCACTCCAGTATTTTTCCCCTGAACATGTAATTAAGTTAACGTAGAAGTATCACTATTTAATAATTACATTAAAACTATTAATTAAATTGTACTAAATAAAATGTTTAGGATTTGTATATGTGGGGCGTTCAAGTCAAACCAGGACTTTTGATTGTGCAGAATGACCGAACACAGTTATGAGAGTAAATACTACCTTTATTTCTTTATAATCCCCTGCAGCACTAATGCACTTATCCCAGTGTTTCACTAGTGAAAGGTGGAAAGATTTCTCAATACACCGGTGCCATGATTGGACTGCCTGCTTCATGTCTGAAACACTGGCCTCCCAGGAACTCCTTTAATGGCCCAAATATGTGGAAATGGCTGGGATTGAGGTCAGGACTGTACTGGGGATGTGGCAATAACTCGCAACCTAGTTGCTGTAACGTGCAAATGGTGTTCGCGAATGATTGTGTGTACAGGTGGTGATAAGTTATCTGTCGATTTTCAAGGATCAGGCATTTCACTCACGAGAACTACTGCAGTGGGCTCTGAGCCACCTCGGCTGGGAATGTCATTTGACTTGGAATGCCCCTCAAAAAAATGTTACCAAAATAAATTGTACATGAACGTTTCCAAACAAATGCACAACCTTTGCTTAAAATATAAACAAAATCTCATCATGTACTCAAATAATTTCACAAGGCATACATTTTATGCATAGTAATTAATGAAACAATAAACGCCAGTATACTGTAGATGTGTGACATCCATCCCTGTGTTTGTCCACACTGGTATCCGCCAAAGTATTTAATTTTCAATTTAGCTTTCATGACATCCTGACCAGTTTCCTGTTTAATTGCATGTCTCCATTATAGGATTGTTTTGCTGTCCAGGACAGTCCAGTGTGGATGGACTCCAGTACTGCAGAGCACTGTAAGAACCTTGAGTGTGCAGTAGGTGGTGCTCAACAACTCACTGATATTACTGGGTCCCGGGCCTATGAGGTGAGGATCTCTGCATTTATTACATTGTTCAGAATGTTACAGTCGTCTGATATTAGATTTGATATGAAATCTTAAACCAGACTTACAACAAAGTGTATGCCCTAAATTGTAATTTTGTTTTTATTTAAATGCTTTAAGCGCTTTACTGCAAATCAGATTGCAAAGATCAACCAGTTGCAGCAGGACAGATACAATGAGACAGAGGTAAGTGTAAAAAAAACAAACAAAAAAAAACAATTATATATATATATATATATATATATATATATATACTGCATTGACAAATAGAGAGTGTGTATAATATATAAGCATCCCATAAAAAAGCATTGCATTTTTATATACGTGTATGTATGTGTGTATATATTGTGTGTGTGTGTGTATATATATATATATATGTGTATATATATATAAATGCGATGCTTGTGATGGAGACTATGATGAATAGTACCCCTTTATTGAGGAAAAGTTACTCAACATGTGGAATTTGAACAACTTATGTCCGTTAATAAAATTGTTATGTCCACTTTTACATTTCATTTGGTACAGCCCTCATATATATTACATACAAAACAATGTTTTTTTTTTATATTTGATTATTATAGAGAATCTCCCTGGTTAGTAGCTTTGCTGCATCTCTTTTTCTTGGTGATTATGCAGCTATTGACTACAGTGATGGTAAGTGAATGCAGGTTTTCAATAATAATAATAATAAATATTATTATTATTATTATTATTATTATTATTATTATTATTTACCTGTTTTTTTTTACATGCTTATTTTGGAACAGTAATGCAATTATTCTTCTTTTATACTACATATATTTACATACATATAAAGTCAGAAATATATATATATTTTTCACCTTAATCTGTGTTGCTCAGTTTTCTAGGTCATTATGATTTAATATTTATATGAATTGGACGATAAGGTCATGGTGATATGATGAAAAGAAGTTGGAGTAAGAATATGCTGTGCCGTTTTTATCCAGTACATGTCTGATTAGATTACAGAAGCCTTGTTAGTTTCCCTCTATTTCAGTCAATGCCAGGAGGGAGATGTGCGACTAGAGGTTCACCAGTGAGACACTAGAGACTCACCTCATAAATGTTGAATAAATGTCTTATTAAATGTTTTACTAGATGAAAAAGTACATATTTTACTTCTACAATGTACTATTTTTTACAGAAATACTTACTATTCGGTTCGGCTTATTTGGAGTATTTATCATACAGCTTCCAGGGAATTAGCTGTTACTATAGAAATGATAATGTATTAGAACAAGTGCATTGATAGAAACTCGGGATTGGCAGCCAGGACAATTGTCAGAGCTGCTCTTGCAGGAAGGAACATCAGTTATTTTTCGTGAACCTCCCTGCCTTATTCTACCAAACCCCTAAAGGGACATGTGTAAAAAAAAAAAAAAAAAAAATCTAATTATCTGGTGCGCACCAGAAACTTTTTGGCGCACATCAGATAATTATAGTTTTTTTTTTTTTTTTTTTCCGTCCCTCGATATTATTCATCCAGGATTTGGAAGTTTACATGGTTGATCATTGACCTCTTTCTTTTAACTTTATGCATTATTAAAAGAGAGAAACTGATGCAAGCATTTTACTCTGAGAGATTAGTGAGAGGTGTAAGTAGGAGTCATTGTTTGCATGCATGCTGTAAGTGTTTGCTCTGATTTAAGGTTCAGGGATGAATTTAATGGACATCTTCAGTAAACAGTGGTCAGAAACATGTCTAAAAGCCACTGCACCTCAGCTGGCAGACAAGCTGGCTAACCCCACCCCATCCACTACAGTTCTGGTATGATTTTCTTTCTTTGTTCATTTATCTTTCGATCGATCGATCCATTTATCTTTTGCTATAGTTGTTTTATATATGAGAATGCTAAAAGCTGCCTCTTTAGCATTTACTGTGCTTGTGTTTTAAAGGTTGTAGCAAATAAATAAATAAATAAATACATACATAATTATATCACATACTGTAAGATTGCAGTTTTTAATATTTAATATTCATTTCTCCTCCTAGGGCTCTCTTTCTCCTTATTTTGTCAAGCGATATGGGATGCCAGAAGATTGTAAAGTGGTGGCTTTCACTGGAGACAATCCTGGTAATGCTGAAACTACTACAGCAAAGCATGTTTATTTTTAGTCTAGTCAGTTTAAAAACACCTGAACCAATTAAGCCAAGTCCTTCAATAGTGTCTGAATTTGTACTTATTCTGTATTTCTAAATATAATAATATAGAAATATGCAATACAGTATTAGCTTTAATCAGCCTAAGCACGATGGAAACATGCTTTTTATCAAGCTCCAGAATTTTTGGCACCATTGATTTAAGATACATTACAGTACATGGCCATTTAGGTATGAACATCTGAGTATTAAACATCTGACTCCAAAACCACAGGCATTATACTTAAGTTGTTTCCCATTTGCTGCTATAACAGCCTCCATGTCTCTGAGAAGGCTTTCCATTTTCCATTTGGAGTCATGGCTGCAGGCATTAATACTCATTTGGTCACTGCACAAGAAGTTGGAACTGAAACATCAGTTTCATGTTAGAGACCTGGGCGATCTCTAGCAAGACAGCCTGGCATAAAACTGGTGTTCCACTTCATCCTAAAAGTATTCAGTGGGGTTGAGTTCAGGTCAGGGTACTGTGTAGGCTGCTTAAGTTTGCCCACACTGCCTCTAGGTAACTATGTCTTCATGGATCTCGCTTTGTGCACAGGGGCATTGTCAAGCTAGAGCAGGTTTGGGCTGCTTAGTTTGAATGAAGGGAAATTGTAATGCTACGGCATATGAAGCCATTCGTACAATCATGATTTCGAATTTGTGGCAACAGTTTGGGGAGGTGTCCACAAACTTTTGGCCATACATTATATGTTTTTTTTTTTTTAAAGTGATGACAAAAGTTGATTGAGGTTAAATATCTACATCACTGAAACTATTAAGAATAACAAAACACATTTCATTGTTATTGGCACCCTGTACTTGACCCTTTAAACAACAGTGCAACACTCCTATAGTGCTTGATGAGATTGTAGAATGAAGGTGTCTTGGATACTTCTCAATTTAGATCTATTGAGGAAACCTTCAGAGTTCTCAGTTCTTTCTTGTAAACACTCCTGTTCAGAATTTTACTCTTGTAAAATCTCTAGTCCAAAAACATTGGACTGAATGCCCGTTTTTTTTTTTTTTTGTGTGTGTGTGTGTGTGTGTGTTTCTGTGGCTGTGACTGTATGTTTTATATGTTTATTGTTCTGGAAGATACAACTGTAACCTGTTGTAACCCTCTGGCAGAGGCAACCAGTTGTTTATTATCTCAAATTCTCCACTAAAATGACTTTTCATAACCATTTCAACTCATCATTACCGAAGGTGGCATTCATTCTGGTGCTGATTGCATGCGTGTGTGTAACAGTTCATAGGAATGCAAAATAGTTCCATATTGGGTATAGCATCAGAGCTGTTACTGTATTTGAAATATCCAGGGTATAGTGCATTCTTTCCCGTTTATACTCCTGTTATTCAGTGAGATTCGTAGTCACTAGGTGGCACTGAAGCTGCACTATACAGTACGTCCTGTCCTCCCCAAGCACGTTCTCTTGGAGGCTTCCAGTGAGCAGCGTTGCCAGTTTGGGTGGTTTCCCATCCACCAGGGCTGTTTTTTTAATCACATTTGGCTGGTTTAAATGGCCTTGGGCTTGGAATGTAATTCTGGCTGCTTTTGTTGATTTTGTTTCATAAGAATAGAATTTAACACCCCCTCTATATTGTCTTTTAGTGGTAATAGTATTAATAACAATAATAATCATCATCACCTTAGAAAAGATGTTTGAAAACGGTTTAATTTGCATCATTAAAAATGTACGTAATCACCGTATATCGATGTTATATTTAAATATCAGTGGCTCTAGGAAGGTTTTTTTTATAGTGACGTAGATGGATTTTAACCAGCATGAACGCAGCATGTAAACCTTGGAGTCTTGGAGAGGGTGGAAGGATGAGGGATGTGATGTGAAGAGGGCATGTTCTCACTTATGGCCATGCGCCTGACTTTCTCACCTCATTACTCCAGATTTTAATAGGTCCCCCTTCCCTAATTTGCAGTCATAACCATAAAACTAAGCCTTATGCCAGCCGTCATTTGTGTCTAGTCATTATGACAACTTACCCAGCCTGCCAAAGAGCTTCACCTGTTTGTGATGGGTGTATTAGTGATACATGCCATCACTGTGTATTGAAACAATAGTGTGTGTGTGTGTGTGTGTGTGTGTGTGTGTGTGTGTGTGTGTGTATTATAGTTACATTTAATTTACATTAAGGCATTTGTTAAATATATATATTTGTTGTTTGTCTTTCGGCGGCTCCCATCAAGGGGTTGCCACAGTGACCTGTCTGATCCGGACAACAACTTGGCACAGGTTTTATGCCGGTGCCCTTCCTGATGCAACCCTCCCATTTTATTCGGGCACTGCATCCAGTGGCTGGGGATTGAGCAATGGCTAGGAATTGAACTGAGCCTTTCACTTGGCAGGCGAGAAACCTACCACTGAGCCACCAATGGCCCTGCAGATACAGTATATGCACTATACAAGCAGTTTGTTTATATATAACATCTGTAAGTATACATACAGTGTATATACACCATCACCCATAACATTATGACTTCTGATAGGTTACCTGAACAGCATTGATCACAAACTACACAGAGCAGTAAGCATGGAGGAGGTGAATAATGGATGCAGGGCATTGCTCTTTAAGATGGGTTAAGGCACAGCGAAAGCTCTTTGAATGCTGGAAGTAAACGTCTGTAGTCCAAAATGATTGAACAGTAGCATTTGTGTTGAAGTATTGAAATGCTCTAATGGAAACATCAGTCTCAGGTGCACGAGTTCCCTGTATATAGTGAATAGAGTAAGTGTACTGTAGAGCAAGTGTTTTATCTATTTATTTATTTATTTATTTATTTATTTATTTAATTTTTATTATTTATTTGGACTAACCAAAATCAGCACTAATTACCTATGAGTAAACATCACCCAAGTTTGTTTGCCCAACCAGATGGAACTAAGAAAAAGAATAGTAGCTTTGGTTTGAGCTATAAATCACAGCCCAGCTCACAACAACACTTTGTTTTACAGTACAGAGTCTGCTTGGCAACATCATTACTTTTTTCTGCCTCGCTGTCAACTACGGGCGTCACTTTGACTGCCAGGACTGTTCAGATTGATGGCATTCATTGGGACGTTATCGGTTCCTGCATGATAATGTTTTATAAAGCATAAGATTTAGGAAAAGAGCTACATTTGAAAGGAATGAGTAATAAACTTGTGACAGTTTTAAAATAACTCTATATATGTAATTTGATTTTTCCTTTTCAGGATCCCTAGCAGGGATGCGCCTGCGGGAGGGAGATATAGCGGTAAGCGTCTCCCAGACTCGGAGTCAGATGGACTTTACCTTTATTTGGTTTGGAGAGTGAGTAAGATAATATGTAAAATGCAAATGTTTTTGGAGTACCATTATAGTGCATGCTGCACAAAGGAGGGAATATGGGAATAGGTGGCCAGCTGCTACCCTTTCAGTTCCTAAAGCTTGCAGCTTATTATTCAGCTCCTCTTCTTAAATAGTATTGCTCAGTAACCACGATGAATTATTCAGTAACAATAGTGATGATAATAGAAAAATGATGTTGTTAGGTGAGTGAGGAATTTTCCATAACTACTTCAGTTATATCGAGTACAAAAATACATCACATGGCTGAAAGTATGTGGACACTTATTCATAACCATCGTGCCCATATGTTATTCTTCTTCAAACTTTTGCCACAAACTTGGAACTACCAATTCTGTAGTATTAAAATGTCCCTTCCCCAAACCTGTTTCAGCATGACAGTGCCCCTTTTCCAAAGCAAGAGGCATAAAGACATGATTTGCCAAGGATGACCTGGAAAACCTACCTGTTCTGTAACACCAATTGTGCACAAAGCCTCAACTGACCTCACTAAAGCTCTTTCAATTACATCTGGTGAAAGTGAAGAATGGAAGCAGTTTTAGTAGGCAAAGGGGGGATTAATTTAGGAACGGGATGTTCTAGAAGCACATACAGTATAGTGCTTCTTAATAGTCAGTTGTTAGCAAAGGTATGTGGACAACGGGTTATACAGTGTATTGACATGGATTTTGGTAACAATTGATGATAATTTACATTATATATAATGTACAATTTTTATATTACATATTCATATTGGGGCATGGTGTTATAGGAAAATAATCAAAGACAGAGTAGTGGGATGCAGTGAAGCTGATCAGTCCAATAACAGCACATGTCAAGGTCTTCTATTCCTAGGACACCACATCAGTTTTTATTAATTAAAGACCACATCTTTGGTTTTATTCACCTATAGTCACCTATAGACACCTATTGTCGCAGAATGTCAACAAAACGAGTTAGGTCCAATTGCTCTGTGCTTTATAGCAATGTTTCCACACTAACCTCTCTGTGTTCTTTCTCCTGACGTTAATACGGCGAAAAGTGCAACTTATTGAGCATGCTATAAAAATAATCGCATTTACTATAAAACATTAATGTATTATTATCAAATATATGATACAATAAAATATTTAATATACTTAATATATATTTAATACAAACTGTGTAGTTGGAATTGCTCCCAACATTTTCATCTTATTTGATTAAAAAGTTGAGAATTTAACAATGAAGTGTTAGGAAGGGTTTGAGATTATATCAGACTGTTAAGATTATGAAGTCCATGTAAGAACTTGATTTGCCCTTCTTGTACTTCCTCTATCAGCTTTTACCCGAAATGCAAGGATTAGTGTAAATGCTCCTTGCATATTAATTCTTTTCCAGTTGTTTTTCGCTCTCATCATTTGATGGGAATACACAGGACTTAATGTGGTAGAAATATGGAGTAAAGTTCCCATATTTTACAATTTCTTGAACAAGTTACAAGAAGTGTGAGAGGCCCCCCAAAGTAAGCCTTAAGTAATGTATTTTTACATACATTCAAAATCATCATCTTTTTCACTCCTCCTCTAAATGCACCATTTCAGTGTCTATGTAAATGAGCTACTGCTGAGCCAGGTTCCTGCAAAGCCAGGGGAGGGGACCTTCTTATATGAGGTCACAATTAGGGGTGGGGTCGGGGGTTTCTAGTTGGCTTGTTTTGTACCCAGGCAAATGGAAAAAATGAAAAAAGGACAAAAAGCAGGAAATGTTTTTTTCCCCACATTTTTGTATGTACACGCACATACTGAAAACCAATCTGAATGACTAAAAAGTGAATTATGCACAATAGGCCCCATTGAATTGTTCTATTATGTGTTGTTCTGAGCATTGAAAATGTGTAAATGTGATGTGAAATCAGGTTTCTGATGCATTTCTTTTTGTCCTTTAGGCTTTTAAACCACAACCAGGTTTCCACACAAAGCTTTTAGTATGTGTGCCTGGAGGCTTGATAAATTTCTGATAATATTTTGACATAAGGAATACAGTATGTCAATTTTTCATTTTGTTAAGTGGTCAGGCTTTGTTTTTGGTTTGTTTTTTTGGTGATGTATTGACACTTTAAACACTCAAGCAAGCCAATGTAATTTTCTTCTGCATACAGGTTTACTTCCATATTTTTTTAGGCCTTGCCTCGGGAAAGGTCATGAGCAATGTGTCATATTTCTGATGCTACACATATCCTAGTAATATAAAAGAGCACTATGTATTTTCCTTCGCTGTTCTTATGATGCCACCCAGCTGACATCCTTCCAGTGGGTTTGTGTCAGTGAAATTTATCACGATGAATGGTTGAATGATTTGAATTTGCATCCAATTATAATACTAGATCTTTGCTCTGCGAATATGTTACTCATAAAAAAGTAAAACTGTTGGAGCTCCAGCGCTGCGCTCTCTTCCCCAATTTAACTGCTAGTCACAGAACATGGGGTGTGTCCAAAAGAGAATACTGCCTTGATGCTCTGCTGCCTATGTTCTCTATTATGCCAGTCGTCATATAAGTCAGTGCTTTTGATAGCCATGCAATTAGCTGAAGGAAATGGTGTGAAATTTGCTTCAGAGGCAGTGTACGTCACCATGTTGCCAGGTTACTGACATAAATGGTCAGCTGTGAGATCAAGCTTTTTTTTTCTTTTTTTTTTTCTTGCAGGTGAGCCTGGGCACGAGTGACACTGTGTTTCTGTGGATCAAGGAGCCCAGGCCTATGGTGGAGGGACACATCTTCTGCAATCCTGTAGACTGTCTATCCTACATGGCTCTGATCTGGTAAAATAATTCTGCATCAAAATTAAAGGGGGGGCAAAGGTTTGTTTATAATGTATATCTACAGTACAGATGTATGAAATGATGAGAACAAAAGCTAACCACCTTCGCCAATGTTTCACAATGTCAAATGTAACTATAGTAAGCGAAAATTATGATGAGATGGTCTTTAATTAGCAACAAAAAAATAATTGGCAAATTGCTGCGGTATGATAAAGCACTCGACATCACATCTATCCATAACGCACAACTCTACATTACTTTCCTATAACAGCATGACCAGTGTTTCATTTCTCGCATAAACAAATCTCAAACTGATTCCGTGAAGACCAAAATGAGCATGATGTGATCTTTTTCTTAGTACTGGTAAGCAGTCAGGCAATTACATTATGTACTAAGTAAAGCTTAAGAGGATTTATTAACACCTTTATGCAAAGCATTACCGTTGTCTAGACAAAATGAAATAAAAGCAAGCGTGGCTTTCTCTAAATCATGAACTAAAATGAATGGTTTGGTTTCAGCAGCTACTCTAAAAGGAACCTGTTTTTAAGTTGATTTGATGATCAAATCTGTGGTTACTGTAAACAATTATCTCTGAGTTCCTTATGCGAGTAGTAGTGTGTGTGCGTGTGTATGTTGTACTGTGCAAAGATTTTAGGCGGTGTGAAAAAATGCTGCAAAATAAGAATGCTTTATATTAGAAGTGTTAATAGTTTTTATTTTTTTATCAATTATTAAAATGGAAAGCAAATGAACAGAAGAGAAATCCAAATCAAATCAACATTTAGTGTGACTGCTGTTGACCTGCGAAACCAAAATTGACAACAATTCTTCTAGGTGAACTTGCACATGGTTTTAGATGGAACTCAACAGGTACTGTAGGTTGTTTTAAACATCAGATCTTCTGTAGGTGTAGGCTGCTTCACATCCTCCTGTCTCTCCATGTAATCCCAGAAAGACTCGATGATGTTGAGATAAGGGCTCTGTGGGGGACAACCATCATCCTTTCCAGGACGTCTTGTTCCCTATGCTGAAGATGGTTCTTAATGATATTGGCTGTACGTTTGATGTCATTGTCCTGCTGCAGAATAAAGTTGGGGCCAATCAGACGCCTCCCTGATGACACTGTATGATGGATGGGTATCTGTCTGTATTTCTCAGCATTGAGGACACCACAAATCTCCAACTCCATCTCCAACTTGCAAGGAACCTCTACCTTGCTCACATTTTGACTCATTAGTCCAGAGCACCTGCTGCCATTTTTCTGCACACTGATTGTTATGTTTTCATCCATAGTCGAGACGATTAACCTTGTGTCCATGTCTGGGGTATGGCTTTAGGGCCGCAGTTCCTCCATGAAGACCACTTCTTGCCTGAAGTGGGTGGAGCCTGAGTTCCACTGATTTCATCCAGTTCTTTGCTGATGGCACCACTGAACATCTTCCAAGGAAAGTAAGCTTGATGTGTTCTTCACCTGCCGCATTACATTTCCTTGGTTGACCACTGCGTCTACGGTATTCAGCATTTCCAATTTCTTTGTGCTTCTTCAAAATAGCTTGAACAGCACATCTTGAAACTCCAGTCTGCTTTGAAATCGTTGCCTGGGAGAGACATTGTTCCTGCAGAATAACTACCTTGCATGTTGTTGCTGTGCTCAGACTTGACCTTCCACAACTTCATCTTAGTAGCAGAGTTTGGCTGTAACTCATCCAGTTTTAATCCTCCTACACAGCTGTTTCAGTTAATGATGGTGTTTCAACCTACATCTGAAATTGATAATCATTAGCACCTGCTTGGTATAATTGGTTAATTATCCACCTGACTCTGATTCTATAACATCCCTGACTTTCTGCAAGTGTAAGAATTGATGCTGGTGTGAAACCAAAAAGTAGTCACACCAAGTACTCATTTGATTTTAGATTATTTCTTTAAAAAACATCTGTTTGCTCACTTAGCATTTTGTACATTGATTAGAGGAAACATTTTATGTGTATTAATATTTTTTAAAGCATTCTTTAAAAAAAAACAAAAAACTTTTGCACAGTCCTGCACAAACGCAAGCATTGAGAGTGTTAAGAGTATGTGTGAAAAAGCTTGTATTGTTGTTTTCTCATTTAGTAAACGATTTTCATTATGAATTATATTATTGACAAAAACTTGAGTGAAAAATAGAATCCTTAAAAGATTGAAATGAATTTCAGAGTTTCTCGGTATTCCTTATTTGTGTGCACTTGAGTTGGCAAGGACTCCAGAGGTTTGTGCAAAACATTAAAATTCATTTTAGATTAAATCCATTGAATTATCATTATCATTATCGCTTATACTTCAAGAGAAGAAATTAGGCATGAGCAAACATCGGAGCTTTTTTATGCAGCAGTTAATATGGTCAGTGTCAAACACTAACCCTCACTCACTCATGGGCTATGCTGCTTAATGCTTTATACAGGGTAGCGGGGGGTGGTGGTGGGGGGGTGTTGGTGGTCCTGGAGCATGAGGCGGGGTACACCCTGGATGGGATGACAATCCATCGCAGGGCACACACACATACTTTACATGTACACACACACTCACATGCTCATTCACACACTATGGGCAATTTGGGAATGGCAATTAGCCTAATCGGCATGTCTTTATGTATGAGAGAGATAGAAAGTAAAAGTAGCACTTTTTAAAATTCTTTTTTTTTTCCTTCCCCGGTATAATGGTTATACTGTAGGCTGAATTTCTCTTTTCTGAGGACTTTGTAGGCATGCAGCTGCCATGAAATTCAAGTGCTTCCCTCTCTAAATCTATATGAATGGCTGTAGGGAATTATCAAGCTAGCCGCTGATTGAGGCACCAGTAAAGGTCACGCTCACACTGTCTGGAGAAAAGAGCCCAATATGATAGCTGCCATTCCCATATGTAGCCGCAGTCCTTAGACTAACTTCTAGAGTTTTTACTGTTTTTGACTGTTTTCACAGTAGATGTTCTGAAGAAAAATTCCTATGTGTTGATGTACTCTTCCTGCAGTTTCAGATTATGAACAATAGCACTGTTTGATATATCTAGAACCTGTAGTTGGAAAAGTCAACTTGGTTACTGATTTCTAGCCTTCTTCCACTTTTTATGCCAATATGGTCTCTCTTTTCCTTGGCACTTTTTCTCTTCGCTTCTTTTTTTTTTAATCAGCTCAACTCAAATTACCCTTGAAATTAGCCCATTTCCCTGTCTTTACTTCACGGTCCTGGGCTGTTGACAGTGGGTAATAAAAGCCTATAGAAGCATACTGCTGATTAACTTTTTTTTTCTTTCCCCGATGTATGCATTAATGCACTTTTTATGGCCTGCACAAAGGAATCGAGAATTTTTTTTGCCAAATCACAAATGAGAAGAATTATTCAGTTATTGATTAATTTATTTGTTCATGCTCAATCATGAACCAGTGACGCCGGAGCTGTGAGGCAGCAATGCAGCCTGCTGCGCATCTGTGCCACCCAGTGAGAATAATTAATCTAACATGCCTATTCATACAGTACTGTTCAACATTCAGTTTACTTCAGATTGTTTTCCTTTTTGATTCTCATCCTTTGTGATTTACAGTCGGGTCCATAAATATTCAGACACTGACACTTTATTGTAATTTTGCTTCTTCATACTACAACAATGGAGTTGAAGTAAGGCAGTTATAATGTGTTTAAAGAGCTTTAATTTATCGTGTTTTAACCAAAATATTGCGTTAATTGTTTAGGAATATATTATACTTACTGTAGGAACCTGACTGTATTCTGTGCAAAGCCTTGTGTAAATGTAAACTAAAACAGCAGCTAAATAATAAGTGAAATGAAATATATTATCTGTACATTTTTATTTTCTGCTTAAGTGGATGGGATAAAGACTGTTATTGCTAATAAAAATGCATCCGTGCACAAACACGAAACTGATTGCAAACATAAGCTTTTTCCTCCAAATACTCCTTATGGGGCATATCTAAATGAAATCAACATGCATAGCTGGCACTAACTGGCTGCACTATTTTGTTTAATTTCCACCTATTTTTGTCCTGATTATTTAGCGATTTTGTATGCCTCAGAAGGGATAAAAAAACAACCTTACCGTAAATGCAAACTGTCGTCACAAACATCCATCCATCCATCTATGTGTGTGTGTGTGTGTGTGTGTGTGTGTGTGTGTGTGTGTGTGTGTGTGTGTGTGTATATATAATGTCTGAGTGCTACCATTACACACGATTCGAGTGTATGGTCAACACACTGCCACTCCTCATGCTGTTTCAATGTGTGAAATGCACCATCGCTGTATATGTTTTGCTACAGTGCTCGCCCTATCATCCGAAGATCGCGAGTTCGATTCCCGGGTGATGCTATAACCTCTTGCAGCCAGAGGTCTAGAGAGAGCTGATTGGCCGAGCTCTCTCAGACAGGAGGGATGAGAGGTACTTAGTGCTCCCACATTAATCACGGCTCTACAGCCAATCAGAGCGTCTGTGAGCTCACGCAAGCGGAAGGAGCGGATAGCGCTGTCCTCCGAGTGTGTTACGCCACCCGCTACGTGAGTGAGCAGTTCGAAAAGATGCGGTCGGCTGGCGTCACTTGGTTCGGAGGAAGCACGTGATAGTCTTCGGCCCTCCCGACTGAGTGGTAGTAGTAGCCCTAATGTAAAGTAGGGGAGCCCCCTAGTGATGGGGAGGAATTCGACATGACTAAATTAGGGAGAAAATCGGGGGAAAATACAAAAAAAAAAAAAAACGCTGAAGGTCTCCAAAATATGCAATAATCTTCTCCAGGTAATGTTGAGATGTATCTGCTACTCAAGATCTGTAAAGCCTTCATAAGGTGCATTTGACAATACTGTTCTTGCAAGAACTATTTCAGACAGGCTGACCTCCGTGTCTTAAAATAACAACTGACTGTTTTTGTTGTTTACATAATTACCTAATTTCATACTGTATTTGAGCTGTACTGTATGGATGTGTGTATATATACAGTACATATATGCACACACCCCCACCACCACCTAATGAATATGTTATAGGACCACCTTTTTAGCCGCACGACTTTTAGGGTATGTCTCTACCAGCTGTGCTCATCTACAGAGTGAAATTTTTGCCCATTCTTCTTTGCAAAATAGAGAAGCTCATTAATATAAGTGCATGTCTCCTTTAGAGCTACAGACAGCCTCAGGTCTAACTCATCACCTGTTTCTTCTTTTTAGCTATAAGAATGGCTCTCTGACTAGAGAAAGGATCCGTAATGAGTGTGCTGGAGGATCATGGGAAGATTTCTCCACTGCCCTGAGGGCCAGCCCCATAGGGAACAATGGAAACATAGGTGCCTGCCCTTCCACATAATTTGTTTAACTGATTTATAAACATCAGTCATTATAAGCGCATCCTATGAGTAATTTGATAAACATGCTTGCTTCGCACATCATTCGCTGATTTAATTATGAACATTTTGTCCAGACGTGGTCATGCCCTGCAGAGCGATGCCACAGTCCCACAGGAGCCATGCTGTGAATAAATGGTGATAAATGAATTAGGTCCAATCAGTTGCATTCTCATGCTGCGCTTTTTTTTTGTTGTTGTCACATTTCAGGAATTTATTTTGATGCAGTGGAGATCACACCTTCAGCGGTTGGGATTTACAGATTTGATCAGCATGATAGAAAAGTAAGTAGCTTTAAAGGGTAACAGTGTGATTATATTAAATCATATTCTGCAACGTTTCCCCTAGAAAATGTTTCAGGCATGGTGGCAAGAGGATGATGGAACCTTTGCATGTATGCGCTAAAATATGTGTCTACGTATTTATTTCTTGCATGGCGCTAGACATTAGGTTGGCAATTTCCATAATTGTACTACAGTACAGAGGAGTGCTGATTTGGAGAGGCCAAGCTCTTTAGCCAATAATATTTAGCAACACCTTTTTCTGTTCTAACATAGCAGTTCTAAGTTACTTAGGTTTAAAATAAACCAAGCAAAGTTTTTACATAAAACAAAATATGAAAAGGTAGTGCCATGTTTATTAATGTTTATTTGGTATTAAAGTGTAGCCACATTACTACACCTTAGACTTTTACAGTATACCGTATTAAAGTTAAGTTAAAGTTAAGCTTTAAAATCAAACTGTTAAGCCTTTATTTGTCACATATCCATCTGAAATTCTTCCTAAAAAGTAAAATTCTTCCTTCGTATATCCCAGAGTAGCTGGGGGCAGAGCGTAGGGGCAGTCATGGTACAGCACCCCTGGAGCAGATAGGGTTAAGAGCCTTGCTCAACTGTACCTGGTGGAGATGGAGCTTGAACTGCCAACCTCCCTTTTAGGAACTTGGTGACCGTCCTGGTAGAATTATTAGGCGCTGTTTAAAAAATTATCCTGTCATGTAGGCATGGCAGGGGGCTCGTTGGCATGGCATGACACTATGGTTGCTATACATAATAAACATTAAAGGTTAATTTAGTTTGATAATTAGCTGTTCTGTCATTTTGTGTCGTTAATTTAAGCCGGGCATGTTTACATTTGTTACAAATGACACCAAGTTGAATAATAATATACTGTATACCAGTCAGAATTAGCCATCTGCTCGCTTTTTATCTAACTACACCAAAGGTCACTTCTTCAAAACTGTAGAATCTACATAGGATTTATTCTGTATTTATTGATTCTTTTTGTGTGTGTTTGTGTGGTAATAGTGAGTAGCATTCCAAACCTTTTTAAATTGTGAAAGAAAGGTGCATTAGCAGACTGTCTGCCCTAAGACTGAGATTTTCATCATCTACTGTACGTCTAGAATTGTAAAAAAAAAAAAAAAGCTTTGTCTAATTAACACATTTACACATTTATATATAACTTTTATTTCGTATATTTATTAATTATACATCAGCATATTAAAAGCCAAGACTTTTCTCATTTGTAATAAAATCTCATGCTGTTATACATTAAAAATGCTGACAATAAAATGGATCTGATCTTGCCGAGCTTCACTAGCAGAAGTCATGACCCTAGAAATGGCTAATAAGCTCCTGTTCGCTGTGTGATTACAGGCAGTTAAATGAGCAGAAAATTAAGCTCAGTTCATTAAACTGGCCTCAGTTTGCACAATGTGGCAGTACTTTAAGATGGCATGCTCTTTTTAGATTTTTAAACTAGCTAGATGGGTGAGAGTAGGAGGGAACGCTGGACTAGGACTGTGTCCAAAATGTACCAACACACAATGTTCATGCACATGAAATGTAAAACCAAAGTGCTGTTGAAGTGTTATTCTGCTATTCCAACATGAAATTGCAGGGCAATGCCAGTATGTGAGAGTGCTGTATGTCACAAAGCCCTATAGTTCTTATCAGACAGAAAAAAGATGCGTTTGAGTAAGAAGCTGTTGTAAAAATCTTTGTCTGTTGCTTAGTATTAATATTTTTAACATATTAAGACTAGATGCGACATACAGTGTGCATCTTTAGGACTGGGTGTTCTGACTCAAGACACATGACCCATAAACTGTGTCGTGATTTGCTGAAATGCATGTAGAGAGGCTGAAATGCATATATGCATATTTTTGTATCTACAATCTTACGCAAAAGTTTAGGCACCCCTTGATAAATAACAAATTTTGGTGATTTTTTTTAATTGAAAAGATGTTAACATAGTGTCTCTTCTGGAGATGGAAAAAGTGCACAATATTTTCAGCAAACTTTGTTCAATTTATGACATAAAAAGTAACTATGCACCAAAGATAAAAACATTATTGTGGCACTGTGCAAAAGTCTGGGCACCCTACATAATCAGTATTTAGTAACGCCTTCTCTGGCGGATATCACAGCTTACTAACGTTTTTTATAGCAAGCTAAAAGTCTTTCAGTACTTGTACCTGGGATTTTCTGACATTCTTCCTTGCAAAATGCTTCTAGTTCTGTAATATTGTTTGGTCGTCTTGCATGCACAGCTCTTTTAAGATCTACACACAAATTTTCAATGACATTTACATCAGAGGACTGTGATGGCCATTCCAAAGTCATCAGGTTGCGTCTCTTGAGGTATTCCATAGTGGATTTCGAAGTATGTTTAGGATCATTGTCCTGCTGTAAAAGTCGTTCTCTTTTCAGCTTCAGTAATATATATATTTTTGCAAATATGCAAATATTGTGCATTTTTTCCTTTTCCAAGAGGGACTGTGCTAACATCTTTTCAATCACCAAAATCTGATATTTATCAAGGGGTGGCCAAACGTTTGCATAAGACTGTGTGTGATTTTTTTTTTTTTTGTTAGCACGCTCATCCTGCAAAAAAATTTAAAGTTGCACTAAACCAAGCAAAGGGGTCGACGCTGATGCAGAGTACAGCAGTTACTGGGATGGAAACAAGAATGACTTTAAGCCTTGACATACCTGTGACTGCGACCATAACCCGCTAGCCAAGCCTCAGGAGCGAAACTCCATCCAGCAACAAGCGGAAACCTGAACCATTAAAGCAAATGTAACCTTTTACTGGGCAGTGTGTCACTATGGATATTCTCCAGCTAGTAGCAAGTAGATTTTATTGGTGACAACAGAAATGGCTTCTTTAGACTAGTTTCCCCCATAGCCACGGCTGTCTGGATTTATCTAGACATTCCTAGAGATCGCATCAGTCCATTTCGAGGACATGAAGAGCCTTGTACTAGATGCTTGTGGAACTGTTTGTGTGAACAGATAAAGGGACTCTTAAAAAAGAAAATACAGAGCGAGCAAGCTTCCATGGGCTAACATGAATTCTGATTTAAAAGGATAACCTTGCTTTCTGTGTTGAGCAGGACACTAAGGATGTCATGGTGGTGTCTGATTACTATGATCCTACTGAGTTCAGGGTTAATGATGAGAAGGAGTTTTAATGGTCCATCATCATGCCATTTCAACTACCAAAAGCTCTGCAAGGTGTGAATTTGCTGCAACAGATGGGTCTGATATCACTTCCAGAATTCTTCGAAGAAATAGTGGCAGAGGCTTATTATCTTCTCTTTGTCTGTATGATGCTACAAGGCATACATTACTGAAAGAACATACACAAGATTGGCTACAAAGAGCGGCTAGAGGATCTGGCACAGGATCTTGTTTCCCCAGTGACGGCAAGGAGTGCTCCTCAACGGATAGTACCTGAGGAAGCCATTTCCGAGCATGACTGGGTGAAACTCCTTCAAAAGAAAAGTGTCAGCAGGGAATGTGAGCTGCCAAGAAGTGGCACTGATGCACCTGCTGTGCCACCATCTACGGCTGCAGGTATACTATAGTGAAGAGGCTGTAGGCATCCTGTGGCAACATCTTCATTGACATGATAATATGACACAGATTAACAGTGTGCACTGAACAAACTGTGATGTAGGTATATAGTTATAGTTGTTGCATTTCAAAACGGAACCGGAACCCAGAGGCACATTTGTTAACATTTTCCGTTACTTTGTTTCAACTTTAAAGGTTGAGAAATCAAGGTTTTACTGAATGTTGACAATTCTGTTAAGCATTTTGCAAAAATGGATACCATCTAGGTAAAAAGTTTTCTCAGTATGCCACGGCCATGATCAAAATGCCCTGATTGACGGCTGAAATGCTGGCCTCCCAGGAACTCCTTTAATGATCTGAACATGTAGCGGTGTTAAAGTACAGTACACGTATCAACATTTTAATTCTAAACTGGTGAAATAGAAACCTGCTGAATGATTGATTGTTGATAAAAATGGTACAGAATGAAAGGATTTGGTTGTACACAGTATATACAGTATACGCAGAGTGTTCAAGGACTTTTGATATTTAAAAATACAGTTATGAGAGTTAAAAACTACCTTGATTTTTCTATATACTCCCTTGATACATTAATGCACTTATTCCAGCTGCTAATTAGGGCCCAGATACTATCGAGGTAGAAAGTTTTCACAGTACACTGGAGCCTTGATCAGACTGCTTGCTTCACGTCTGAAATTCTGGCCTCTCAGGAACTCCTTCAATCATGCAAACATGTGGGAATGGCTTGGAATGAGGTCAGGACTGTATGCAGGATGTGGCAATAACTCCAAGCTAAGTTCCTGTAATGTGAAAGCGGTGCTGGTGAATGTTTTATTGTGCTGTTCCAACAGACGTACAGTACAGTATGTGTAAGTTATCAGTCGCCTGCAGTGGGCTGTGAGCCACCTCAGCCAGGATTGTCATTCACAGATTTATTGCCATTTCTGAAATATTAGCACCATTCAAATGTTTTATTGCAGCTACAGTAAGAGACTCATCATTGTCCTGTCCTTGAAGTCTTTGGATCCATCACAGGTCCTGGTTTGACGTAACGCTCCTCGTATTAATGATGCGTTGCATATGTACATTTTTGTTTTTGTTGCCGTTTGATAAAAGCAAAGAAAAAGTTCTGCAGGTAATGGAATCACTGTAATGTTTGCACGGACTGGTTTATTGCTTGATTTAATGACTGATCTTTATTTCTAAAGAGTTTTTATTATTTGAAATCATATTTAAAGCGTCTTTTAAATACTTTAAATAGGGTTTTTCATGATGTGTTAATTCCTGATTTATGCGAGGTGCTTTTACTTATCTTCCTCAAAGATCTTTTTTTTCTTCTTTTTATTTTAAGCTTCCATTAGTAGCCTGTGTTCATCTCTACTAATGTTACCCTTGTACTTTCTATGAACTGCTGAGATTATCTGTCTCAGGATACAAGTTACCCTTTCTCCACTGATCTGAGACTGCCATCCACTCCTCTGAGTGTAATCCCACCCATTTTCAAACAAGCCTAAAAACTGCCCTTGGATCAGTAAAAACGGGTCGTACTAAATGGCAGGATTTAGAGATGCCTCGTGGTGTGAGCTGGGGTCACTGCTGCTGTCGAGATTCTCTGTGGGAACGCCGGGGCAATGAAAGTGCTCTTTGTGGAAGCAAGAATCAGCCCTGTATCCATCCTTAAAGCCTGCCTTTGTGTTCTGGTCCTGCACAGGTATCTGCCTTCACCCCGGAGGTGGAAATTCGAGCCCTGGTTGAAGGACAGTTCCTGGCAAAGAGGGTGCATGCCGAAAAGTTGGGTTATAAGATTAGTAAGTTTTCTCAATCTCATACAGACTGTATTTAATCTGTCGCCTTTCTCCAGATGTCTTTTTCCTCCTCCTCTTTTGTCTTGTTTCTTTTCCCTTCAGTCCATCTCACTTTATATAGCTTTGTGCGTCTATTGTCCTCTTTATCATTGCACGTATATACAAGTTCTAAAGTTTGAGTCACTGGGTTCTTGGAGGAATTCAGGCTTATTCCACAGCTCAAAGCTCTGCTAAGGCCCTGAATGAAGTGACCTTCATTCCTTCATTTCTCTTCATCAAGAGAGCTTTATTATTTGTCAATAGTAGTTTTACTGCCACATTTATTTTTTCATATAAAAAAAAATCACACACTCGCTAGCTTTTACCTTTTTGTGTTGTTATTTTGTTAATTTTTCCCTCCCCTATTATGTCGAAGCAGAAATCACAGCGAGGGTTATTACTTTACAGGTAGGGAAGCTTGCAGGCAGACAGCCGGCGAAACACACACTTTAATTAAAGTGTGATCAGGTGCTGAGAGACAAGAATTTTCTCCCAGTCTCAGAGAGATTGCCCTGAGTGCTACCCAACCTGTTTGCGGTTTGTCCCTGCTGCTGCCGGAGCTGTTTAAAATGCAATCACACCTTCTCCGCCTCACATCTTCTCCGAAATGTACAGCCGGTCAGCAGCTCGTCGTCAGCAACTTGGGAAAATCTCTCCGAAATTAGAACAGCATTGGCAAGATTTCCAGAAATTAACTTGACTGAAGAAAAACTCTTTGCAGAAACTTCTTGCTTATGTAAGTTTGATTGACACAGACGAAGCAGACATGCATGAAATCACGGCCTGTCAAAGCGATTAGATGCCATCATTGCATATTATTTCTGAATTGTGCTCCGCTTTCTCATTCGATTCATTTTTATATGCTGCTGATACATGATGATTTAGTTTTTGTTCTGTTTTAAATTATACACCATGCCCACAGTACATTGCAAGCTCATTTTAAACCCATATGTCCAATGGGTTTCATTTAATGAGAGGGAAATGATTTCCTACTCCCAAGTAGTGTGTCAGCAAACCGTTCACCCCGTCTTTAGGATACGAGTCAAAATTTCGGCAACGCCACATTTATATGTGTGTGAGAGAGTGTAATTGGCCCTGCTTTCTGGAGAGGAGTGATGCCGTTCCTCTGTCCTCTGTCAGTCAGAAGGACACCAGAGAATTAAGCTGTCCTTTTTCCGGTTATGTTTTAGAGCAAGCATGTGTTGACCTTTACCGCCTTGCAGTCGATAGCTATTGTGTTTGGGGAGAATTATTTATTGGCAATTTTGTGATTTTATAAGGAAATTAACATTTAAAGTTGTAGCTGAAATTGAGGCAAGATTGCTGTACAGGAAAACTACTTGGGTTGGTGAAAGACACAAGACAGACTGTCTAAAGGCAAAACATTAAAATACATTTTCGAAGCGCCCTCCAGAATTATTGGACCCCTCATGAAAACCAGTAATATTCGGAATTGTGTAACAAACAGTGGCGTGGTGGCACAGTGGCGTAGTGGTTAGCACTGTATCCTTGGGTCCCACAGCCAAGGGGTCGATTACCTCCTCGGTTCTTTGTGCTAGGATTTTGCATGTTCTCCCCGTGCTTGGTGGGTTTCCTCCGGGTTCGTCAATTTCCTCCCACAGTCCAAAGACAGTCTCCTGGGATACAGTAGGCTCCAGGCCCCTGTGATCCTGTGCAGGATAAGCAAGGAAGATAAAGATGAAGCGATTTAACATGTCTACAGTCCCATGTTTGTAGATCAAGAAAGATTTTCTAAAGAGAGACGATTTATTTGCTCAGATTAAAAGTAGTTCGTTTGTCATCATTCAGTTTGACCCACTTATTTTTGAGATAAAACTATCCTACGAAAAAAGGAAAAAAAATCTACCAAAATCAATTCTCACTGGAACTAAAGATAAATCTCTGATCCCATTTTTTTAATGAATTATTAGAATTTATTAGGTGTATTTTCATGAAGGGTGCCAGTACATCTGAACTCATAAGAAACGTTGACCTATTTTAAGGGGCTGGTTCTTGAGAACTAAATCATTAATCAGAATTGTAAAGTAGGAAATCAATATCACACAGGCATAAGAATGTATGGAAATGAAATCTCATTCATGTCACATCTATTCCTCATAAAAACTCTGAAGCACTAAGGTGCCCGGTGCTCTGTGCTATAGTTTATACCCAAGACTGTTTCATATTTATCAGCTTGCAGTGAATTTTTTTTTTCCTTCCTATGCTGAATAATAAACCAACTGACCAGCAATCAGGGGATTATTTTTCTCCAAAATGCTGCCAGCAAAAGGCATATTAGTGAAGTTTTTTTTTCCCTTTTCCATACTAGCAGTTTGTCTATTGATTTATGCTCAGGGTGATTTGACATTTTGCCTTGCTGCAGGGTTTTTATCTGGGGGTGGCAGCAAGCTGAAATCTCTCTCTGCTGAAGGTCAGCTGGACTCTGACGGGAGCATTTTTGCTAAAACTATTGCTCACTGCTGTCTATTGATAGCTATTAATAATGTACTCTGTGGCTGAGGATTCACTCATAAGTGTTCAGCAATATGGTGTACGCTTTATAAATTATTCCATAAACAAGGCTTAGAGAGAAATGTCCGTCTTTCAGAAAGTATCATTGTTTTTGACACATCACACTATATATTAAACATGTTTTATTACGGCGGATGTACTCCATCAGCATGGGACGCTGGTTGAGAATGACCCATTGAGATCATGATTAAACATACAAAAGTGCCATCACTCCTCATATCCACTGCTTTTTTTCCCCCCAGCTTGTTTCTTCACCCCCCTGATGGGGCATATGTGCTGTAAATCCATCTCTTAGTTAAGGGACATTGATTCTCCCTGCAGTCCTGCTGTTGCTGTAAATTATTCACCGTGCTCTTTGATCTGTGCTGGCCACTTACTCAGGGACGAGTGTGTGGCCTCTCTCCATCTCTCTCTCTCTCTATCTCTCTCTCTCTTCCTTATGCCCTCTCCCTTTCATTCTCAAGCATCCACATCCACATGCAGGCAGATGTCCGAGCTATAGTTGCATGACTGTCAAAACTTCAGTTCTGCCACAACATTAAGATTAATCCGGACAGTCATGAAGGCAACGAGATGATTAAAAATACAAAATGCACACGATAGTACAACTGCACACGATAACAATAGAAACCTGACTAAATTACCATTTATTATCATTTTCTCAATTGTGTGTGTTGACAGTGTCAGTGTCCCGGGTTATCTCATGCTGATACACACTCATGCTAGCTGACAAAGCTGTGGCAATTTTCTAGAATGATGTAAACTGTAAAGGTAGTTGCCATGTACCAATTGTCTTTAATATTTAAAAATGTTTTCAGGATATTGCCGGTAATACATTTGCTGTAACCTTGCCATCCATACAGAGGAAATGTCATTGCTGGATGATGCTCAGCCACATTCCACCGGGTCATTTGCTCCTTTTTGGGCCAGATCATAAATTTTTTATTAGATAATAAAAAAAATCAAATATAAAATGATGGCGCAATTACAATAAATTATATTATACATTATATTAAGAATGGATAATATAATTTATTGTAATTGCATCATAGCTATTTGAGCAAATTAATCTGATTTGCATATGGTGCCAATATTATTTACAGATCGCAGCTTGGTTTTGATCATATTTAAGGTTTCAAATATCCTAAGTATTTTGACAAAGATACACCAAAAACCTATAACATCTTTGGTTTTGCAAAAGTCTAATTTGCATATTAAGAATAAGACCAGGTCATAAATGGGAAAGAAGTTTGTCTATGGGACAGTTTTCAGTTTATGCACCAAAAACGCCACCACTGTCAGACTGAATGGGCTCACCTCTCTCACCCGAGGAAGCAGCTTGGCATTGGACCTCTAATATGAGTTTTTTATGACTTTTTTTTATTTTATTATAGCAACAGATCTCTAGAAGTGCAAGTCTACAGTTTCCAGGTGCAATTATTTATTGATCGCCACTGAAACTGATTTGAATAATCTTTGTTTAGTTCAGCAAGCTAGTTTTATGCTGCAGTCAAATTAAGTTTGCCATTCCGCCATCAGTTACCGTTAGGAACCAAGGAGGGCGTAGGCTAACACATGCTTCCTCTGATACTCCTGATGGCGCTTACTATTGTACATCTATTTAAACTGTTGCTTCTGGAGATCGCGAGTTCGAATCCCGGGTGATGCTGTAACCTCTCACAGCCGGAGGCCTAGAGAGAGCTGATTGGCCAAGCTCTCTCAGAGGGGAGGGATGAGAGGTACTTGGTGCTCCCACATTAATCACGGATCTACAGTAAATCAGGGACGTTTGTGAGCTCACGCAAGCGGAAAGAGCGGATAGCGCTGTCCTCCGAGTGTGTTACGCCGCCCCCAACGGTGCGTGAGCGGGCAGTTTGCAAAGATGCGGTTGGCTGGCGTCACGTGGTTCGGAGGAAACATGTGATAGTCTTCAACCCTCCAGACAGTGGTAGTAGTAGCCCTAATGTGGAGCCCCCTAGTGACGGGGAGGAATTGGACACGACTAAATTAGGGAGAAAATCGGGAAGAAAAAAAAAAACTGTTGCTTATGCATTCTTAGGCAACGGCATAGATAACACACTCGGAAGAAAGCGATATATCGGAGTGGTAATAGTGATGCCACTCAGGAATCTGTACCACATGCTATAATTGCATCTAATTTCACGTACAGAAATAATTAGCTCTTAATGATGTTCTTGTAACAACATTAGATGGTCAATGAGACTCAAAGCCTGTATTTAAGATTATCGTGCAGTTTTAGCAAAGACTGACTTTTTCATTTACACACATTACAGTACAGCGTGTTGTGATTTTAGTTGAAATAGGATATGCATTTGCAAAAGTCAGTTAGTCTGTTGTGCTGCATAGACAAACCTGGTTCCGAGTCAGACAGGCACCAATGATGAACATTATATTTACATCTCCTCGTCTGTTTTTTTTTTTTTTGCTTCTGTATTCTATTATCGGCAACGTCTTTGCTCTAATCAGTGATACAGTGTTCAGTCATAATAACAATGCATTCACCTGGCTGTGTAGCACATGTTCTATTGTTGGTATTTTTCACATGTATGAGAGAGGCATACACTACTACAAACGCACTCACCTGGTGTTTGTTCTCTCCTAAAGTAGAAGGAAATAAATAAGAATAAGAGGATTTTCATAGTCTGACTAACTGCCTCGTTTTTTTTTTCCCCTGTTCATTTCTGTTTTCTGTGTGGGAGAGTGCACTTGGCTTTCCGACCTGAAATCTGGCAGAAATAGAACTGTTTAAGTGGAGGTGTAAAAAAAACACGAGCAGAAGATTTCACAACCATTCTACAGTAAGCGTGTTCAGTAAATCCCTCATTTGGCCTTACTGTCTCTTTCAGGATATTAACACAGTCAGTCTGTTTTGAAAGATCTTCAAAGCTGTGAGACACATAAGACATGTTCTCAGTAGGGCCCCTTAATCTATATGAATAAAAGAAAGGTTTTGCTTGTGCAAAGGTTTTGTAGAAAGGTTTTTGTCTGCACGTTCAATAATATCTTTATGTTTCATACAATGAAGAACCAGAAACCAGTCTTAGAAAAATTTCTGTCTGTATGGCTGCCCAGCCAGAATATTATCACAGCATGATGCAAAACTGACTGGACAGAATTTAATGAAACTTTGGCAAGAGTTATGTAAGTATTTGCCCCAAGTTAATTGTGTCATAAATAAAATCAAAACGTTGAGTAGAAGTGAAGTTATGAGCAGTTGTGTGCCAGATTACGTCACAGCATCCAGCATTTTCTTTTTTCCAATTTAGTGCTCCGGGTGGGCGTGGCTATACGCATCACTCAACAGAGCTAATCAACAGGATAGTTTACCTTGTATAGATAGAGTATGCAGAAATCACGGTACTGTACCTACAAGCCGCTTAGAAACAGAAAGGAATGTGCGACATGGGACAACATGGCTCCAAAAAAAAAAAAAAGTGGTAATAGTGAAATGAGCTGAGTAATATGAAAAACTGAACTTTTAAAGGTGAAAGGACAAATTAATGTATGTTTATTCTTCCTGCAGGAAATTTTAATCCAGTCTGTCTTACATGTTCTGAAACTGCTATGAGATGTACTGTAACACGGGTCATTAGAGCAAACATATCCTCTGCAGGTGAAAAATACTCAAACCAAGAGCGCAGTGTTGTGCGCTAAAATGCCCCCAGGATTACCTTGGATGATAACCCCCATGGATTACCTACACTCTAAAAACATGTATTACAACATCATTTTATTACCTGTATAAATAAAAGAAAGATCTTCTCTGTACAGTACATTGGCAAGAACTCACACATTGAGTTCTGTTTACGTCTCTGAGTATGTTTCATACATTGGAGGACCAGAAAACATTATGCAAAACTTTATTTTTTTACTTTTGCAGTACTGTACTTGGATATCTGCCTGAAGTTTAACCTTGAACCATAAGTGAAATCAAAATGTTGAGTAAAAGCAATGAACAGTTATGTGCCAGATTCAATAATCTACTGTAAAATAAGCTACTAATAAGCTACTTGCTCAGTGTAAACATACACCTGCACCAATAGATATTAATTAGAAAAGCTAAACTGAATATTTTTACTGGGATTAGTGGATATTTTCACCACTGAAATAACAGCGCTGAAGTCGTATAAGTGAATTTTAACAAAGCGTACCATACTCAAACGTACAAAATTGTATTTCTTTGTGTTAATAAGTTAGGGAGAGAGTTCTGCAGTACAGAAAGACAGGCAGACGTACTGTACATGGCCGTCAACTTTAAATAATATCACTAATTACTTTAAAGGAGCAGCTTATTTTACGTTGAACCTTTTACCTATTTCTACAAACTCTTTTCCCGTCAATGATGGGTACTTCATATGACGCACTCACTTTATTCAGAGATAGGTAAAAAAAAAAAAAAAAAATTCCCTGTAGTCTTAGGAGATTTGTGTTCTTCGCTGACAGGACTGTAACTTGATGTGGTCTTCTGATGTTGTAGCTCTTCCGCTGCTAGAGTTGACATGCTGTTTTGATACTTTTCTGCTCGCCACGCTAGTCAAGAGTGGTTATTTGAGTTACCAAAGCATTTGTCAGCTCCAACAAGTCTGGTTTTCATCTCTGTTGTCTCTCCTCAACAAGGTATTTCCACCGGCAGAACTGATGCTTGCTAGATGTTTTTTGTTTTCAATATTCATGTTTCGGATGCAAATGAACAGTTTCTGAAATACTCAAACAAACCTGTATAATATGAACAACCATGCTTCGGCCAAAATGATTGATTATCTAATTTTCCTTTATTGTGGTGGTTGATGTAATATTAACTGAAGCTGTTGTCCTGTGTATGCATTTTATGCTTATTGCCTCCTGTGACTGAGCATAGAGACTATTGTTTCTTTTTACATTTGGTAGAAAGCTGTTTAGATAGACAGCTGTGCTCCCATAATTTAAAACTGTCCTTCTCAGACTGTACTGTACTGACAGCTGTCTTATCAGGTTTTCATAAACTGGGTGTGTTTAAAGGCCACATTTTGGACAGAAACTACCTCCTCTGTAAAGGTAAATTTGTATCTCTTGCAATCTTGATGAAAATAATGGACAGACCTGTTACTTTGAATTCTGTAACCCAGCAAGTCAAGTACAATATAGTGATAATAATAATATAAATTGTAAAAAAAGATTAGCCTATTTGAGTTTTTAAGTAATGATCTATTTAAACATGCCTAATCCTGCGTGGTCAGTTTTGTCTGAGTTACAGATGGATCCCAAATAAAGTAGAACTGAGATAAAGCGTAATAGTCATAATCAAGGCAAATTAATTACTCAAAGACAAATTGATTACCCATCATGCTTGCCAAGAAAAGCATCCCAGGTCTACAAGTGATTTGGGTGCTGATACATTTTTGTACACCAGCACATAAAGGAGGTGCTTTAATTGATCAAATATTTTTGCATATAGTAATACTCTGTGTAAAGAGTTTTAGTATTGCAATCCACTGAATGAATGTGATGTTTCCACAAGCCTGCACACACGCCGTACTTTATGGATTCCCTTCGATTCCTAAAGATGAGAGAGGCAAAAATAAATGGCTCAGTGCAGCTCCATGCTTACTTTACAGCCCTGTTTGTCAATAGTAATAGCCAAGAGATTATTGACTGCGCACCGCCTGAAGATAGAAAAGATGTCTGCTTTTTTGCTCATAATCAAAAATCACATTTATAGACGTTCTGAATAGAGATATTCATATGTTCAAGGCTTCCAGCTCTGCTACTATACTGTACTGTATATCTTCAAACTGGCTCTTAATGCATATTAATGTTTAGACATGTAGACAATGTTTAAACATAAAGGATAATAGTTTCAAGAGAAAACAGTTTCTCTTGTCGGAAAAAAACTTGCATGAACTCGTTCATGTTTTTTATATATATATTTTTTTAATTCACATTTTTGCAGTACAACCTATATACTGTATATTTTCTGTCTTTATGTTAGTCTCAACTCCTACATGGTGGTGGCTTTTATTTCATTTCTGTCCTGACCTTTGATGTACATCAGTCATTGATGGTCATTGAAAGAGCACGAATGCAGCAACAAATCAATCGCGGTTGCGCTTCGTTCTTATTGGCACCCCAAGGCTACACTTGTTCATCAGATTTAATACTGCATGGAAAGGGATGATGATAATGCACTGTAAGAAGGTGAAGTGCCATGGTGAGGTTTGTAGCATTTGCTGTGGCTGTAGTACAGTAGGAAGTGACAGCTGTGTGTGTGTGTGTGTGTGTGTGTGTGTGTGTGTGTGTGTGTGTGTGTGTGTGTGTGTGTGTGTGTGTGTCAAAGTCAGAGGTGGTAGAATATCTGAATTTTTTTATTCAAATAAAAATGCAGATATTTATTGAAATGCAAACTCAGGCTAACCAACATCTTTATTCCTGTTCTCTAATTTATTCTTAGGATAATAATTAGAATAATAATAATAGACTAATCAGAGAAATGGATAATTTTCCTTTTTGATATGTAGTAATTTTACAACACTTGTTACGTTTAACTATATCTATCACTTCGCATCACTGGTGTTCTAACAATCATCAGTTGCACTAACTCTTGGTCACAGCGTGGCAGAACGTACAGTAGGTCGGTACGGTCCGCAGGGCAGAGGAGAGTGCAGCTATGTGCCAAAAACCACATTCAAAACCAGTCACTTTCAGCAAGACAACATAATAATATAATAATGCTCGTAATGTCAGCTTAAATAATAAAGATAAAATATATCAAATAATAAAAATAAATTTTTAATAAAGTTGTTCCAAAAAACGCTTTTGAACTATTGGTGTTGTTCTGTTCACGGATAACGTAAGCTACAAAGCAAACTAGCTCATACTTTGACGCTGAATCTCAAATCCCTCTCTAACCCCTGATCAAAGGCACTACTTAGTGTGTGGCACAAGTGCATGTACTGTACACACTAGGGCACTAGCTTTCCGTTTCATGCTATTTGTGATTCAACCCTGGAACGGATATTCTAAAGTGCAATAAGTGGAAATAAAGTAAAGTTTCTCAGGACTGTTCACCATCTCCATGGTTTATTTTCCTCAACTTTTGCCTACATGCCACCCGTAAAAATGTAAAACTACAGCGCTTTCAGCTCTGTTAATTACACTAGCTGTCGGAAGCTAATTGTCGATCTCTGGCTGAGCACTGGTTCCACCAGGATATGTGTAGGCCAAGCAAAATAACTTTCGATAATAAATGGTGTTTGTCTAACTGTTATCACACGTGAGGTCGTGCCACGCCCCCTCGTGCCTATGACTGCATCACAGCTGTGCTGATATTCATTACAACAGCACTCCCTCTCGTGCGATACTGATGAATAAAGTTTTACATGAAAAGAAATCCGACTTTGCTTTTTGTTGGTTTCAAGCTTTAGTCAGGGTCCTATTTTGATTTTCAGGCATACTACTGTAAATCAGTGCTTATTTTAAAACAGTTATGACGTCTTTAAAAATAAAAAGATACCGACTATAAAAGTACTGTAATGCTAAGTTACTAAATCTGTACGTATATAAGAAAACATTGCCATTTTCAAAGTGACACTTTCACGCATGCTAAATTTTATTGTGAATGCAAAATTAATCAGTGTGTATTCCCACACTGCCCTGCATTTTGCACATTTAGGTAGAATCAGAACAAATTGCATATTCATAAAGCTAAATATGCCAAACCAGCCAGACCTGTTCATTTGCTCATCTGAAAGCCCCAGTTCTCCCAAGATCCTGTTACTAAAGCAGCTCGCGTGTAATTTTTGAAAGTGTTTGCATGTGTTTTTAACGAGCTGTGAATATTCTTTAGGGGGGTGTGCATGTCCGTTAAGACCACATAGTGCTATAAATTTAGAGCAAGGTTGTCATTTCGGCTTATGGTAGAAACAGCGAAGCTAGTATATGAAATGTTTAATAGGTTGCGTGTGTACGAGTAAACTGTCCAAATGGTGTATCTTTGAGGCCTTGCTTTAATATATATATATACATTTTACTTGCAGTTCAAGGAACAAGAGTCTTGGCAACAGGAGGGGCTTCGTGTAACAAGGACATACTTCAGGTGAGCAGCAAAACTACAAACAATGAAAAATTGCTTGATGAATGCATGCTTAATTCAATCCTCACGAAGAATTCTGAATAAACTCTTTGTACGGCCTTCGCAGCAGTGCTTTGTTTTCATGAAATTAAAAAGGATTCTTTGAAATGTTTCACACTGTGGTGGTATAATGAGCAGAAAAGAAAAGTGTGTGTGTTTCTGTCAATCTTTATGGTAGAGCATAACAGATGTGAATGCTTGGGTTTGCAGTTCTGAAATTCATTTTTTTTTTTTTTTTTTTAGATATTTTTCTTCGGCTTCAGCTTAATGCATATTCAGTGCTATTTTATTTATGTTTCTTGGTTTGGAGGGCAAGAAGGAGACTTGTGGAGCATAGCTAATGCATTATGATAGTAGAGCATTTTGTCTTGTTGTTTGTGTCTGCTTGACATTATATCGATACAGACAATCTAATATAAAAGACAAACCTCATTCAGTTGGAGTGAAATGTACAGTATGAAAGAATTTCATCACTTTATGTACTTTTTAGACATAATTTGCTGAATGTCAATTAAATGTAGTGGAAATTTTTTCATTTTTTCTTTTGCTGCCAGTGAGGGTTACACAAAATGTACAGCACTCTCCACAATTATTGGCACCCTTGGTTAAGATGTGTTCTTAAATAAATTATTATTATTATTATTATTATTATTATTATTATTATTATTATTATTGCAGAAGCATAATGTCACACTGACTAAACTTGACCAAATGGTGTCTTCAGTGCCAAATACCTAAAAAGTGATATTAAGAGATATGATGTTACACATTGGGAAACTATCTCAGCCTTTTTGGATTATGTCGTAACCACAAGATTTGAAAAGAATGCATATTTTCAACAATGAATTGAATTCACATAGCATTGTTTTTTTTTTCTAATAATGAGTTCTTTTCAATGTAGTGTTTTCAAGATGGTGCAAGGTGAAGAGACTTTACCGACGACTCCTTTTTGTTTTTAGTTTCAGTTTCCATACTGTCCCAACTTTTTTATGAATTGGGTTGTACTTCTAAAACTCCCTGTATAAACACTGCATCAGCATCCATGTATGCACTGACCAGCCTTAACATTATGACCACCCCCCTAATGTTGAGTAGGTCCCCTCTTTTACCACCGAAACAGTAATAATCTGGAATTTCTATTGGAACCAGAATCAATATTTTCCTAGGTTACAGTAGCACTTCTATTTTATTCCTTCACTCCTCATGTGCATCAGTGAGCCTTGGTCATGCCTGTTGCCAGTTCACCGAGTTTCCTTCCTTGGATTACTTTTGGTATGTCTTCACCACTGCAGCCTGCAAACACCCCACAAGAGTTACACTTTTGGAGTTGCTCTGACCCAGTTGTCTAGCCATCACAAATTTGTCCTTCTCACAGTAGCTACATTTTCAATATCTCCTTACAATAGTAGCTGGAAGTGGGTGGGGTATATAATATTAAGCAGCAAAGGCAAGTGCAAAACTGCAGCTCTTGTGGGATGTTCTTGTTCTGCAGTGGTCAGGACATACCAATAGTAATTCAAGGAAGGAAAACTGGTGAGGGCGACAGGGTCATGGATGTCCAAGGTCCTCTGATGCACATGGGGACTGAAGGCTGGCCCGTATAGTCTGATACAATATAAGCGCAAGTGTAGCTCAAGTTAATGAAAAGGTTCATGCTGGTTGTGACAGAAAGGTGTCAGAACACACAGTGCATCACTGTTATGGTGGCAAAACAGGGATCTACTAAATATTAGGCAGGTGGTCATAATGTTATGGCTGATCGGTATATAACTTGTATGCTATGGTGGTACATTACACTACATTAAACCTTAAACTGAAATATGTATAATGCTTATGTAGTTATTCATAGGCATTTAAATGTAACAAAAATTTAGTTAATTTATGAAAAACTTTACATATATCTTTGGGTAAAACCTTGGGCCACCCCCATTTCTTCATATTTTGCTCAAAAAGAATCAGACTAGTTTAGTTTAGTTCTACAGGCTTCCTGATTTTTTCGGTTCTTTGGCACAAGATTTTTAAGATTCCTCAGTTGAATCAACCCCCAACCCTCCCCCAAAAACGAAAAACTTCCCAACCGTGTTTGACTGGCAGTACTTGGTTAGTAACCTAGTAAAAAAGTATCTGTCCCATAATGAAAACTACAAGGCACTTTGCTAAGTCTCCAAATTGCCTAAATATGAATTGACGAGAGGGGAAACGAGGTTGCACCTGAGGTTGTTACATAAACATCCAGTTTTTAAATTGTACCTTTATGCACTTTGCAACTAAAACATTTGTTCACATTATTTCATTTAATATGACAAAATTAGGCTCAAGTCTTTTACACATTACCAAATATTTTAAATATTAAGAAAATATTTTACACTAATACACATTGTTCATGTTGCCAAACCACATTGTGCAAACATGGAATCAGTTTATGTTTGTCTCAATATTTCATAATGATTTTAAATTTGAATTGAAGCAGAGCCTTTACACTCAAGTGTGCAAATGTAACATTCATTTGAGGCTTATTTATATTAACACTAGATAATCCAGCTAGTGATTGCATGCATTTTTATAGTCATTTATTTCAGTTAGAAAGTTGGCTTCCCTGATGGGTTTTTTTTGGTCAGTTGCATATTGTTACATCATGAGTTTGAGTGCTAGCAACCGAACAAAGAGTCTACATTTTATTTCACCATTTCCATTCTAGAAATTGTGTGTCAATGTCGGTTAAAATCAGATTATAATGGGGTGAAAAATCAGAGAAGCCAGAAAATTAGATGTATTATAAGAAATGGCTGTTTAAGGCAATCACCTAATCTGAACCCCAGTGAGCAACAAGTAGAAAATGAAAATGGGCACATCATAGCTCTGACTGAGCGACTTACAATTACACTGGATAAAAGCAGCTAAGCAGTTGGGGGTTAAGAGCTTTGCTCAAGGACTCAACAGTGGATGCTCGGTGCTGCTATGATCCCTGTATATTTCAGAAAATTCTCAGCAAGCAGACGTTTTTCAAACTGTATTAATACCCAACGGTACTTCATGCCATTTCTAAGCATGCACATTTTAACTCTGTTTGAATGTGAACTAAAATTCATATTATACAAAATGCATGGTGTGGATACAGGCGACGTGATGGTGTTACGTATCTCAGAGAATCAGGGTGACAAGTTCAAGTCTGAGCTCAGGCTGTAGTCTGTGTAAATGGTAGCGTGATGTCTGAATCCAAGCTGTATTTCCTGCCTTATAGCTGTACAGTATGCAAAAATTACAGATCCACTGTGACCCTAAGCAGGATGTGGGGGTTGCAGAACCATAAATTATTTACTAGTCAACCAGTAAGTAAAACCAGTTGTCAACAGCTCTGAGTTATTGCCTTTTTTGCAGCAGCAGTAGAGATCACATCAAACCACACATCAATTAACAGCCAAACATGGACTACAAATCACATTTCCAACTTCAGCGTTTTTTTAGGCTACAATGAAAGACAAAAAACATTATATTATATGGCATAGTGTATTGCACCATACTGCACTATTTACAAACCACTTTATCTCACAGCATGGTGTAATAACGTTTTCTAGCTTAATGAGAGATGGAGGATGCAACACCTATAGCAGTTGTGTTCAAGACTTGCCTCAGTAGCCTCTAAAAATCTCGAGCTGGCATATGCCACTGATCTGACTTTGGGCTTGCTGATGGTGATGTCCAGAATGTGTCTCTGAGAGTGCTTTTCAGCCGCCGAATATTGTCGTTAAATCTGCATAATGCATTTGAATATAGAATCGGCTTTATCTAGTCTGATTATTTTCAGACTAACAAATTGCATTTAGTCTGCTTTCTTTACCATCTGCCTCCAGTGGTGATTACTGAATGTATTATTCAACTAGTCTGTGAAACCCCTAGTTTGCATTTACATCTTGTGCCAAGTATTTTCCACAAAAACCCTCACAAAAATGAATATGTTTAGAAGAAGAAGCCTGTTAGAGGCTTTCTAATTCATCTACACAACCCATTCATTCATCATTAAAAAGCTCTTTGTCCAGGCCAGGACTCTAGTCCATCACATTTGCTTACCCAATTCCATTTCTGTACCAGCATCTAGAGAACCTTGAGGAAACCTACTGTAGAAGAACCTGAAGAAAATGCATGAGGCATCTTTTCCCTGACGTTGTACTGCTCCAAATGCAGTATTGTATATTTACAATTCTATATATGATGATATAGCCCTGAAAAGGAGCGTGTCATGTAACATAAAGCATCTCATAGTCAAAGTATTTAACCAAAGGCATTGTACATCCAGCATGTATACCGCATACTCTGTAATTCCACTTTGCATGTTACTGTATAAGAGGCTTAGGTTTCATTCATAGTGGCATCATCTTTGAAAATCTGCATTCCATCTTTGTAACTGAGATCATGTCAGGAATATAATCAGCATGACCTCTTCTCAATGACACAGGTTCTGTCTGACGTGTTCAACGCTCCAGTGTTCACCATCGACGTGGCCAACTCTGCCTGTCTCGGCTGCGCCTACAGAGCTGTGCATGGTAGGATTATCTCTCACTATACATCCGAGCACCATGTTTATCTCTCGTGAGCGTTCTTATTGAAAATAGTCGGCACAACAGATGCGGCGCAGACGTCGAATATTTTAACACCTGATCACAACAGCTGAGTAGATAAGTGATTGCAACGCGTGGGTTGATGTTATGAAGATTTTTACAGTTTAATTTCTTAATGGTTTGTCTAACTCAGCCTTCATTAGTGTTGATCATCTAATGCTTCTGGGCATCATGCAGCTCTGTGTGTTGACTCAGTCATACACATGCACGGATTTGTTTCTCGTGAATGCTTGGTTATAATTCACGTTGTTGTGCTCCGCCTTGTCGTGGCCGCACTCCAGACAGACTCATCAATCTGATTAGACTAATATGACTTGACGGAGTGTGTCGTTTAAAAGCATCAAGCCTGAACGAGCCATTTGGAGCATTCACCAAGATCCACTCAATAGCATGTTATACACCCTATTGCTTAATTGCTATAATGGAACGGAGAGCTTTAAATTCTAGAGTAAGACTATAAATAGTCTTTTATTATTCAATCTCTTGTTTGCATGTTTTTTTTTCCTCTTCTTCTTTTCTCTCCTGACAAGGGATTTGGCAGTGCTTTCAAATTTGCACGTAGTGTTAATGTGTCACCCTAAGCACCCTAACTCTCACTATTACAAATAAAAGCTTTCCTGAGAATCAGCTTTCACTCTTGCTTTTGTTCTGTTGGTTTATGAATTCTCTCGAAGCTTTGATTAATTAAAGGGGAACAGGGGAAACAGGATGAGTTTTTTTTTTTTTTTTTTGATGGGTGAAAATGCCACCCTCTTCCGTAAAGATGCATCTGAATTCTGTTCTACTAGATGAAATGAATGCGATCGTATGTGTGTGTTTGTGTGTTTACGCTAATACAATTTAATATTTACAAAATTCTCATCATGTCATATTGTCTATGCCTTTATATATATTTCTTGAACATTTTTAAAAGATGTATTTTATGTTGTGGGCTCTTCAAGACTGCATTCCTGTTTTGCCTATTAGTGTTTTAATCCACATTAAGATTTTTTTCTCCTTACCTAAATATGCAGTCATAATGTTATCAATTATCATTATCACTGGATCATTGATGGAGTTAATCTCTGTGCAAAAGATTAAACAATGAAGATATTCCAACAGTGTAGTGTATAATTCTACATTTGACATTTCTGACATTTATTGCCTTCTTAACCTATTAAAGCCCAGAACATTTTCTCCTTCAAAAGGAAACTATAGGGGATGAAACACGAACACAAGAGACTGCATGGAACACATTTTTTAAAGAAGTCACATGTCATTGTTTCCCTATTTCAAGAAATGCATTCAGAACAGATGAATTATTTTTTTGTTCATTTTGACATTTTTTTGTATATTTTATTTTTTGTTCTACTTTCAGTTCTGTCACATGTGCTACCCTGACACATTACCGTTTTCCAGTTGATGTCATGGGTACACAGATTGTCACGTGACTGCACCATGAATTCATGAGTTAAAGTCAAGGATAAAGCTGAATAGAACGTATAAAGGGTTTGTGACACGCACTTTACAATAAAACACATTTTTTGCATTTCTTGCAAGGAATTTTTCACTTAACACCCATAAAATACCTTCAGTGTCATGATAGTAACTTACAATATATTATCATATAATTATTCTACAATATATTATGCTAACTAACTATTGCAAAAATCATCAGATCCTGTAATTCCAAGGTACTGCACTTGTGAAAACAAATGAGACCTCTCTTTTGTTTTCAACCAATTGGCCATTCAGTACTTATTGAAAATTATTTGGTGGGAAATGAACAGTACATGACTATGTGTATTTTTGACAAAGGAACCAAATGGTGTTGTGCTGAAATATTCATCGTGTAACAGAGTGTGGCTCTGCAGTCGATTAATCCAAACAGCTTCCCATGAGCTGCAGCGTCTAACATCCTAATCACCGGTTTCATCAGGCACATATAATTACACGTTACATGACTCACCGTAGTGATTCAGAGCAGTTTTAACATGGTTCTGTGGTATTCAATTAAAATTTGTAAAGGTCCAGCTAAATTGCTTGCTTACAAAAGTCTGGATAAACAACTAACATGATTGAACGGTTACAACCATCACCTTTTCATGCTGAACCTCTAGTTTTTATGTTTAGTTTCAGAGGGGAACTTCAGGTTACCTTTTCTGACTTGTGCCACATTGAGACACACGTGTTGAATGTGATGTGGGGAGGTTAAATATATCGCTTTCCATTCTGATCACATTTTTTTTTGCTAATCAGACCAGTGAGTGTCAATAAAATACATAAAAAATAAATCTCTAAACAGTCATGCGAAAACTCTCTCCTTTCTCACGTAATGTCCATGTTCTATCTCAGACCAAGCCTCATTCGTCAAATTGCATCAAATTTTAAGTTTTTCATAAATCATTCACAAGACAATTTCCTGTACGCAGTGATGCTGGTATTTAAAAAACAAAAACAAACAAACAAAAAATATATATATATATACAGTACAGACCAAAAGTTTGGACACACCTTCTCATTCAAAGAGTTTTCTTTATTGTGTTCTTTAGCCCAAACGCGTCTCTTCTGCTTGTTGCCTGTCCTTAGCAGTGGTTTCCTAGCAGATATTCTACCATGAAGGCCTGATTCACACAGTCTCCTCTTAACAGTTGTTCTAGAGACGTGTCTGCTGCTAGAACTCTGTGTGGCATTGACCTGCTCTCTGATCTGAGCTGCTGTTAACCTGCGATTTCTGAGGCTGGTGACTTGGATGAACTTATCCTCCGCAGCAGAGGTGACTCTTGGTCTTCCTTTCCTGGGGCGGTCCGCATTTCTTTGTAGCGCTTGATGGTTTTTGTGACTGTACTTGGGGACACTTTCAAAGTTTTCCCAATTTTTCGGACTGACTGACCTTCATTTCTTAAAGTAATGATGGCCACTCGTTTTTTTTTTTTTTTCATTTAGCTGCTTTTTTCTTGCTATAATACAAATTCAACCTCTTTGAATTATAAGCTGTGTCCAAACTTTTGGTCTGTACTGTATATATTTTATATTTATTATTAATTATTTATTTATTTTTACTGTTCCAAATTGTTACCCCAAAGCAGGAAGCATACAATTGCTTAGAATGCTTTAGATCTTTCACTAGATCTAAGAAGCCCAAACCTATTCTGGCATGACGGTGCTCCTGTGCGCAATGCAAGCTTCATAAAGATATGGTTTGCCAAGGTCAGTGTGGAAGAGCTCCAGTGTCCTTCACAGAGCCCTGACCTCAACCCCACTGAACACATTTAAAGGGAATCACTTAGTAGCTGGTCAAGGGATGTAGTGGCTAGTGTAAGCGCAAAATACATACAGGAAATCATTCGGTTTGGTGCATGCTTTGATCCGAATGAAGGCAGTGCTACAGTAGGTGACTCTCACTATTACATCTCTTAATTTCATTTAAATTTACCTTTAATTAAAATCTCAATGAATGGTGTAAAACAGCCTTCCTAACCTGATAAATCTCCTATGGCCTGTGTTCATCATACAACACTGAGCGTAGATAAAAAAATAAAATAAAATAAAAAGGCAGCACATAGCAAAAGATTACTGTAAAATATAACTTTAAAGATATGGAATTGCTACAGTTTTTCTGTAAGCCGACTTTTGACCTTTTGATCAAAGTCTACGCATGTCTGTGTTTAGCGAAACAGCTAACTCGGATGAGTGATGTACATTTTCTTTTGATTGATTAATTTAATAAACAAACATTTCTGCATGTTGGTAGATATAACGCCCTTACCTGTATACATTATAACTGGTTTAACAAGAAGTTGTTGTTTATTTATGATGCTCTGTTGATTGGACGCCACTTTGTTACTGGTGAACTTTGATTTAAGGGGAGAATGTCCCAAGTTGACTTGAAATTTTGTGTCAAAAAATTGTGTCATTTGTAGTAAACAATAATAATCAGTGAGAACCACTATTTGCTGTCGGTACAGTAGTGTTAGGACTATTCTTGCACAACTAAGATGTTGTCGTCTTGGGTATAGGTAAGATAGGTATGTGCCTGTTATGCACTGCTTATGTATTCAGCAAATGACTATTTACTAGTTTATAAACAGATTATCTATAACTTTAAAACCCCCAACATTAAGCCCAATATTGTGTAGGTTCCCCTTGTGCCATGCGTCACTGGACCAGCTCTAGACTTTCCGGGCACAACTCCACAAGACCTCCGGGGGTGTATTGTGGTGTCTGGCACAAGGAAATTAATGGTGGATCCAATGGGTGTTGTGGGATGTACTGTAGGGTGGGGCCTCAATGGATTTTCCAAGGTTTTTTCCAAGAAATTCCAAGATTTTCTCCAAGTTTTTTTAAATATATATTTTATATTTTGTCTAATCTTCTATAGCTATATTTTCTATAGCTAAAGTTTTTTCTATATTTTATTTCTTATTTTATTCCGTATTTTATTTTTTATTGATTTTTTATTTTTATTTTTTTAAGGTCATGGGCGGCCGTATAAGCATTCACTGTATATCGTACCGTGTATGACTGTGTATGTGACAAACTCTTTGCCTGCTAAGCCTCATATTTGGCAGTGATGCACTAGGTGTTCTGATACATTTCTATTATATTCAGCATTCACTTTTGTCAGCAGTTTGTGCTACATTGGCTTTTATGTGTGATCAGAGTAACTTTGCTCTCCGCGGGTATAAATGAGCCTTGAGTGCCCATGATGTCACTGTCACCAGTTCACTGATATATACAGGGGTTGGACAATGAAACTGAAACACCTGGTTTTAGATCACAATAATTCATTAGTATGGTGTAGGGTCTCCTTTTGCGGCCAATACAGCATCAGTTCGTCTTGGGAATGACAGATACAAGTCCTGCACTTTGGCCAGAGGGATTTTGAGACATATTTCTTGCAGAACAGTGGTCAGGTCACTGCGTGATGCTGGTGGAGTAAAAACGCTTCCTCCAAAACACTCCAAAGTGGCTTAATAATATTTAAATCTGGTGACTATGCAGGCCATGGGAGATGTTCAACTTCACTTTCATGTTAATGAAATGTCTTGCTGTGTGTATTGGTGAATTATCATCCTGATACACGGCACCGTCTATAGGATACAATGTTTGAACCATTGGGTGCACATGGTCCTCCAGAATGGTTCGGTAGTCCTTGGCAGTGACGCGCCCATCTAGCACAAGTATTGGGCCTAGGGACTGCCATGATATTGCAGCCCAAACCATCACTGAGCCACTCCCATGCTTCACTCTGGGCATGCAACAGTCTAGGTGGTACACTTCTTTGGGGATTCACCACACTGTAGCTCTCCCAGATGTGGGAAAGGCAGTGAAGGTGGACTCATCAGAGAACAATACATGTTTCACATTGTCCACAGCCCAAGATTTTCACTGCTGGCACCATTGAAACCGACGTTTGTCATTGGCACGAGTGACCGAAGGTATGACTATAGCAGCCCGGCCATGGACATTGACCCTGTGAAGTTCCCCGAAGAACACTTTTGGTGGAAACACAATTCACATTTAATTCTGCAGTGACTTGGGCAACTGTGGTTTTATGTTTTTTGTATACAATCCGGGTTAGCACCCGGACATCCCTTTCAGACAGCTTCCTCGTGTCCACAGTTACTCCTGTTGGATATGGTTCGTCCTTCTTGGTGGTATGCTGACGTTACCCTGGATACCGTGGCTCTTGATACATCACAAAGACTTGCTGTCTTGGTCACAGATGCGCCAGTGAGACACCCACCAACAGTTTGTCCTCTTTTGACCTCTGATAGTTCACCCATAATGTTGTGTGCATTGCAATATTTTACGCAAAACTGTGCTATTACTCTGGTAATTAAACCTTCACACCCTGTCCTGTGGAATGTGCAATCAATGAAGATTGGCCAGCTGGTCAAATTTAGGCATGAAACCTCCAACACTAAATTGGCCAGTGTTTCAGTTTTATTGTCCAACCCCTGTAATTAATAATCAATGTTATGCAATTCACCTGGTGGCGGTATTATTGTTGTGGCTGATGTTGTGGCCCCGTATGTTTATAAGTTAAATAAAAACAAAATGTACAGAACCATGACTGCTGCGTACCTTTACACCCCTAGTAGTGGCACATCTGTAGTTTTACAAATTCTGGATATTTGCAGAAAAAAATAGCCTTATGAGACATAAGACACAGTGAATTGATATTAACTGATATGAACTTGGTCTCACTGAGTCTGCCACTGGGTAAAAACTCAGATGGATGATGCATCAACTTAATCATTCCTCTTCTGGATCCCTGCTCCAATTTCTTAGCTGGTTTTATCATAATCCAGCCACATAGAAGCGAGACAAGGATGATGAGGGCCCTAAGGTCGTTAATTAAAAACTAAAGCAGACCCTTGATTCGAAATGATTGTGGCCTACATACAGTACGTTCAGAATGGTATTTAGGTTTGGTCCACTATTATTATATTCTGCTCTCGTTTTTTTTTTTCATGTTATTTACAGTATTAATTTCTGCTGCGGCCATCAGTAGTGTAGTATTGACATAGCTGTCATAACTATCCACTGCCTCAATATCTCAGATAAGCCCGCTAAGTTTAAAATCGAGAGAAGAACAGCTTGATGTTTCTGACGCACTTTGATACTCTTACTCGGGTCCGACATACATGTCGAGTGGAAGAGAAACACACACAAGGGGAAACAAAGACAGGAAGTTGTATGGGTATCCGTGAACAAGCAAACTAATAGGAGGTATTACTTTATAAGTAACTCCTGGGAAATTTAACACCATCTAAAAGTATTGTCATTTATTACTATGTTATATATAATAATATACAATATAATATTCATATTCTCCAGCATGCTCAGTAAAACCTAACAACTGTTTTATTTACAGTAGTGTGCAAACGTTTTGGGAACATCCAAACAAAAGCCATATGCAATGATGCTTTTGAAAACATTTCTGCATTAAAATAAACTTCTATAAACAGCACTATAAGCTGTAGTGTTCGGTACAGATTTGTAGCTGTGACATTTTACTGAGCATGCTGGAGAATATGAGTTCTTTTGGTAACTTCGTCACACTCGCTCCTTTCTATTTTCATGCAAAACCCAGGAGTCTACATTATTGATTTTTTTTTTTGTTCCCATCTGAAAACTGGTCTGTCATGTAATCTGTCGCTTTCTTTACAGACATGCAAATATTCTTCTGTAATGTTATTTATTGATTAAATTGTAGTGTATCTTTGTAGGGAATGGTCTTGTACATAATAATGCATACTTGTATATGCATCAAATTATATAACAAAATTCGTATTACAGTTAATATGGCGTCTAAGACTTTTGCACAGTACTGTATATTATATATCATATACTGTATAACATAATATTATAGAATGATAATCATTATTATTATTATTATTATTATTATTATTATTATTATACTAATATAATATACACTGTACATTAGAACATTATATTAATATAATATACATATTACTATTTTTCTTTTCCTGAAATGTATATACAGTAAATTATTGGGCTGAGTCTGTATATGTGTGTGTGTGTGTGTGTGTGTGTGTGTGTGTGTTTGTATATATAAAATATACAGTGGAACCTCGGATTGCGAGTAACGTGATTTACGAGTGTTACGAGATTTTTAATACATTTTTAATTGGAAACCGAGCCAATGATTTTTCTCTCTCTCTTGCGCTGCAGAATTATGGGTAATCATCTCCCCTGCTGCGTCTTAGTGCTCGCCTCTTACTGGTATAATCAACGTCTCCCTCTCTTTCCTATGTGTGTGCGCGCGCGTAATTTGACACCCAGACACTTTCCCCGGCTGCACACATGCTTTGTTTACACAAAAAACTCTGCTCTGTCGCAATTCTCTTCAAAGGTAAGGTGCTGGTTCATTTATGTTTTATTTTTTACTTTACAGCAGTGATTCCATTAGTATCCTCACGCGAGTGTCATTAGAGAAATTTCTTTTTTTTTCCCGTTAAAACAGTGTTTGCATTGTGTATGATAGTGATATAAAAAGTGAGGTGGGGGAAGGGAGGAGGAGTTTTACTGTTTAAGACGAGACGAGGGGCTATTTCCACACACACACACACACACACACACACACACACACACACACACACACATACAAATACACAGCGTCTGCGCGCACAAATGGAAACACATCTGTTTATCACTTTATTTATTTATTTATTTTTATATTAAGTGCAGGTAAATTTTTTCATTTTTACTTTATATATTGTATTGATTGTTTTGGGCTGTAGAACAAATAATTTGAGTTTTCATTATTTCCTATGAGAAATTTTTATTTGGTTTATGAGTGTTTTGGAATTATGCTCGTAATCCAAGGTTCCACTGTGTGTGTGTGTGTGTGTGTGTGTGTGTGTGTGTGTGTACACACAAATATGCCCCCTAATCTTGTCATTACTACAGTCAGTTGCAAAATCCCTGTACCCAAGTTTCTTTCATTAAAGAACACATCACTCAGGATTATAGTCATGAAAAGAAATTACTTCTTAGTGGACCCCCTTAAAAAATTTATGCTTTCCTAAAATAGTGTGAAAGCTTTGATTTGATTCAGTGTGTTGGCAGGCTTTCTTTTGAAAAAGGACATCAGGGAGATTGTTTGACGTACAGTACGCCTCACTTGCCTCTGAATCTAAACATACTCAACAGTGGCTTAATAACCTGACAAAGCCAGCAGTAAGAAATCACAAACAGATGAAAACAAGCACTATTTAAGCTTTTAGCCAATTGTTTGGAAAGAGATTAAATTGCAGGGAAGCTGCGCAACCGTAACTAAATGAACAGCATTGTAACTTGCTTTTATTCCATAGCATTAGCTGCAGGGGCAGGACAAATGAGTCCTAGAGAGGATTTGATTGAATGCAAGTAGGATAGGCTGATTAGTCATTGCATTTTTATAAATGTTTCCTTTCTCCACATTTTTAATATGTTGTACATGGACTTCCCAGGGACTTTAAGTAAAAATAAATGATAACCATGTCTTCAATTCATTATAATCGAGTTTAATTATCATACTGTAGGTTTGATAAAACAGAACTGTAAAAATTATTCTTTAATTGTGGAAGTGAGTAATTAGTCACTTAGTTTTTTTATATTAGCTTTGTTAGTTAATGATAGCTGAAGATGGCATCCATCAGCTAACATTCACAGCTATCAATTTATTTTCACAATATTTGCCTATTGAATGTACAGAAAAGACACTTGAAAGTTGAAGACTCCATGTTTTATTATTCATTCATTCATCTTCTATACCACTTATCCTGTGTACAGGGCTGCAGGGGGCTGGAATCTATCTCAGGAGACTTTGGGCATGGGCTACACCCTTTACAGAGTGCCAATTCATTGTAGGGCATTGACACATACACTCATTCACACACTAGGGGCAATTTGGGAACGCCAATTAGCCTTATCTGCATGTCTTTGGACTGTGGGAGGAAACCAGAGTACCCGGAGGAAATCCACCAAGCACGGGGAGAACATGCGAACTCCATGCACACAGAGGCGGGAATGGAACCCGGACTCTGGAGGTGCAAGGTGACAGTGCTAACCACTAAGCCACTGTGCTGCCTATGTTTTATTGTTATTCTGATAATTTGCTATGAAGTCTCAGCTGCAGATACTTCACCCACACTAGTGTTTTAGTGAGTCATGCACACTGTTTATAATACTGTTTTAGTTGAAAATGAAATTAAATATAGTGAGTATGACAAGTGATTTTCTGTCTTAGACTCAAGAACTAGTTAAATCTCTCTTCACTGTATTTCAGATTCAGTTAATGGGAACAGGGGTTCTACTGTAGAATGATCTGGTACAGAGCAGAGTTCATAGTTTCTTCAGTGATGGCACAGTATGCAGATCCCAAAGAATCTCTAAACCATTACAGTGTTTGACTATTCATATAGGGTTCTTACTGTGAAATTTGTAAGGGTTTTGGCCAGACATAATGAGGGCCATGGAGACAAAAAAAAAATCCAGCTTCGGATCAGAGTGCTTCTTGGCAAACCGAAGACTTTCATTCATGTGCTACTTGGCGAGTAATTGGAAGGTCAGCGAAGAAACTGTTGTGGAGATTGGCATGGATGCTCTGGCACTTTTTATGCGTGAAGATGGCATAATTGATACCTTACACACAAGGAATGAATTACTGAATTAACTTGTGTCAACTTTCCTGCCAGACTCTCTCTATAATAAAATATAATACTACACCGCAGAATAAAATATGACCAATTCAATTTGAATGAGTACAATTTCAAAAATTGTTTTTCTCAGCTTTGTAATGTCAACACTTGTCTCTTAAAAGTGATTTTGTGCGTAGTAGCTATTTGCAACAAGCACCTGTGGCTCAAATTCATGCTGTTATGTTGATACATAGAGTCTACATCACCGTTATAGCCTCGCTAATGAATAGGAAGCCATTTTGAATTCACCCATAGCGTGACAATTATCCCTACGTGCATAATAAGCTCGAGATTTCAGGGTTTAGAGTGTAGCAGGAAATATTGAGATAAATACCACCGCCTACAAAATATTACTGGGAGTAGCCTGAAATTACAGGCAAGATAAACCGTTGTGATAATATTAGGATATTGCCTCCTTGTGATGTTCCTACATAGTGTAGTTCCACAACTGATGCTTGCTCTGTCTGTGGAAGCATTAGAAGATAATTGGGCCCATTAATATTCAAAAGCATGACAATACTAAATCATTAATATCAAAATATACAGCAGTACTAAAGCAATTAAAATTCGGTAGTACAACCAGTCGAAGGCATTTGACTGCATATGGTTGCCAGGCTCAAGGACGTCTGGGTGGAAAAAACCTCAAAAACTAATCACTATTCAAAACTAACCTAATTGTAAATAAATAAATAAATAAATAAATAAATAAATCCCCCATATGACTACTCAACTTAACTTCAAAATAATACATTACCATAATTACCATTAATTATTGTCATTAACTGTTAATCAGAATCTATTCCAGAAACCCGGCTCATCATTTACAAAAGGCAAAATATATTTAATAAGTTACATCAGCTGGCAAAACATTGACGTAATCAGTTAAGTAATATCACACAAGAGGAAGTGCTATTATCCCTGAATATCACAGCAACCTCAAGTATGATATTACTTTCATACAACACTTCTACTAACGCCATTTAATATCAGCAGATTATGATCAGCACCCATGGAATGCCTCGGAATAGTCAGAACTATTGAATGTAAACAACACATCCATTCCATAATACTCAGTTCAGAGTAAAAAGCAAAGCCTGGCCTAATGGTATTGAAGGGGATGTGGAATGTGTCATAGCACACATTTCATAGCAGGTCGATTTGGCTAGACCTTTTGTAGTTTCAGATTTCCAACAGTTTTACAGCAAAATGAGATAACTTCTATTAAGACGTGTTACAAACGGACAGATATTATTTTGTGCATGTTTTCTATGAGTCATAATGGTAATAAAATAAAAATAGCAGAAAAGATACCAAAATACCTGATACACAAATACCAAAGAAAAAAGTTTTAGTTCTATATGAGTGTGAATTTTAGTTTTGTCACAATGGATAAATCAACCTGCACTTGAGTTTTTTAATATAGTAAAATCATGCTATTAGGTCATTCATCAACACCAATTTTGATCAAGTTTTGAGTCACTAGCAGCATATGATAACAGAACAATACATTTCGTAATCACAAAGATTCTTCTTATAATTAATCTTATAACTAATGCAATAACAGTTTACACTATTCTTCTCCTTCTGCTCTCCAGTCTCTTAAGTGTGTTTAAATTATTCTCTGGTTAATTTACTTTCAGAAATATTACAGTAAATGTGTCAGTGCTTCAAAATGCAGCAAAACCAGTGCCAGTAATAGCAGGAGCAAGAAGGAAAAAGAGCTATAAGGTTATAAAAAGAAGGTTGCATTACAAACTAACTTGAAAAAATGGTTACACTACAGTATCACTCATAGCTTTGTTAAGTATACACTGATAAGCCAATTATGGTGGCGTAGTGGTTAGCACTGTCGCCTTGCACATCCAGATCATGAGTTCGATTCTTGTGTCGGGTCTGTGTGCATGGAGTTGTATGTTCTTCTCGTGCTTGGTGGGCTTTCTCCGGGTTCTCCGGTTTCTTCCCACAGTCCAAAGACTTGCAGATTCGTTGCCAGTGGCGTTCCCAAATTGCCTTTAGTGTGTGAATGTGCTGACCGGATGTCTTAACATGGTTGTACAAAATGGGAATAAATACAGTGTTCATGTTTGTGCCTCTGGGACAACGCTGGTACCTCAGAGCGAGCTTCACAGGACCACAGCCTGGTGTGCTATGGTTTCTGGCATGAATCTGGCGGTGGATCCTCTGCATGCAGGGTGAGATCAGGTTTGTTTGTCCGGTGCAACACCTGGATGCTATTGGACTGGGCTCTAGGGAATTTAAAGGTCAGGTCAAAAACCCTGAACCGTTTCGCTTCTAAGCTTCATATATCAGCCTGTGATGCACTGGTTGTTCTGATACCTTTCTGTTTTAGCAGTTTTGAAGTGCTGGCCACTTCAGAACTCTGCAGCTCTTTGTTGCCATCCATTTCTGGGTGCTTTTTCAAGTATGTTTGTCCTTCTGAAAGACCCAAGATCTCGGACGCAAACCCAGTTTTCTGACACTGGGCCCTACAGTGCGATCCAAAATCCATTGGTAATCCTCAGATTTCATGGTGCCTTGCACACAGTCAGAGGCAGCAAAACAACCCCAAAACAACCCTCCACCATATTTGACTGTGAGCACTGTGTTCTTTTCTTTGTAGGCCTTATTCCGTTTTCGGTAAACAGTTATATGCTTTACCAAAAAGCTCTATCTTGGTCTCATCTGTCCACAAGACATTTTCCCAGATGGATTTTGGCTTGCTCAAGTACGTTTTGGCAAACTGTAGTCTTGCTTTTTATGTCTCTGTGTAAGCAGCGGGGTCCTCCTGGGTCTCCTGCCATAGTGTTTCATTTCATTTAAATGTCAATGGATAGTTCGCACTGACACTGATGCTCCCTGAGCCTGCAGGACAGCTTGAATTTCTTTGGAACTTGTTTGGGGCTGCGCATCCACCAACCGGACTATCCTGCGCTGCAACCTTTCATCAATTTTTCTCTTCCGTCCACGCCCAGGGAGATGGGTTTGCCATGGGTTGCAAATTTCTTGATCATTTTGCGCACTGTGGACAAATCTAGGCAAATCTAGATCTCTTGAGATGGACTTTAGAACTTTATCCACAATTTTGTAAGGGTGCCAATAATTTTGTCCAGCATATTTTTTGGAATTTTGTGTGTCAAATTTGCTTTTTTTTCTCCCTTTTGTTTTGTTTTGTTCCAATACACACAAAGGGAATAAACGTGTGTATAGCAAAACATGCTAATGCAGTACTTTTCTGTGAGAAATACTTGATTTTCTGGACGAATTTCAGGGGTGCCAACAATTTTGGCCATGCTTGTAAGTACTGTACCTTGTTAAGTACAGTATTTAATAATACAATATAATTGTTCACACAACATCTAAATCTGTCCTATGGCATTATGTGATTCATTCCACATGGCAGTAGCACAGTGTAAACCTCATTTTTCTTGGCTTCAACAGTCTATAAAAATGTGCTGAATGCATTTAGTTCATTAACAGGGGCTACTGTTTTGTGAAGCCAGTTGCTCTGCTTCACTGATCATGTGACAGAATGAAGCGATGCGATTGGCTTTTCAGGATGCATCATATTTTGCTCTGAAATGCCCACATTTTATGTTGTGGTTTGCCTAATAATGTCATTTCAAAGCTTTAAAAAGTAGAATATGTGGCAGATTTCAAATGAAAAGTTTTGGTGTAGAGAACATTGTATTGGTTTGAACATGCCATTAGTAGTGGTTTGCTGTCAAAATGTTTTGAAACATTTTGAAAATAGATTGATCAAATAAAAATTGGTTAATTAATAATAAGAGCTACCTTACAATCCCTTTATGTACACTCTACTGCACATACTCAGGATCCCCCACCTTATTTAATCACAACCTAAATGTTGTGTAATTACTGTGTGTATATACAGTATATATATTTTATGTTAGTCTGTACTACAAACAGCCAAACCAAATTCCTTGTGTGTCAACATACTTGCCGAATAAAACCTGATTCTGATTCTGATAATTGGTTAGCCTTGTCACACAGTCAGCTTAACGCTTTCCGTTGATTTACTATAAAGGTGTCCAGTCTTTTAAAACCCCAACATCACGTGCACAGCAGCTGCTTGTATGCAAATGTAATCACTACTGTACGTCCTCGGTTTTCTTTTTAGAAAATGTGGTAATGTTTTATGTTTCATTTTTTAAGTGTTTTTTATTGTGATTAGTTATATGTTTCAGTGACTTCACTATTATTACTATTCTGACTTAATGCCCCCTCTGATGTGCTGTAAGAGATGCTGCTGGTTTCACATAATTACTTTTCCACTGCATCATCTAGCATTTACTGTACATACAAACAGTTTCCTTTATTGTTTACTGCTGACTGTGCTGTATTTTTACTCTATATGCTGCTCCTGAAAGGAAATCCGGCATGACCGAATTAAGCTGTACCTCCACCAGATCAATCTTGTTCCCCGGCCAAGTTTATTCTGCTTCCTTCAGTCATTCCGGTATTCGATCAAAATGACATGATGTGCACCCGATTTAGGTTTTCAAGGTGCTCCAGTTTGAGCTTCAGCTGTCAGTTGTATATTGGTTACTTGACATGACTTGGCTGGTTGTCTGGCTTTATAAAACATTGACGGGTTGTCCCAGTCTTGCCTGAAAATGAAGACATTTTCCAGCTCATGGATCAGGCTTCCGTTCCACTATTCATCACCATGTAGCCCTGGTTTCCATAAATCCTCACCTCAACTATACTATTTTCCAAATTTCATTTCAGCCACAGCGAGCGAGCGAGCAGGGGGAAATTCTAGATACACCAAAGGTCAACTAATACACAAAAGAAACTGAACATGAAGATACGAGATGTTTGAAAGCCTCTGTGCACTTTTCTAATGCTTTGCCTTTTTTGCTGAT